>VXAV01003347.1:128056-153245 GCA_013399715.1 Alectura lathami
AAGTTAATGATTAGAACCATGTTCCCAGTGTGAATTTCCTTGGCTATGAAACCAATCAGCTGCAAAAATAACAGCCCACCGTAGCCCCAAATCCTTTGTTTTGGCCACTGGATTTCATTGTCAAAAAGCTTGCAGCAAGCAGCTCTCTTCATAGCTGAGATGAATGCACGTCTTGCAGGGTTCACCCATCACACTGGTGTAAGGTGGCTTGCAAATCACAAAGTGCTTTATGTCAGCATCAGGAGAATCCTGTGTACGACAAAGTAACAGCAAATAAAATACACTTTAGAAAGGCAGAAGGAGTAAAGGTTCAGAGGGGAGCTACTTTGATTTATTGAGGGCCATAGCCTATATTTAGGGAACAGAGTCACCCCCCTCTGTCCAGGGTCTCAGAGCAGCTGTACTCCTAATACAAAGTGTTCAGATAAGCAGGATAAATCCATGCCAAAGTTTTAATCCATACCCCAAACACACATCTACTAGCCCACACATAGCTCAATTTTCTATCCATTTCTGAAGGATACAAAGTTGGGCACAGTAGAGAATGAGAGAATTAGATACTCAGGTCAAAGACAACAAGACCTAAATGGTGATACTGTCTTATGACTATTTTCTAGTTAAGAATTGCTCTTTCATCCTTCCATCCCCTTCATGCTGAGCAGCAGCATGGCTACCATTTGTAATAGGCAGAGAGCGCAAAGATTTCTGGCTTCAGGGGATGTGGCAAATATTATGGTCTTGAACCTCACAGCAGAGTTGGGGCACTTGTAACGTTCAAAGTAGGCCCTCTCTTTCCTGACCCCTGATTTTTATTGCTTATCTGGGTATACATAATAATTTTAAGATGTCTCCTCTTACTTTCCATAAAATAACCATGAATTATTTTTAAAAGGTAGATAATAAACTTCAGAATAACTCTTAAATGTACACAAGCAGCCAAGGAGGGATATGAGGTTACTGTCATGAAGGATAGCTTCTGGCAACTGATCTGAGAGTGCTGCTAATTATTTTAATTAGCTTTTGGAAGCACAATCCACTCATTCTGAAGCTGGTGCCCTGCTGCCAGTGACGATGCTTTGGGAGATCAGCAGCATAAAATATTTTCTGTATTTGGACTATGTACAATTCTACACATCGTGCAAGGAGCAATTTGTCTCCTGCAGAACTGCAATAGGAAATCTGTAGCTGGACGGCTTTCCAGCCCTCCAGCAGGGAACTCACACAGTCCCCAGCGCAGTCAAACATTCATGACTGGGCACAAAAATGCAGCGAAGTCAGGTGTAAATCTGAAAACCAGGAGATCACAGTTTTCCTCTTGGCTTGGCAGGACTTCCCTTGGCTGCTTGGCAGAGGATTACATCTCCCTATTTCCTCTCCTTAGATTATAGGCTTTCCAAAGGGATGTTAGCCTCTGCTTGTACAGCACCTACAGTGTAGTGATGACTCAATCACAACTATCAGTCTGCAGCACTAGGAACAGTGGAGCAGCAGTAAATTGGGCAGAGCACACAGGGAGTGGCTGAGATAAGGTCCTCCACTGGAGAACCAAAGTTGGATGACAGTTCAGCAGGGAACAGCAAATCTGTCCTAATAAGGAAAGTGTAGTTGGAAAGGACGTATCAACTACTGAAAAACCATACACACAAACACAAAGAAAATACTCCACGGAAAACCTTTAGGGGCATTCTCCTTAGGAGTTTTACTGTATTAATATTCTGCATACAGCCATGTCTCTGCTGGCCACAGCTGGGAGCAGTTCTACTGCCATTCAAGGATGGCCTCAGGGTTAGGATGGAGAGACAGTCCTGCATGTCCTGCAGTCCATCCCACTGAGGAACCACCCCCTCGAAGTAAAAGCTGAAAAGGAGTGAGATACTCATTCACAGAAGAGTGACAGATGGCTGCCCAGCCTCGTGAGTGGTTTGCAGAGGCAGGAACTTACAGCTTCCCCAAAATCAATTTCCTGCTGAGGTGCCTAAAGTTGGCTGATCAAAACCAGAAGGATACAGAGCAATAATATCTATGGAGGCTTTTGACACTTTGCAGCAGGACAGTTAGCAGAGCTTAATGGCCTACAGGACTCGTAACTTCTCCCAGCAAACTAGGGAGAAGACACTTGTACAGGACTTTGAAACTGCCTGATGTCAGAACACACCACATAGCTTGGAGAAGTTCAGAAGGACCTAGATCAATATCCTTCCAGGTCCGCAACCACTCTGCAATGAGTTTTAGAAGGCAGGCTTGGAGCAATGGCTGAGATAGGGAACAGGCAGGCAAAGAGTTATTTAGACTTAAGAATTAATTCTAAGAAGACTAAGAATTAAGTTTTTGTGTTGTATTTTTGGCTGGGTAGAACAACCCAGGACAAAGACAGAGATGTTCCTGTGCATGACTTGTAGTAGCTACCACTCTTTCAGCCTGCAGTGGAATTTGAAGCATTCCAGAAGAGACAAGTAGGAGTCAGTGGATGCAGATGTGGAATTGCCAACAATTTTAAGTGCAGCATAACGTTATACCCACCTTTGGAATAAGAAAGAGAGAAATTAAATGTTATTATATAAAAGATCAAAACAAATATTAGAGGATTTGACAGAATTTGCACTAAAAATGAAAATGGAATTGAGTTTAGTATTATACACAAAGTAGAAAATGTTAGGGTGACTTTTACACCCCCTATTATAAATCATTTGTCCCAGAGCACGTGTTTTTGTGCTTTGCTGAATGAAGGCCATTATGAGCAAGAGCCTGGCAATGCTCCCCTGTTAATGAGCTTCCAGGAAATGTACAATTGTTTTTAGAAGTAGTCTAATGAAGACAGATTTGTATAAGATCTCACTTGATGCAGCCAGCAAACCCAAACTCATCAACCAAACAAAAGCATGGGATTAATTTTTTTTTCAGTGCCTGATCATACTTCCAGGAGTGCTGGTGTGTAATGCTTTCAAACTTTCATTGAACTTTACTCTCTCACTCTAGGCAATTATTTTTCCTTGATGTCTGATGTTGAATGATATACATGCACCTGCGTGATAATGACTGGTTAGATATATCCTTACTGAGCTGGGAAAACCCAGAACATCACCTCTACACTTAACTATTTTATTTCTTTTATGGCTGTGGTATGAAACCTTCCTCTAAAAGCTACCGGTGGAGCTTACATTTGTCAGGGGAAATGTGGGTGTTTTATCATACCAGCTGTTTAAAGTCTCCTACAACTTTGCAAACTGCTTTAAGAGTCCTTGCTTTTATCACTGCTCAAACATCCAAGCAGTCACCAGAACAAAGGAAAGAACAGCTGGGAAGTTTTAAAAGCACTAGTGTTTGCCATTTCACTCAGGTTTAAGAACAATAATTAATAAAACTTCCCCTCCTCTTTCACTCTGTCTCAGTGAGCAATCACTTCTGGACAGGATTTCTTGCTAGTCCCTTCTGCTCTGCTCCAGCACTCACATGCCTCTACTCCAAAATAGCAATCATTATTATTATCATCTCACATCCATATTGTGCTTCCATCCTGGCATCAGCCTGCTAAGATGCAGTGTGCTTGGTGCAGCCTTTTATTAAGCATATGCAATAATTATTATTAAGCTTATGCAAAACTTCCAGCATTTCATCCATCTGAAGGTGAAATCCTGCAGAGGAGCAGCAATACAAGAAGCAATACAAGGGAGGCAAGAGGCACCCCATCTCACATTGGCCATCTAAAAGTTAAATATCTCACATAGACAAAGCATACGGACTCCACCTACAGCCAATGTAAGGAGAATGGGCCTCTCTGGGGTGATTTATTTCAGTTGCCTGGGACACCTGTGTTAGCATGGGATGAATCATCCCCTCACCCCCTTCACCTACTGGAGAAGGATATCTGGCATTAGCCAAATTTCAGACAGTTGCAGTCAGGTCAGTCGAATCCCACCCGGACCGCGCGGTGGTCTGTCCAGCCCAGCTTTCCGTCAGGCTTCCCGTCAGCGTCTGGTGACGGATGCTCTGCGAGGAAGCCAAACAGAGAGCAGCACCTAGATCTGCAACATACGTGGCTGTGCTGTAATAAAGTGTGAAGAAAATTTCTTCCTTCCCCTCTGCGGTGATTAGCGTGTGCTCTGAAGTACGAGGACGGGATTGATGGCAGTTGTAATTCTATCCCAACTGAAGCTGCTGGAGCAGATTTGAGAGGCGGAAATAGCGCTACAGATCCCTGCAAGATGAGGCCAGATCTGCTGAAAAGTCCTAGAGGCTTGAAACTGTGCTTGTAGACAAAACAAATTGTGAGCCTTTAAAGGGAAATACCATGATCATGGTTTCATATATGAGAAATATCTACAGCAGGTACAACTCTGACTATTTCCTTGAGTGTCTGGCCTTACTGTTTCTCCTGGGGGTCTTAACTCCTACTACATACAAACATAGACTTTGAGATAACCAATTTTTGTCCTTTCTCTGACAATTAGTGCCAGGACTGGTGGTTTTGGCCTCTGTGTTTTCCTCAGAACATCCCTATAGCTGCTGTTCTACATCCCAGAGGGACACCCTTATGACATGAGTTGGATCTTACTTGCCCTCTGACAGATGGGCCTTTAGAATAGAACCATAGAATACCCCAAGCTGGAAGGGACCCATAAGGATCATTGAGTCCAACCCCTTGATCCACACAGGACCACTCAAAACTCAAACCGTATTTCTGAGAGCGCTGTCCAAACTCACACAACAGCACCATCCAGACACTGTTCTCACAGGGTTCTTCCAGGGAGGAGACACCCTCACTGAGAAATGACCTGGTGAGCTACTCAAGATATTTTGTTACCCAGATTCCAGGCTAATGCCATCTACTCCCCTTGGTGGCCTCCCACCAGAGGAAGGGACAGCCAAATCTAGCCTGAGCCCTTGGTCACACAGCAGAACATCACTTTGCCCTGGCAGCCATGGCCACACTGGCTCGCAGCACTAACAGGAATTATTGCAAGAGAAAATACTCAAAGCCTGTGTGTAACACAAGGTACCTGTGTTTCCCAGCTGAGACTTTTCCAAGATAGTGGCATCGACACTTCCGACAGACGACGTTTACAAATCATTATTAACCAAACAAAGCGCTTTAAAGAGAGTCACCCCAGGGCACTCTGGCCTCCGATAAAACAGACTTTTCAAACACATTTATGGACTTAAATAAAACTCATTTTGGAACGCTGGTGAAATTGCCTCCAGGTTTCACTCTGGCTTTGCTACTCGTCTAGTCCTTAAAATTACTCACCGGGAAAAGGAAAGTTTTTTCCCAGCTAAAGGGTTCCTGTGTGTGTGGAGCTCGACTGTGCGATCCCTGCCAGTATGCAGCCAGCCAGATGCGGGTGGCTGAGATGTGATGCAGTGTATACACCAGATTGTCATTATTGTTATTACTGTTCCTACGTGTATTACAGCCTTGCCCAAAAGGTTGCACAGGCGGACAAAGGATAGGAGTAAGGAAATCCTTAGTAGAGGAACCAAAGCACAGTGAGATCAAAAGTTTTGCCCCAGGACTCACAGGAGGTTGGTGGCAGAGCTGCGAAATGAGCTCAATTTTCCCAAGACCCAAATCAGGCTCTTTAAAACAGGTCTTGCTACTACATTTTTAAGGTGTCCGTCGTGCTGGCATCCAAGCCTGACCAAGAGTCTGAACTGCACATAAACCACTGTGCTCTGGAAGCTGTTCTTCATCCTTCTTCCAGCAAATGCAAAAACCTCATTAATAAGAGCAGGAAAAATGGTTGCAGAAATGCGTTTGCTGGTAACTTTCACTCTCTAGCTCATATTGCTAACACACCAGCTCCAAATGCTGGGTGGCAGATGGAAGTACTCATTCCCCTGATGGATTTATGGATGTCTGAATCCTTGTAGCAGTACATATTGCCTTCAGAACAGCATTTTCTTCACAGAGAGCCAAGTCCTGGTTCAGCTGAAGTTATTGGAAGTTTTGCCACTGGCTTTAATGGGAACAGGATTTGGATTTGTTTCTGTAGATATAAAATAATTTGCTATTGAAAATATGGAAAGCAAGAGTTGAATTAAATGGGGTGAGACAGAAAAAAAAAAGAGAGAAAAAAATCAAAGCTCTCATAAGATGTAGGTCAAGCTTTGCCCCATCACTGCATCTCCTTGTTCTGAAGAAGACAGTCCCACGGCCATGCAGAAGCAGACCAGCATTCGGCTCAGGAAAAAATGCTTTTTCATCTCCAAACAATTAGCTGTAACCCTTAGCCCTTGTAATAGGTGAGCAAAAACTGTTACTTGTGTGGGTATTGCCCAGTGTGCCACATGAAACCAAGCATCATTCTCTGCCTGGTTTCCAGTAGATAATTTCCTACACCACATGAAAATTTTTTAAGTACAAGCACAAGGATCGACACCTTGCTAGGTATAGCAGGTGGCTGAACTGAACAGGGGACTTTGGTCTATGAATTGTCCATACACTTTGATATAAATCTATAGATGAAAGAAGAGAGAGGAGCAGAGGTAGCTGTCCAAAGAGTTTTATGTAAGAGAAGCCCAGCCTTGAACATCTGTGTGACACAGACCCCAGAACATCTCAGCAGTCCTGTTTTCTTGGGGCCTCCTCACATGAAAGAATTTACTAGGGAAGCATTGTTTTCTGCAAACATTTCTGGTTGGACAAACAACAAGAAGCAAAACATTTTTCAGAAAACTGACTCTTCTGGGATGATTTCTATCATATTTGATATAAAGTGTGGTTAGTAAACTATGACATAAATTCATAACCTGGTGGCAGGTGGGAGGAGAGGATGGTGCTCTCGTGTATGGTCACACTACACAAAACTGCGGCTCTAACACTACAAGCAGAGGTTAGAGATATCCAACAGCTCCCAGAATTCTATGCTCAGTTGTTGTGAGCAACATCACTTCCAGGCTGGGATGTGAAAGGATCTGTGTGACAAGCTGACACTTACTCTTCCTTTCAACCCTTTGGCAGCTGACAGCCATTAAAGTCACGAGATATAACAAGTGAAGGTGGGTTTCACAGTCAGAGCCAACCAACTGGTGATGATAACGTCTGGCATCATCAACATCAGGCTGCTCTGAAACCAACAGGAAAGCTACGGATGCACTTGGTGGGGCAAGGGTGGTGTCCTGGCTGTGTGTCACCTCCTGCAAGTCACCTCCAACTCCTCCTGGGAAAGAAGAGCACATTTTGAAAGCTGAAGACCATCTGCTGAGTTTTTCTTCAACCTAGACTGAAAAGAAAACCTGATGAGTGCAAGTCTTTTCACAGCCCTGCCTTGAATGTGGGAGATGAAATTCTTCCTCCTTAGCTGCTTGCTTGGCCAGCTCCAGCTGTGAGCTCACATCAGCTCTCCTCCCCAGTCAGGGTGAGACAGCAATGTGGAAATCACCACCTGTGGCTGATTACACAAGGCAGGTGTGATGCCAAGAACATTGTCAGCCACTTCACTTGCCAAGTACCTGGATGCAGCACAAATGAGCACATCCTGCAGATAGCTCTGTCAGCCGATGAGCACATTCCCCTCGGAGATAGGATGACTGAACATGCAGACTAATGTGCTTGCGAGCCTTTCATGTGCAGAGCTGTAACAGATGTTTAAAGATCATCCTTTGGCACTGAGAAAGTGTCTAGGAGGCCCTGGATAGGAGTTTTCTTGGCACACTTTTATTTTTCTATTCCTTTTTTTCTTTTTTTTTTTTTTTTTTTTTTTTTTTTTCAGATGAGGAAGTTCCTGTTATTCATTATTCTCTGTTTGTGAGCAAAGGGCTTATGGTGTGTGCCCAGCTCATGTATCAAGGAATGCCAACCAGATAAATGCAGCTCTCCTCTTCCCTGTGAGTTGCTATCTCTCAGCAAGCTTTACAAAAATCCATAAGATATCCTGCTTGCTAACAGCAGTAATTAAGATCCTGCAGCTGGAAGAACCTTGCACTTTCACTGACTGTTCTCCATACAAATATGAATCTCAGGTCATGTCCATGAGAGTCTCAGCCATCAGTAATGGGCACTTTTGCAGGAATCATTCTGATTCACAGGAGAAAACACCTTAAAGTCAGCAAGTTTACAGATGATACCAAGCTAAGTGGTGCGGTCAATACGCCTGAGGGACGGGGTGCCATCCAGAGAGACCAAAACAGGCTGGAGCAGTGAGCCAAGGAGAACATCATGAGTTTCAACAAAGCGAAATGCAAAGTCTTGCAGCTGGGTCATGGCAACCCCCACTATCTATACAAGCCGGGGGATGCAAGGAATGAGCAGAGCCCTGCTGAAAGGGACTTGGGGGTACTGGTGGGTGACAAGCTGGACATGAGCCAGCAGCGTGTCCTCGCAGCCCAGAAAGCCAACCCCATCCTGGGCTGCGTCCAAAGCAGCGTGGCCAGCAGGGCAAGGGAGGTGATCCTGCCCCTCTGCTCTGCGCTGCTGAGACACCACCTGGAGTGCTGCATCCAGTTGTGGAGTCCTCAGTGCAGAAGGGACATGGAGCTGTTGGAGAGTGTCCAGAGGAGGGTCACAAAAATGATCCGAGGGGTGGAACACCTCCCCTGTGAGGACAGGCTGAGAGAGTTGGGGCTGTTCAGCATGGAGAAGAAAAGGCTCTGGGGAGACCTAATAGCAGCTTTTCAACATGTAAAAGGGTAAGAGAGAAGGGGACAGACTCTTTAGCAGGGCCTGTTGTGATAGAACTAGGGGAAATGGTTTCAAATTCAGAGAAGGGAGATTTAGTGTGGATATAAGGAAAAGTTTTTTTTCAATACGAGTGGTGAAGCACTGGCACAGGTTGCCCAGAGAGGTGGTGGATGCCCCATCCCTGGAGACCTTCAAGGTCAGGCTGGACAGGGCTCTGAGCAACCTGATCCAGCTGTAGGTGTCCCTGTTCACTGCAGAGGAGTTGGACTAGTTGGCCTTTAAAGGTCCCTTCCAACTCGAATGATTCTATGATTTTATGATTAAACTGTATTATTATGAACTCCATTGCATATGGTGGTCAGCCTCTTCAGTAAGACTTAACCTGCTTTGCTGCTCTTTTCTCTTTAATAACTAAGGTGAAGTGTAGGGTACACTTCCCTACAGATATCCTACTGCAAATTAATAGGCCCTGGTGATAATTAGGCCCCTGTCAACACCACATGAAGCAAGTTTTGTTCTGCCAGCAGAGCCCAGTGTTTATTTTGGAATGCAACAATGGTGGGCATGGGTGCAGGTGGCTCAGTACAGTGATGGCCTTTGGGATATGACCAGACGATGCAGCTCCTGACTCTGTGCTGCATTTGGCAGGACCCATCCTCAGAGCTCGTTAGGAGAGCACAGCCCCAATCTGATGCGTAAATTTGAGCAGAGCACAGAAGAACCACCATTATGTGATGCTGGTGGCCAGGGATGGAAACTGCAGGTAACCTAGGCTTCCCAGAAAGCACTGCCACTTACTTGGTGAATGCCACCAATGCTGGATTAGGAACTCATTGGTCATCTGGCCTGAATCTTTCTCTCACCACTCTCCATGTGTGGAGAGACAGTACCTTCAGTTCCTTTCTTTCCTCTTGTCCTTCCCCTTGCAGGCTCCCCAGTGCACAGGATCTCTCCAGCTGTGGGTATATTTGATTTGCAGGTTGCAGAGACTTCAAGCTACCTATTTGCCATTTCTATGGAATAGTCAAATACGTAGCACAAGCAATCAGGATCACTGATAAGAGAAGCCTTTTTCCTGCTAGGAAACCAATCACAACAATTAAAGCCATTTTACTGAAGACTGCCCATCATACCATGAAATAATACCTGCAGGGCACCAGCACACATTGCAAAATCTACTGGGGCAGGTCTGTTCAACCAGTGTTTTCTTTTTGCTGTAAGGCAGCTAAAACATCTTTAACACACTGGATATGTGGGCCCGGGTTTGGCTAGTTTACTGTAAGACTACCTAGCTTTGAACAAAGAAGGAGCATTTATCCTTGGGGGCTGATTCACAGCCACCCCGAAACACTGAGACCCTTTTAGCTGATTACACAGAGCTGGGAACAGACCACTACAGACTGCTGCAAAACTGTAGGTCTTTTTCGTATTGTTGTTGAGTAGAGACAGAGAAGATGCAGACAGATAAATGTGGCATACAAGACATTTTTCTAGTCTAGACTGGAACACAACAGTGGAAATCTCAGCTGCTCCTTCTTCCTAATTTATCAGTGGTGTGTTTTGAGCATTGACTTTTGATAAAGGTGTATTTCGCTATGAAATTATTATGGGAAACCTGCTGTTGAATGGCCAAAGTTAAAGAAAGTTTTGTCACAGGTGTCAATAAAAGGATGGAGTCTCAACATAGGTTTGCTACAGCTAGTAATAAAAACTAGAGGCTGTTGCTCTCTGCTTGTGTCAGTAAAACTATGATTTCCCTCCCACACTTGTGGATTTTGCTTTTAGCAATGTGGCTATACCATTACAGCTTTATTTGCAGCTTCTTTAAACACAGAGTTTAATTAATCAATGTTTATAAAGTGCTTTAAGATCTGCAGCTGGATAAGTGCTAAGTAGTCTAATTGCTGTAATACAGATGAATTTGCTTATCTCTCATGTAAATCAGCTTAAAACATTAGTCTGAAATTAACAGCTCTAGGGTTAACAATAGGCTCAACCACACACTAAACCGTAGCACTTATCATATCACAACATTACGCTTATTAATTACACGCCCTGCTGTGGTTTTTGGACTGAAATCAGCTATACTTCAGATACGGGCAGCCGGACAGCGCCGGGAGGGAAGCGTTTGTAGCTGCACAACGCATATGTTAATCATGAAACTAAACAGATGGCCCAGTCACTCATCAGTGAAAGTCCACCAGGGGCTGTAAGAAAGAAGGAGATTTCCTATGTAACATAACAATTTGGACATCAGAAGGTTTTGAGTTACAAGATTTTTCTTTAAACCCCACCTGAAACTTTTAAGGGGTAACGTCAGAGAATTTCATCCGGACTTGAGATACTAATCTAGTTTTATGCTGTTTTGATCTGTCTGCTGAGAGCTGGCTGCCAGCTCTGACAGCTCCACATAAATGTACACCGTGCGGCAGATGGACCGGCCCTATGTGGCAGCAGAGATGTGTCTAGAGCTTGCAAATCCCCCGTCTCCAGAAACCCTAACATGTGATCAGCTCATCCCAGAGCTGAGCCCAGCACTTGCTGCATCGTGCACTGGTAGACGGCTTTCAGGGGCTGAGATGAAAAGAATGGGAGCAAGTGTTCACTTGTTCTTCACTCATGCAGCTTTGCTGAAGCCCCTAGTGTCAGACCTAACACTGAAACTGGTTTCAGGCTGTGCAACCATAAAGTTCATTTCAAACTCACTCTGCAAGTTTTATTTTTTCTAGACAGCATGCGTGTTTTCTACTGCAATGTAGCCTGGCATCAAACTACGTAAAAATGGGATAATGGGTCCAATTAAGATTAAAGTCAATTTATGTCTGAATTCTGCATCCTTCTTCACTTATAGACATGAAAGGGATGATTATCAATATTTTTTTAAAGTGTTTCTGGCAATGGTTAGCATTTCCAACCAAAGGCAGAGCTCTGATTCACACATGCATAGTAGAGACAGCTTGTACACAGAGTGATTTACAGTCCAAGAGGACACCAAAGAAAGACTAGATGAAGAGAAGAAAGGGCTATTATCCTCAGAGCACCTAGAGCCAAACTTTCAGTGGTATTTAAATGCCTACTGCTGTTTTCAAAGCTTGACATCTAATTCCCTTTGAAAACCCATTCCAGATTTACAGAAGTGGTCCGCTCTTCCAACTGGAGATACATTTTCTAAAAGGCTCAACTCCCAGTTAGACAATGGACAGGTTTTCTGAAGTGCTTACTGTAGGGCTGGGAGATGTTTTGGAAAAATGGGAATAAGAATCAAAATGTGGACTGAGAGTATGAAAATCCAGTTTTGCACAACCTGTATCAGTTGCAGCTTGAGCTTGACTCTTTGGATTTATCTGGACTTAACCAAAAACCCACTTTTGAAGAAATTATTCTTTTTATCTTTACTTAAACAAACACCTACAGTCTTCTTCTGCAACAGAGAAAACCAGGGATAGTCTTTTCTTCTCATCACATTGAGTTTCCTCCACAAAACAGTCTAGGGAAATAAGAACATTTTTCTCTCTGTGTTTAATGGAGAAAGGAGATTTGTATTTTATTATATCTTATTCCCAGGTCATCTTGACTTTTTCAGTTTCTTTCTGAATCCTGAAGCTTTTCATTTGCCTATGTTACTTTTAAAATTGACTTTGGGATTTAATGGAAGCCTGAGAGTTTCTATTTCAAAAAAAATATGTATGAAATGATCATGAAAAAAACGCTAATTTTATTTATATTTTCCATGTGTGATAAATGATTTAACTATGACCCCAAATTAAAGGTCAGATGAGGAAAATGGAGCTGGGAAATGCAGGAAAAAAAGACACCTGTGTGAACTTTTTTTCCACACAACCACCAAAGGCACAATATTAATTTGAATTTTTGCTGTTTTTTCTTCAAGTAGAACAAAAATGTCTTGGTCTGCTATTGAAATATAGTCTATCTACTCCTTTGCCAAGAAAAGACCACATAGCAGAATTGCCCAGGAATAATAACAGCTCATAAAAGAGAATATTTCAACTTTCTTAAAGATTGATCTCTGAAGAATCTCAACCTTTAACAGAAGGAACTGTGGGGTCTGCTAGGTTACAACAAAAAAATCAGGGACCATGCAGCAGGATCATGTCAGTGCTCAGCAGCCAGCACTGTGAGCACTCAGGGCAATGCGCAGTGAAAGACAATCCAAAGCTTGGTGAGCTGGTCATACATGATGCACCTTGTACTTGGCCTAGGTACGTGGGAAACACCTCAAAAACTACAGAGAAGCCTCCCTACAACCAATTCCAAAGTAGTGCCCACATCCACGCTTCCAAGACAAGGGCCCTGAAATCCCACTGTCTGCTCTGTTGGCTGTGTGGGTGTATGGATGGACTGCACTTACCTTTTACACTGATTTTGGAGTGGATGAGGTCAGGAATTGTTCTTCATGTCCAGCGTCAAATCAGATTTTGCATCTGGCTTAATCTGTCACAAGAACGAGGCATCTCCCTGCAATCTTGCCAGTGCAGTGGGATACAGGGCAGGATCACAGGAGCAGAATCATACAAAGCTAGACGAGGACTACATGAGTGCTGCCGTGTGCCCAACTGCAACTGTCCAGGAGAAGAGCTAACAGATTGATTAACCGTCATCACCTTGGAGGTGTGGGAAAAACATAGCTGACACTGTCCCATAGCCTCAGAATTCAGGGCTTGTAGGCAGGCTTTGCTTTGACATCCCATCAAAATTATTCAATAATATATTAAAACTTGACAGCAGAAAGACCTTCCTAATTCAGAAAGAGAAATTATATACTCAACCCAAGTTTTTCACGGAGGGGGTGTGTGCCATACAAAGTCTCCTTGCTTCGTTATGCCAGTGCTACTTGCCATCAAAGATGGTGTAACAGCAAGGGAATGCATTGAATGGATAACACTACAGTTCTTGTTCAATGCTTGTTTTAATTTTCTTCTTTCTCACTTCTGCATTTTTTATCTTATAACCTCAAAGATGCTGCAAGAGAGCCTCTCTGATGTTGTCACACTATAGGAGGTCAAATAAGATATCACAAGACTGCCTCAACTCCTCTGTTCTCTAGTTGTGTGATAGGATTCAATTTCCAGGGGATTAATGATCAGGTGGAGTTAATGGTGCTCACCTGCAAAGTAAGCCATCAGCTCCTCCTATGTGGCCAGCATTTATCCCTGCATATCATTTAAGTCTGCTGCCCTCTGGATTTAAGAACTCTGAAAAAGCCATCTTTTTTTTTTTTTTTTTTTTTTTTTTCCCCCATAGCTAGCTAAGCTTAAATCCTGCACCCAAAAAGAAATGCTAGGAACAAAGTCCGCAAAGTCCAGAAGTAATTTCTCAGCTTTGGGGACAAGTGTTCCTGTGTATGGTGTCTTTAAGTTTTGCCCTGCTAAACAAGCTGTTAATGATAGACGAAGAGCTCTAATCATGAGCACCTAGTGAATAAGTTCCCATTGATTAGGGAGGTCTTCAAGCACTGCTTATTCT
Source organism: Alectura lathami (assembly GCA_013399715.1). NCBI lineage: Eukaryota > Metazoa > Chordata > Aves > Galliformes > Megapodiidae > Alectura > Alectura lathami. The sequence continues at coordinate 142,158 of VXAV01003347.1, forward strand.
TTGGACATGCTGTGGGAAGGTATTGAACAGTTCTTCATCAGCATGGGGAACTCTACCCAACTTATCACAACCTGCTGAAGGCAGAGCTTGGTTTTCTGTACCTGGACAACCCCTGCCATGCATTTGCCAACATCAGAGCCCAGTGCCAGGCCAGGCAGAGGAGGTTTGAAATACCTACACTTGCAGATTTTTTGTTGCATGTGGATACACGAGGCTGTTACTGCAAATCTAGGGTGCTGGGATGGGGCATGTGGGCTGCACTCCCAGGACATCAGTATCCCACACAACAGGAATTCAGCTCTAAATGGTCTCAAAAATTTGACTCAGCTCACCACGTTTACCCAAGCACTCCATCAGAAACATGAGGCTTTTCAGCTTAGAGGATAACCAACCAAAATATACACAGTGGGACTGAGAGAGAGTCTGTTGTGGTGCACTGATCAAGTGCATCACAAACATTTACCAGAGGAAAAAATGCCTGAGAAGCAGAGAGAATCCCATGATACCATGAACACAACACTACCCAGTAGTCCTCATCAGTCTAACAGAGAGAAATTTCACTAACTCCAACATCAGCCTGACATGAGCAACACAGATTTATTGTGTCTACCCACAAACATTTATCAGGGCCCGGGATGTTCCGCTCATCCACAGCAGCTGTGCCTATGCTCTCCATGCCCAGCTGCTGCCCTGCAAGGTGTACCTACTAGTCATAGAATCATAGAATATCCCGAATTGGAAGGGACCCACAAAGATCATCGAGTCCAACCCCTGACTCCACACAGCACCACCCAAACCCAAACCCTGACCCTGAGGGCGGTGTCCAAACGCTCCTTGAGCTCTGGCAGCTCGGGGCCGTGCCCACTGCCCTGGGGAGCCTGTGCCATGCCCACCACCCCCTGGGGCAGAACCTTTCCCTAACCCCCAGCCTGACCCTCCCCTGACACAGCTCCGTGCCGTGCCCTCGGGCCCTGTCGCTGTCCCCAGAGGGCAGAGCTCAGCGCCTGCCCCTCCGCTGCCCTGGGAGGGAGCTGTAGGCCGCCATGAGGCCTCCCTTCAGCCTCCTCTGCTCTAGATAAAAAATCCAAGGGACCTCATCTGCTCCTCACATGTCTTGCTCTCCCTCTCCCATCCTTTCTCCATCTTTATAGCCCTCCTTTGGATGCTCTCTAATAGCTTTATGTCCTTCTGTTATTGCACTTCCCAATCCTGCACCCAGTGCTGGAGGTGAGGCCACACCAGGCAGAGCAGAGCAGGACAACCCCTTCCCTCGCCCAGCTGGCAGTGCTGGGCCTGATGCACCCCGGGGTACTGATGGCCCTTTTAACCAGTTGGCCAGTGCTGAAAGATTTTCCAGCATCCCACCCACCTCCTGCTCTGTGAGTTGTTCCCAGTGGGAGAAAGGAGATGAACTGGGAAGGGGTCTTCTAGCAGTAATAGCAGAGCAGGGAAGCCAAAGCAAAGTCTGTGTGAGTCCTCCGATGGCTCCAGGCACAATTTCAGATCTCTGTGAAATCATCAACTCTCTGTTCTGGGAATATAGGCTCAGATAAACCACCCAGAGGACCTGTTGTGCAAACAGTGGGAAGAGGGAGGTTTCTTTCCCTTAGCTAGCAAATTATATACTCAATATGCAAGATTATATACTTAAAGAACTTTAGCCAGTTCATAGCTTGAGATCTAGAGTGTCTGGGCCACAGAGCCCTGTTGCCCTGCATCCAGGGAAGGAGCATGGGCACAGGCACTCCCCCACCAGCTACCACAGCTCCTGACAGGCAGGACAGCTGTGAAGAAATGTGCAACTCATAAAGCTGAAGGGACTCTGCAAGCTATTAGGTAATTAAGCAAAGTGAGGACTTGGAGCGCCTGGCTGCTTGTTCCAGCCCATGGCTGTGCTCTCTTTAGAGTCTGATTGGAAAAAGGATTTTTATTAACTTCATATTTTTGCTTCTAATTTTCCTCTCTTTGCCTTTCATATTGCAGGCCCTGAGCTCCTCTGGTCTTGTGGTGATGTTTATTGGCACTGGCAGGTTGCAACACCCCTGCAGGCTTCCCACAGACAAACCCCAGTGTGCTGACCACGAACCGACGCAACTTCATACGCTGTCTGTGCTGTGAAATTGCTCAGGCACTTCCCTCCTGGTTTTCCTCTCGCCCTCCCCACCTTCCCAGCTGGAGCCTCCTCCCTGCTGCTGCACCTCTCGTTTTCCAGCAGAAGAGGCAAAGAGCCCAGAAAAGCAGCTGGTTTGCAGGGCATGGCCAAATTCATCTCTCCACTGTGCCTTGAGGCTGTGGTTCGAGGTAGGGAACAAGTCCCAGTGGGATGCAGCCGCCATCATTTCTGTATGGTGCAAGACAGACTCCAGACAAGGGGAGAGATGGAGGGAGGGGAGGTGGTCTCAAAGTGGCAGCAAAATGCTTGAGCATCTACTCTTTGCTCCACCATAGGTTCCCTTCATCTTTAAGGTCATATAAGCCAACTCCATCCAGCCGGGACACCTGGAAACCTGCACTTTGACCCCCTTAAATATACTTTTCACTTTTACCATCTTTAAAGTGGGTGCATAATAGCCTAAAAATGCAAATGCATACTTTTGGTGTCATAGTGCCAGTGTTTGGGCACCTACTTTTTGCTCCAGAGAGCTTCCCAAACTTTCTGTACAGCAACAACCACAGAGGAGTCACAAGCACCTTTCTGGAAGCTTACGACAGCTTGCAGAAGCTGATAGAAGGCATTGTGGGATTTTTTGAGCCTCCTATATCTTCTTGTTGTGTCGTGTTGGACAATGGACCTTGTTTTGTGAGGAGACTGAATTGGTTACATTGTCCTATTCTTTGTGATGCTCACAGGCACATCTGTTAACAACTGGCTGTGAGCCTTTCTAATATCACTTCAGGGTTTTCCTAGTAGTGTCTCTGGGCAGTTGGAGGCAAAGAAAGAAGTGGCAAACCCAGAGTGTGTTAACAGTGAATTAAAATAAAAGATGAACAGAAAAGTGCCTGCTTGACCAGCAGTGCTGCCTGGTTTTGGTGGCCTTCCAGCTGCGTGTTATAATAGCAGAGGAGTGCCTGGCTCACTCAAAGTTTTCTTTCAGCCCCTTGTCCTAACTGGAAGGAAGCACAAAAGATGCTTTGTTTGCACAAGCAGGACACACGAAGGACTCCAACCTCGAAATCTCCCGCTTGCTGATGGAGCCTGATGCTCTTCCCCATGTGGGATCCATTTGAGTCTGAAAACTTGACGAGAAATGTCAGACCAACACCAGGATATGCCCCAACCCAGCACAGCAGCGGCAGCTTATTTGTTCAGTGTTCAGCTGCTGCACACAATCAATGCAACATGTAGTGTGCAATGTTTAAAGACATATGGGTAATCTCTGGCTGTGTTGAAAAGATGGTCTGTCCACAGGGAGTGCTTTTTGAGCTGCACTCAGCATTGTTTTAGCTTCCAGGCATCTCGCCTCACTCTTACAAGTCCTTGTCTCTCAAGCATTGGTGAAACTTTCAAGCTGTGCCATTTCCACCCTTTCAGGGGCTGTTGCTGCATTCAGTGTAAATGCCCCAGCCCAAACTCGGCAGGATTTAGGTTTCTGCCTCTTTAATGAGCTAAAAATGACTGAGGGTCCTGGTAGGCACCAAGCTGAACATGAGTCAGCAATGTGTGCTTTATGCTAAGAAGGCTAATGTCATTCCTGGCTGCATTAGGCAAAGTATTGCCAGCAAGAGAGGTGATCCTTCCCCTCTACACTGCATTGGTGAGACTGCACATGGAGTGCTGGGTCCAGTTCTCTCTCCCCAGTACAAGAAAGACATGGACATACCAGAGACAGTCCAGGGGAGGGCCACCAAGGCGATCAAGGAGTTGGAGCACCTCCAGGGAGAAGGTTGAGAGAGCTGGGACTGTTCAACCTGGAGCAGAGGAGGCAAAGGAGGATCCCATCCATGTCCCAAAATACCTGAAGGGAGTGCAGAGAGGACAGAATCAGGCTGTGCTCGGTGGTGCCCAGTGCCAGGCCCAGAGGCACAGAGCACAAGATGGACCACAAAAGGTTCCTTCTGACCATCAGGAAGCACTTCTGTGCTGTGCAGGTGACGGAGCCCCGTCATGATCAGCAGCTGATATTGTTTATCATTTATTCACTTATTTATTTATTTGAAGTCCATACGTTTTGTGGCTGCAGCTAGAATCTGAAGAGCAGAGAGAAAATCTCTATTCATAGGAACAGGGATTTCTCCAAAATCTGCTGCTGCCCAGCAGAAAAAGAGAGAGATTCATCCTTGGAGGAGGACTTATACAAGGCCCTTTTCTAGATGTGCAGTGGCATCTGTGCTGCTGGCACTTCTCAGAGCAGTCATGGTGTTGGTAAGACTCTCATAGAAGTAATCAAAAGGAGTATGTTCACATATAGGGCATCTGGCAGAAGTCCAAAGTGTTCGTGAACGGGTAGCAGTTTTCTTTATTTTAAGTAAATGTTTCTAAGTAACTTACATCATTTTAGATAAATCAGCCTTGGTGGAATGGCAGACATCTATGTATCAAGATCCAGTTGACTGGAGTTTCGCTTTCAGTGTCACTGCTGTGGTCTGAAGAACAACAGGGTGTGGTGTGAGATGACTGAAATCTGAGATATCCCCAAATAAATAATGTATCATTATTTACAAAGGTTTCTACACAGTTCTTTGTGATAGGTGACAATGGCGAACAATGATATTGTTCTCTTTGGTCTACAAATTACTTCCATACGGATGTTTTCTGCAATTACTGAAGCCTCCTGACATTATTACCTTTACCTTCTGTATTCAAAATGCCAGACAGGTTAAAAAGGCTACCCAAGGTCATTGGAGATGAAGAGTTAAAAGTTAAATTTCAGTTCCTGGACTTAGGTGAAAACTACAAATAAATATATATATTGAAAGGCTCAGTGATGTAGTTGACAGCATTTTTTTTTTTTTTTTGTCCATTCATCCATTTGTCTCAGCCATACTGAGAATCCCTGCAGTGAGTTTCTTTTATCTGCTAGAAGAAGATCTGGCAAAACAGAAAAGGCCTTTTTGTGTCACATGGCACCCCCTAAGGTAACAGTGGAGATAACAGTTTGGCAAGCAAGAAGCTCTGCTCAGAAATTACTCCGTCTGTGCTGGTTAAGTCAACAACTGAGCCTGAGTGACTGAACTTTTCTGTTTAATTCTCGTTTGTCTTGGGATGTCATTTATCAGCCTGATGTGAGCCCATAGACATCTAAATTCTGCTTCTGTCCTCTGCTGCAGGTCGGTGCCAGGCACTGATGGGAAGGATCACCCAAAAGGGTGTCAGACTTCCAGGATTTTCCATGTTAATGGGAAAGCAGCAGCTGCATTCTCATAGTATCAGGATCACTGGCTGTCCCAGGTGATTTCAGCACCGCTGGCATCTCAAAGGGACTATATTCCTCAGTGTGATTTCCTGAGTCACCACCATTCATTTCTTCTCTGTTGATCTCCTTCTGAGTCAAAACCTCTGCTGCTGTCACTCAGGTTCATCACACAAGTAGGGATTTTTTTTTTGCCCAGGCTTTAGCTAAATTGTTGTGGTTTTTGGTGTTCACTGTACCTGGAGGGTGCCAAGCCCAGCTCTATCTGACCTCAGCAGGATCAGCTAGCTCAGCCTGAAGCTTGCTTCTTCTTGAATCTTTCTACCTCTGAGAATCTGCCTACTACTATCTGACTAACAATGACTTCAGTGAGCTTTAAGGACAAGAAAAACAAAAGAAAACACAACAAAATGAAGAAATCATCTTTTAAAATGCGTTTTTTTTTTTTTTTTTTTTTTTTTTTTTTTTTTTTTTTTTTTTTTTTTTTTTACCCTGTATATTACTGCATCTTGNTTAAAAGTGTTTTTTTTTTTTTTTTTTTTTTTTTTTTGCTGTTTTCTTTACTGTTTGTGTGTTCTAAACTACCAGCTCTTGCAAGCCAAGGATGCTGTGTGGCTGCCTGAGAAGTGCTTAGCTCTCTGGAAGCACTGCCATTAGCAACTAATAAATACCAACATAAACCCCATAATCACCATTTGTTGCATCCAGACCTCAGAGTTCCCTGAGTTGCTCTACCTTTAAGCAAAACCACCCCCTCACTAAATTGACACATTTTTAGGACCAGAAAGCACCATCAGATTTGTAACTCAGCCAGGAGGGACAGATTTCAGGCAGAGAATATCTAATATCCACTGCTTACCTGCTGCAAAGCAGCTGAGTGCAGGGATCAAATGCGGTTACAACGGTCCCAGTGTGTTCCTATGAGCTGCCCATGTTCAGCCATGAGTTGATAGCCTTCATAAGGTGACCTTGTAATCTTAGTCACCTGCTGGTCCAATTAAACTATGGACATCTGCAAAATATAAGCCAAGAGACTCCCTGGGTCCTTGCAGTGTGTGAGTTGTATTTTATAACGATTCCAAAACAGTCCTAAGTGAAAATAAGCCATCCTGCACATGAGCTAACGCAGGCAGGGTGCAGAGCTGAAAAAGAACTGGAAAAAATTAACTTCTGGTGTATATTTCCTAAGGCTCCTTTCAGTTAACTCACTGCAATGCTTAAAATACTTCCTTGCCATATGAATCTGCCGTGGTGTATTTAACACATTACCAGTATAAAACGATTCATGCACGAGCTTCTTTTATCAGTGAAGTCCAAACTAGTTTTCCTGCTTCTAAACCAGAGATGGAGCTAAACCAAAACCACGGATCTGATAACTCCCTGAACATGTGGGCAAATTTGGATCTTCAACCCAGAATCATGCACAGGCCTAATTTGTTAATAAGCCCACACCTAAATATCAAATCCCAATGTTGTTGGATTTGGAAGTTGCTCTTTATAACAATGGTATCCAAAAATCCATTTCTAGGAGATGCAGGCTTTGAGGAAATTTGGTTCTAACAAGAAGCAACCACTCATGGCCAATCTCTAAACAAAACAGAAAGGAGAAACTGGAATTACCCCTCTTGCATTTGGACAGAAGATTTCATTTCGTTCCAGATTTCTCCTGGCAAACACAATAACTCAGGGCAAAACAGTAAAATTTTACAGGATGAGGAAACTCTATATGTCTTTGAGGATTTTTCTTAAATGAATTTTGGACTTCTTTTTTTCTTCTTTCTTTTTTTTTTTTTTTTTTTTCTTCAAGGAAATAGTACCAGGCCTTTTTCTTCTGTCATATGCAACCATTTCTCTGCTAGTTTTGATATCGGCACAGTGAGAACCATGTGACAGAGGTGAGCAAAGGCTTCTTTTTGCATCAGATTCCTTGGGCAGACCTGCTTGGGGCTATCTGCTGTTACACTGAGAAAAGTTAAGTCTGGTATTTTTTTTGCTAGATGAGAATTACACAAGCAGCAGCACTTAATGCTATATCACTAACCCAAAACCAGTCTTCTGAGTTCTCCCTCTGGGGCATCTTCAGCCTCCTAGGCCCGTTCAGTCCTTAGCTCTTTTTACCAGTATTGTCAATGAGACTCATCTGATTCTCATGAAACTCAAATCTGAAGTGGACCAAGTCAACTAAACACACCATACAGTCTGCCAAAATATACACAGACCATTACTGTGTCTACTACACTCTGTAATGATGACCATCAGCCCTGTTTCGAAAGCTTTGCCAGCAGAAAGATCAAAGAAGAAACCCTAAGGGGACCCTGTCCTTTAAGTACTCTTTGGAGGATGACACAGTCTGAATGACCCCACGCCCAAAAAGTCCTTGGTCTTCCAGCACATGTCACACTGTAGTACCACAAAGACAGCATCAGTCCACATGAAATCACATTTCTGAGCATCTTCAAAGCTGTGCAGTCCGATCTTCTATACCACAGACAAATGCCTTGCCAGACTCTCACCACTGATGGGACCATGACCAAAGCCAAATCGCTTCACCACCAAAACAAAGCCTGGAGAGCCCATGTATGCTACTCACGGGCTTGTTTCCCTTTCAGTGTAATACCAGCCTCCCTTTTTACTCCCGATGCTGTGCTTGCTCCCACACAGCCAGATGGATGTGTTTGGGAAAGTTTGGCTTGGACGCTCTTAGGCTCTATCACTCCTATTCTCCTGGTTGTAGCTTGCTGTACCACAGCAGTGTAAACAGAGGAAACATTTACTACTCTGGGGTATTAAATTACTAACGAAAGTCAGTTTGTACTCACTCACCAAACTCTGAGCTGTCTGTAGAGGGGGACAGGTAGCTAATGGCAAAACATCTGCCTAGGTTGACTTTGATTTGAAGAGGGATGGCCTTTCTCAGCTTGGATGGATTTGGCAGTAGGCAGTGCAAGGATCCAGTGAGAACCACAGAGTAAACTATGTTGGAAGAGATGCCAGAGTGTTGCCTGGTCAATTCGCGCTCAAAGCATAGCTAACTTCTGCATTAGTTGCTGTTGCTTAGGACGTGAAAGTCGTGGCAGCTTGAGAAACCCAACACAGCTGAAAGTCTGCACATCAGTAAAGTTGCTCACTGAGGAACAGTCGCAAGAGCAAGGCTAAAATGCACCTGGGCTACAAAAATATTTTACTAAAAAAGCCCACAAACCATTATAAGATGTCTATTTTCTCAGCATAAACTAGCAGAAACTGCTTCAAATCAGAAGATCTTCTGCACTCTGAACAGTTATGGGTTTCCACGGATGTTCCATAGAAGATATAAAGAACAGGATTTTTCAATGCATGTTATTCAGCAGAAAGGACATATTCACCCATGCCATCAAACTTGTGTTTGGAAATTGTGATTTTGTTAACCTGGCTTCAAGTATGTAGAAGATATACACACCTGCATCCCACTGGAGGAGGGTCTGCTGAACTGCTTGGTGGTGGACCAGGCTCCCATTAGATGCTCCAGGCATGGATCAGATGGGCATCCTGGCACAGTTTCAGATCTCCTCCCCATCCACTCCATCTTGGGTCTGCATGACTCAGAAAGGAGAGTCACAAACAGCGAGAAGACATTAAAAATGATCCTGAGTACAACAACACTTTTGTTTTTCAGGTCATTCAGTGTGCTTCTCAATGGAAAATTCCTGCATGTGGACAAAATGTCACCAGCCTCTCCAGGGCCCATACAAGCAGAGGCATCTCAATACGTGAAGGTTACCAAAGCATTGGAAGCCAATATTTGTTGTTGTTTTTCCTTTTTTTTTTTTTTTTCTTACTCCAAGTTTGCTTCTTGTTTTAGACCACTTTCATCTCCTTCTGTCTCTTGAACACTGTCTCATTTTCCATCTGTTTTCCCTTTGCATATTTTCCCTTCCCCCTATGTTTACTTTTGTAAGTAGACTGTTGTTTTTATTCAATTCCCCATGGATTTCTTTGGGTTTTTCAGTTCTTCTAATCTTCTCTGGAGCTCTCCCATTCTATCCCCTTACCTTCCATCCCAGAGTGCTGCTGAAGCACTGTTTCCAATTAGATCTGTTTTGTCTTGTTTACTGGAGTTTTCCTCTCCCTCGTGTCTTACAGCAGTCACTTTTTTTTTTTTTTTTTTTTTTTTTTTTTTTTTTTTTTTCCTTGCTGATCAGAAGCCAGGAAGCTTCTACTTCTTCACTGCTGTTGTCTGTAGTCATTTATGTATTTTTCTTTTCTCAAAAAATAGAGTGGATGGCTGATTGAACAAGTTAATGCTTCAATTGTAGGAATCTCTCTGGATATAACATTCATGCATATTAAATTTTAGCAAAAAAAGTCCATCTTAATATCCTCTTTTCTTTCCTCTNATATGGACCTAATTTGACTTGCTGCCATAATTCCTTACAGAAAGACCCACAGCCATTGGAAGTTGTGCCCTCAGTTTCTCACCAAGACTTCGTAAAGACTTCCACAAAGAAGTTAGAAGTTGCATTGCTCTGAGCCAACAGAAAAAAACCCACAACTTTCCAGTGCCATCTCTCTCTTATGTTCCCTGTGATATTTACCAGAATCAAAACACCTCCAAGACACATTCATATAGTAGTTAACCTGCCTTTCCTGGCAGGAAGATGATCTGAGGGGAGAATTTCTTACTAGATCTGGTTCTAATTCAGTATTACCTTGTCCTGTCATATCTGGGTAGTACAACAGGGGCAAGCTTATATAAGCAGAGAAGGCAAATTTTACTAACAGGGAAAAAAGGTTTAGAGAGCAATGTGTGCTTCATCGGTTTGTCTCTGTTTATTTATTTATTTAGGGAAAGGAAACAAAAGTTAGTTTCTTCACTTGGCAGTTTTCTGTGTCCTCAAAATTTAAGGTCTGTGTTCAGACTTTGGGGAAAATACAGGGCTGACCAAGATGGATAAGGAGAGCAGAATTGGATTCTACAGTAACAAAATTTGCGGGGAAAATTACCCACAAGCTTTGAGAATTTCAGCAATGTTCAAAGCCATAAATGTTTGGCACCATAAGGCATTCAAGAAATCTGAATGGGTGATGTTGGTTTGTTTCTCTGAAAGCTTTCTGTCTCCCTTTTATTATGCTTTTTTTTGTTTTGTTTTGTTTTTTCTTTTTCATATTTTACTCGAGCAGAAGTAGTTAACTCAGGAGTTTATGAAACAAGAAATTTAGCTTCCTTTCTTGGCTCTTACATTTACTTTCTCCCTACTCTCAGAGAAGTTACTCAAAAACTAGATCTGTCAGATGATGTGGGTTGTTTCAATCATCATGCGCTGAGGATCTCTGTATGTAGAGTAGACGAATGAATAGGATTACTCAAAGCAGAGTGTAGACTGTAAAGCTACCTCAGGCAACCTGTAGAAAATAGGAAGATGGGCAAGATTCAAGGTTTCTAGATATGTGGTCCTTGAAGAAACACACAGCTGAGAGACTCTAGATGGGATTCTCAGCTGTGAATGTTTTTCAGGATTAAATACCTATATCACATTAGCCTGATTTTGTGTAAACTGGCAGAAAAATGCATTACTACTTCACAATGAAACAGGAAAGTAGGATCTTGTCTTCTCAAATCCACTCTACACTTACTTGATGCAGGGATTTCAGTTTTTTACTTTTGGGATAGTTTTTGGGCTTCTCTTCACCAGTGTAGGCAAGCTAGCAGGTGATAAGTCAAGTTTAGTCATTGGCCCATGGGATGTGGTGGGACACA
>VXAV01003347.1:155626-176069 GCA_013399715.1 Alectura lathami
ACTACTCAACAGTTTTTTCTTGCCTTTTCTACTTACTTTTTTTTACTCTTTTCTCTTTTTTTTTATTATTTAAAATTTATTATTTTTAATTTTGTATTATCTATCACACGTTCCTTGTGGAGAATGAGGCCCCCTCATAGGAATAAATACTATAGCAACTCTTCTAATTACTGTCAATAAGTCAAAATAAATGATTTCTGAACAGCAAAATCAGTTGTACGTCATGACAGCAACAGCAAGTCCCATTGTAGATCAGAGTAGTGGAGATGCCAGCATGAAAATAGGTTTGTGTTGGTCAGACTTTTCTACACTGAAGCCTTACTGTGTTAGAATGTAAGCTTTTTTCAAAGATATGTCAAAAAGATACTCAACCATGAGCAACACCAGCCTTCTTGTAGTTCTGAAGGAAGGAAATAATCCATCTCAAGATGCACTGAGCCTGTTTCTGTATAATAACCTATGTCAAGTTTATTTGGAGCTTGTAAACCAAGTAAGAATAATAAACACGTGAAAGCTGAAAGAGACTGGAGGAAATCTGATGAATGTAACAGGAATTCAGCTTTGCTGCCACCAAGATTTCAGCAGGCCTTCCCATGACAGCCTTACACTAGTTCCTTTTCAGTTTAGCAAGGTTCAGCGAAGTGTAACCAATTTTCCAAAATTCTTAAAGACCTAGTTTCCTGGTTTTTGAAGGAAGTTTCAGTGTGACTGAGCACACTTCTACCCTTCTGGATCGCTTCTGGAGCTGGCATTAGATGATCTATGCTCCTTTTGGACCATGGTGGCTAGGGGTCAGTCCTGAGCCATACCCTATGGATGTACCTGCTTCTTAGCTTTCCCCAGAATTAGATGTAGATAAATCATATTCAGAAATTGTCTGCTGAAACTTCAAAAGCATTTTGTACACCCTCAGAGATAATTCATCCAGTTTATTATGACTAGTAGCTAACTGCTGATTGTCTGCTGAATGGGGTTCAATGAGCTGAAATGATCAGACATGCACTAATATATTAATTAAACCCTTTCACTACAGATCTATGAAGCTGTATTAGATGCATGCACTAGCAACAGAGTAGAGTGACGGGTAAACTGAGGCACGGAGAAGTGACTTGGCTTGCTGTGGTCGCCCAGCAAGTTGGATCGGCACTACAATCTCCTTTGCACTTAACCAGTGCTGCCTGGCCCTACAAGCTGTAGCTGGGAAGATGCATATTGCCAGCAGTAAATATCCTAGAGTGATGAGATTATTAATGTCAGACATCTCTTACACACTGCATCTATAGAACCACTGTCCAGTAAGACCAAGGATTATTTTGAGAAGCAGTTGGTCTCAAGCAATACTCGTTTGTGGGAAAATTGCTTTGGATGCAGCTTGTCTGCTCTACAAGCCTCATTAAATTGCATTTTGCTACATTTACTGCACGTGGCTGGCTTGCCTCATATGGATTGACTGTTTATGCTTATTTCTCAGCTGTGTTTATTGCTAAAGTTTCATAGCCTTAATCACAAATGCATAACAGCCCTAACCAATACAGAGCACCCGCCATTTCTAATAACATATGGTCTGCCGCTCAATAGTTTTGATGCTATGGTTCATTAATTCTCCATGGGAATAATAAGCATTTGGTATTGTCTTATTTTTTAAGCCAATTTATCATTCCAAGGGGATTAAAAAAATAGACCTGTTGTAACCTGAGTTTAAACAGTCCCTTGTTCAGCTTTTCTAGAGATGTGCTGCTGTGTGACAACAAAATCAAAGCCACAGGATTTTTGTCTTTGTTAAAAAAATGTCACTCCCTGTTGATTGAAAGGCTTTAGAGTCAAAACACTAGTTCAAATTTATCTCTAAAGTCATTCTGACATGTGTTTTTCCTACACACATTTCTTACACACGGAGCATGAGAAAGAGATTCTAAGATTCTAAACTTAATGACAAGTACAATTAGAACACATTTAGAATAAGTACGTTTGGGGTTCTGGAGCACATCCGAAATGCTTGTATACCAATGCAATCAGGATGAACAATACAAGGGATGAACTAGAAGCTTTGGTCCTTTCCCAGAGCTATGATATCATTGATACTAGTGAGACTTGGTGGCATGAGTGCTGGGAAAGAGGGCTATTGGCTGTTCAGGAGGAATAGGCAGGGCAGACAAGGTGGAGGTGTTGCACTGTACATAATAGGCTCCTTCTGTCCACTTAATGGACGAATGAGAAGGCAGTGGATGTAATCTTTCTGGATTTTAGGAAGCCTTTGGTATGGTTCCTCACTGCATCCCTCTGGAGAAAACTGTGAGTTGATCAGGTTCATGCTGTGGTGGATGAGGAGAAGAGGTGTTAGGCTCTGGTCCTGGTAAACAATGACAGGAAACATGGGAATATCACAAAGCTATACCGGGGGAGGTTGAGGCTGGACATTAGGAAAAAATTCTTTAGTTTGAACAGGCTTCCTAGGGAGGTGGTTGATGCCCCACATCTGTCAGTGTTCAAGAGACATTTGGGTCATGCCCGTAATAATGTATTTTAACTTTCAGGTAGCTCTGAAGTGGTCAGGCAGCTGGGCTTGTTCTTTGTATTCTTTCCAACTGAACTACTCAATTCTTTTCAAAAATCACTTGCTGTGGCACATCAACAGCTTGTGAAATTCCCACCGCTGGAAGTCAGAAACTCAGAAGGTTTAAATCTGAGCTTGTGAGCCACACCATATTCCTAGGAACATAGATGTTTTCTAATGAAGAGGAGCACAGTGTTTTTGTTTCAGTTCCTTTCTGTGTTAGTGTCTTGATAATTTTATGACTAGTACTATAGAAGATTAGTGATCTAACCAGGGTCCACCAAGGAATCAGTTGATTTTGGCAAGTTTGAGGAGATATTATGTAGCACAACAATTGTGCAGCCAATAAGATGCAAGAGGGAGGACTACATCTCCTTCAGAAGCTTGAGCCACCACCTGAGAAACTGAATTGCCAAACTGATCAACCAGTAGTGGGACTGGTGCAGTCATCATCGAGGTTGTTTGGGACTTTGGGCCATTTGACTGGCTCATTGCTGACTTTTGCTGTTGCTTCTCAACCTCCAGGGACACCTCCCACCAGAAACCCAGCAGCACGGTCTTTCTTGCAAATTCTTTCATGTGGTGAAGTTGATGCAATTGCAGATCAAGAAGATGAGACATTTTGTGGGCTGTGGACCATGCTTTCAGGTCAGCCCACAAGACATGCAGGACTGCAGCCAACTTATCCTTAAAGAGAGAGAATACTCTTGTTTGGTTTTTCTAAATTAATTCCTGAAATATAAGGTACAGATAGAAGTGTGGTGAAGAAGAATATCGACTAGCAGCTCCAGTTCACTGGAGTCTTTAATTGCCTGCAGTTTGTAGTATTTCTGTGCTAGGTTTTTTCTGTTAAAATATCCACTTGTGCTACCACTGGCTGTAGCAGTGATGGGAGCACTAGTGTCCAAACAAACAAGCTACTCATAACCACCAGGATTTTTAGGTGTAGTGAGAGAAGTGTTATCTAGAAAACGAACAAAAATATGGGAGCAGATTCATAATGATGCTCAGGCCTTTGCTGCACCCAGCTCCCTGAGGACCTCTCTTTGGTCCGACCTACCTAATCTGGGTGCAACTTGCCTGTTGGGTATGGTCTTTTGTTGTGGTGTAACCCATCAGGCAGCTAAGAACCACGCAGCCATTTGCTCACTCCTCTGTAGTGGGACGAGGAACAGAATTGGAAAAATAATAGAACTAGTGGCTTGAGATAAAAGCTATTTGCCAAGAAAAAGAAATTAAAATGCGATGATAACTGTATATATATATATATATCCACAATGCAATTACTCACCACCCGACGACCAACGCCGGCTAACAATGTAACCGTCCGTCGACCAATGCCCCATTAGCAAGGCAACACAGAGCACAAGATCTCACCACCTGCTGACCAATGTCCTGCAATCCCCAGAGAGCAGACAGCTCCCCAGGCACAGCTTTGTAGTCTGAACATGATGTCACGTGGCATGGAACAACCTTTTGCTGAATTCAGGTCAGTTGTCCCAGCTCTGCTCCGCCCCCTGCCCCCACGCCATAGTGGCAATGGCTCTTGCCTGCTGGGAGGCAGGGCCTGGGCACACACTTATCACTCAGCAACAACCAAAACATTGGTGAGATATAAACACTGCCTCAGCTGAAACCAAGACATCCCTGCAAGGTCCTATCTCCCAAGCCATGCAGAGGCACTGGATGGTGGCTGTTGGCCCCAGACAAGACCGCAGCAGGGTGAGTTCCAGCACTGTAGTGGCGGAGACAATTGCACTCCCAGGTGCCATTTAGCTGGCTATTGCAGATGTAGTATTAGGGTACCAGCCTAAGCAGTCTGCAGTGGGATACATCCACCCTGAATTCTCCATATTGCCCCAAAATTGAATGAAAATCAATGCAAACCACCACCATGGCAAATACTACTTCTTGGAAAAGAAATTTTCCATAAGTGATTGGCTTTCAGAACCACAGAATCACAGAATTGTAGGGGTTGGAAGGGACCTCAGGAGATCATCCAGTCCAACCCCCTGCAAAAACAGGTTCCCTACAGCAGGTCACACAGGAAGGTGTGCAAGCGAGTCTTGAATACCTCCAGAGAAGGAGACTACGCAAACTCTCTGGTTCCTTTTTAGTCAGAGAATCATAGATCCATAGAACCATTAGGGTTAGAAAAGACCTCTAGGTTCACCAAGTCCAACCATCAGCCTAACACCACTATGCCCCAGTCCATCATCAGAGCTATTCTGAAGATAAAGTAGAGGAGCCAGTTTTCAGTGGATGTGTGCTCTGCAACTGAGAATTGAATGCCTGTAAAATGGATCAGTTTTGGCCTCCATAAACTGAAACACACAAGAACACCCATGAAAACCCTAGCCACAGATGAAGGATAGCATTGCACGCCTTTGTATTTTCTACACTTTTTAGATACAAAATAACTGGCTAGCCTAGAGATAATACAACTGCACTGTAATATGTAACAGATTAAGAAGGTATTCCACACAGAAAGGGAGAGACAAAGAGGGGGAAAGATAATTATTTTGTAACAAAACAACAAGGCAAGTGAGAAAAGTTAAGGTTAAATCTTTAAGAAAATAATTTAATACTACAAATTCTAATATGCTTTGATGTAACTATATAGTAGTATCATTGCATCACTGCAGAGCAGAGTTAAACTTGTTGTTCCTCAAAACGTGTGTTTCCAGAGATTGATGTACCTCGATTTGGCTTGTGGTTCTTTTTTAACTGGTGCTTCATGAAACACACTGTAGATACATTTACGTTTTTACCCTAAATCACTGAATTATGTCCATAGTTTTTGCATGGTGGGCATATATTTTGAATCTCTGTAATATTTGACTCATCTTCTTGGCCAGTGAGAAGACGTAAACAATGTGTGTTCCATGTTCATATAAACATTCAAACTTTTAAAAATACCTCTTTGACCTTCTTCGACTCTTTGCCTCAATGATTTCCTGTGGCAGGGAATTCCTCAGGGTGATTATATGCTTTGAGCAGAAGTATTTCCTTTCATCCATTTCAACTTTGTTGCCTGTGAAATTGACTCAGCAGCCCATTTTGTTTCTTGCTTTATGAGTTCTGGATATGGAGGAACTTCTGGATGGTTTTTCTACAAACCAGTCATTATTTTGTATTCCAGAATTATTTATGTATAAATACATATACAAAAAAGAAGAACACAACAACAACAACACACTTAGATAAACAGGAAAAATCTACTTTTCCAGAATCTTGAGTCACTTACACACAAGGAAGAGAGAAAACATCAAGAAAATGACCTTAAAAAGTCAGCTGCAGTCAGTATACACAGTAAATGGAAAAAACCAAGATGGCCTTTTCCTCTTTTTTCCTTCCTTCAGACTGAAAATAGTCACCAATCTCTAACACTTGAGAACTGGCCCTCACGTCCCTCTTGCCGACTGTGAATCTGTCCCAGGCCCTGTCATCAGCAGCAGTACGGTTACCGTTGGCATAGCAAGCTCAAAGAACAGCTACGGCCGCCCAGCTTGGCATGGTGCACTCCCTGTGCCAGGTACACATGTCCCATCTCCAAGGGCTTACTGGAGCCATCCTCAGGCTGAGGACAACAGCTCACGCTGGAGAACATCAAGACCCACAGCTCCTGGAAGATTCTAGATAGCTTTTCCATCCCAGCAATACTTTTGCTTCCATTTACTCCAACTGCACTAACTGCTGGTTGAAAATAGTAGACTTCAGGCCATGGTATTTTCATGTCAAGAAAGGCAAACAGATCAATAAATTCACTAAAGATTATTGAGATCTCATCAACAGAGATGAAGACCTCCACCTCCAATCAATCTGCTTTGTAACCTTGGTTACTAATCGTCTGCATGATGACTGCACTTCTGCAAGTACTGTGTTATGGTCAGGAGACGAGTGGAAGAGGACCTGTTAAAGCGAGTCCCTCTTTAACTTCCCATCCAGATTATTCAGAGTCCTTAAAGGAAATACAGGAATCTACTGGGGAAACAGAAATTATGAAGCAGGACCTCTGACTTCCTCATCAAGAAACAGAAAATCAGATCCTTCCACGGTGCCACTCTGGTAGGTCCATGAAGTTACACTGGAGATAACTGCTGCTGTACCAAATAGAAACTGGAAACGCACATTTATATATTTTGAATGGATTTAACGCTATCTGTTTTTCAGTTAGGGAATTCTATCTCCCAAAAGAGTTTTCTTGAAGAAAAACATCTATCATTCCAAATCAGGGATTTCAAGAGGCTTACCAACTGGGAAGTCATTCTTTACAGTCTCTTCCAATCTAGCCCCAAAGGTTTTGTGTTTGAAAATCAGAGTCTTTACAGAAAAACAACATTTTCAGCCCCATTCAGTAGCTTAGCTGAACAAGAACCTATTGGTTCTCTCAAGACCTCAGAGTTCAGGATCAGCCTAGCATCAGCCCTTGGGATGTGGAAGCTTCCCAAAGGCCACCATACCCTGCTTGCCATCAGTGTACATGTGTTTAATTAGGCTTTTGACAGGTAAAGACTGTGAAAAGAGGACAGTTTGTTCTCCCAAGCTGTTCACTCTCTAAGCCCCCTGTTTATTTTGGAAGTGAATGAATAACATTGTGCTGGGAAAGGAAATTAAAAAAGCAGGGCTGTAATTTACAGTAGAGAAGAGAACAGATTTAGGGGTCTTTTTTTTTTCGTCTTCCTTCTCCCTCCTCTTTTCCCCCCTCTTTTCACTGCTCTGGTTCCAAACATCCAAACGTGCTGCTACAGCTGAAAAGAGGAACTCAAGCCTTCCTTACTGCTGGCAACAACAAGTGAGTTACAATTGCCAGTCTCTGTATTCTTGCCAAGAGAACAAACTGCTTCAAGGCAAAGGAAAAAAAAAAGGAGATTTATCAAAAACAAATGCCACTGGAAATCCTAACGCTGTGAAGCCCAGTTCAAGATGTACATTGAAACCTATCCCCATCCATTTAAGGAAAAAGAAGAAAATGGATTCTTTAGTAGAATATTTTAAATATAACAATTGCTTTGGAGTGAGGAATTCTACTCTCTCTGGTTCTTATAAAAGTTCTAATGTTTTTTTTTCCCTCATCTCTAAGTAAACTCCCAGCAGTTTTCTTTGAAAGAGGATCCTAGGCAGGCACCTCTTTTCCAAAGCATTCAACATTGTTCTAATGAGATGTGATAGGTGGTTTGGAGTAGGAGCTGGTCCAAGCAGTGGAGGTATTGCTTTATTGTGTGTTTGTTTTTCTTTTAAAATTCAACGTTCTGGCTACTCTTCATTTTCACTTTAATGCTTCTTATTATTTTGCTTCTAACCTGTGTCCTAGATCCAAATTAGATCCAGCCTCCTTCCCCCTTCCAAATATTCACTGCAGAATGGGGAAGGGAAGTTCAAGGTTTTTGTTTTTTGAGTAGTCATAGTTTTGCAGGCCAGAAGGAATGAAATACTTGGATCATCTAGTTTGACTGTTGGACACCATAGACCACAGAATTTCACTCAGTAATTTCTGCATTTTGTGCTAGAGCTGGATGACACTTTCTGGGCATCAAGTCCTTCAGCAGCCATCACAACCTTGGGCATATAAACCTGATAGGCAAGTCTCTCCTCTACAAGTTGTGTCCAGTATTTGCTTTGCACACTTCCAGATACCTGTTCTAAACACTCAAGCTTGCTATAACTTTCGAAGACACACTAACAAATGCTGTCTTCTTTCCAAGCAAGTATCTGCAGGCCAAGGTTAGGGCTGTGGCTCCTAAGTTTCATCTGAGCAAACATGCTGGCCTGCAAACTAAAGCTTCAACAGACAAATGTCATCTGAGAAGCAAGTAGCACTGGCTCGTGTTGTGGTGTTGCAATTCTACCTTCATCAAATGCTACCTCTGAGCTGCGATCAGAGACTGCAGCCAAACCAATCAACAAAAGTATTCCAAAGTAGTGGGTGGAGGGAGAAACTGCACAGTCAGCCTCTGGTTTTAGCTGAGAGATGGGGAAGTTCCTGGTGTCTCTTTATATGATAGATTTTTTTTTATTTTCTCCTGCATTTAGGGAGGAGTATGCAGTTGCATCTCAGCCTCAGCCAGCAGTCAGTGCTGTTAACCATCACCAATGATCAACTTGACCCAGTGGGTGGCATCCCTGCCCATGGAAGGAGCGTTGGAACTAGGTGATCTTTCAGGTCTTTTCCAACCCAAGCCATTCTATGATTCAATGATTCTATGATCAGGCTAAAGCCTGGACCTGATGGTGCTCAGCATTACAGCCAAGAAGGGCNAGCAAAGTCATCAGAGGTGATTTACCAGACTGTACTGTATGTGAGCTGGGAAGCCATCACTCATGCTGTATGTCAGAACTCAGAGCAGCAAACTGAAGCATTTCTGCTGCGCAGGTCTCAGAGGGCTTTGCAGCTGTATCTACAGCCTTTGCATGGAAGTTTAATGGAATACACTGCAGGCAATGTATGGCAAAATATGAGGATGAGATCAGGCCAGCTCCACCTTGCAGATCCAGATAAAATCACTCCCTAATTGCTTCTTGGACAAGCTGAACAGTTTCCTCAATCAGGTGTGTTTGGACAAGCTGAACAGTTTCCTCAATCAGGTGTGTTTTCTAGATCCTGAATGACTTCATTTTAAAATTAATCTGAACCTTTCCCATTCAACTTATCTCTTCCTAAGTCTAAGCTGTGAATCAAAATGAGTAAAATATATCAGTGACTTTCACCCAGGACCCAGGTACCTAAAATGTGAAAAGTATTTTCCAATGCAAAACCAACAAAATCTTTTCATAAAAATACATGTAAGCTCTGTGTATATCATCTCTTATATTTACTTTGAGAATAGTAGCATCTGAGTATCTCGCAAAATGAAAAAACACATCACCGAGGATATCTTGTTTACAAGCTTGTCACAAGCTATGACTGGGATATGCTAAGCACTACCCTAAGAGGCATAAATATCAGCAGGTGGTGTACAGAGCCTAAGTTCAGGTGACCCGCTACCCTTTCTTGCTGTCCTGTGGTCTCATAGTGCAGAGGTCAGATACTATACTAAACAAGGCAAAGGAGTCCCTCAGGTAGGCAGAATACAGCTGTGATCAGCCTGAAGAAGGAAATTTGTTTCAACAATATCGCTTAATGAGATCTAGTAAAGACCAAAACGTTGCTGGTGATTCTGCTTATCTTGGAGAAACATAGTTTTTTCTATAACAAAGACAATAAATATGTGAAGTAAGGCTCAGAGAATGATTTGCGCTCAGTGAAGGAATCCCATTCACCACAGCATTATAAGCCATTAAGGTTGGGAGGTATGCGAGTGAAAATCAGTGTTTCAATGGTACCACTAACAGTGGGGTGTTTGATTCTGTTCTGAAAAGCCTCACAGCAACAACTGGCTCACAGGACCACGTGTTCATTCAGTTGTAATCTCCAGTCAAGTGCACACAAATTAGTCAGGGCATTTTTTTTTTCCTTTTCCATCCCTGCAAGTGTAGCCTGAGATCTGAGATGCAAAGGGTCATCTCCTTTTCATGTTGTCCCATAGAGTAAACCATAGCCGTGTACCTTATGCACTCAATGCAATACTCGGGGTTATGTGTCCAATCCATTACACTCCAGTGGGTTTAATTAGAAACAACAGAAGAGAAAATAAATAATTTTATTGACTGCATGAGGAGCAAAAGGCAGATGACAATCTTAACTATGTTTGCTCTGCAAGCCTAGTAAGAGTAAAAAGTAGGCATGCAGGCTAAGAAAATGCCATTTCCTATTAGCTTTCCAGTGTAAGAGTTACATAAAAGATCAGAAATATCTGCCTCTGTAGCAGAAAGAATGCAATTGTAGCTTCAAATGAATCCAAGTGAGGGGGTACTGTGTATCCAGGATGTAAGGAGTGGAGGAAGAACAGGTTATACGAGAATATTTGCTTAGCATAAAGGCAGTTAGATGGACATTGCTGCAGTATGAGCTCTCTGCATCTTCCAGTTTCCTAATTCTGGCCAGTAATCAGGAATATATGGCTTTAAATGTATAAAAGAATGTTTATCTGGTACATCTGTAATCAATGCCTGATTTTAAGCACCCTCATATTTATGCATAGCAGTAGTACAGTGTTTCCAGGTAAAACTTAGTCATATCCACAAGAACACAAAATTAGTTTAAATGAGGCAATTAGAGACAATAGAAACAGGGAGGTTAATGGCTTTTTTTCCATTCTTTTTGGTGCGTTAATCTTCCACTATAAAAAATAATAGAGAAATTCCTGCTCTCAGGGAATTTTTATAGAGAAATCAGAATGTGGTCTTGAAAGAAACTCCAAGTTTTCCAAAAAGAAAAAGGAAAAAAAAAAAAAAAAAGAAAAGAAAGAAGGGAAAAGAAAAGAAATTATGGAGAAACCTGAGAAGTTCAAATGCAATAAATCAACAGGAGTTGACGATCTTCACCCAAGGGTATGGAAGGAAATGAAGTGTGAAATAGCAGATCTGAGTTTATGCAATAACAGGCCATTCCAGGAGCCACTGAAATCAGTGGAAAGACTCTCTGAAAACTGGATCAGACCCTCCCAAATTAATTCAGAAAAACAATGAGTACTCACAGGAAGGTGTTCATCACCCTTTCAGGTCAGATGTGGGAAGCACAGTATCTGTAGGACCAGCCAGATCGGGAGTAACCCATCCTGTATGGAAAGCTCCCTGTAATTACAGTGCTCCATCTCGGCCAGTGCAATGCAGCTCTGCAGGAGTTGGCCCCGTAGTACTGGAAATGACATGTGACACTATTAGCATCAAGCCAAGTCCTGCCACCCACGGGGCATGGTGAATGCTCTCAGGATCTGGCCCATCTCAGCGGCACCACTGTATTTGCATGACTACTTGCTCTTGCTGCTCAGCTCAGCTCCCTGGCTTGCTAGATGTTGTACGTCTGAAAGCTGCTGTTTCTTCCCTGAAATCACTGCTGGCAATCATTTGTCACCACTAAGGACAACATCTCCTGCTGCTTGGTGATAGGGCTTCTGGATAGACGATGCCTGATGGACAACTTCAAGTTTCCAAAACAGCATGAGTGCAGAACACAGGCCAGGCTTCCCTTTTCAGACGCTGAGAAGCAAACACTCACAGCTGCCAAGGACTTTACTTTATTGTCATTTAAGTTGGCTCCTTCTGCACAAGTCGCTGGCGGTCTCACAGTAGCAGGAGTTGAGTAATAATAGTATTTCCAGTATGTTCACCTCCAAGCAATGCTTTAGAGGAGAGACTGCTGGGAGAACAGGATGAGGATGGTTTGTATTGGCTGTTCCTTCCCTCTTTCTCATCAGACTGATTCAAACTAACATCAGACTACAAACTCCATCACTCACGTCCCCCCTGCAGATTTTCCATGTTGGCTCCTCAGCAAGTGGGACTGGCCTGTCATCCATCAGTCCTCAGATGTACCGAGAGGGTCCTCGCTTCTTGGAAATTCTGAACCAAAGTCATCCACAGGTTTTTCAACACTGCCGTGGCTTTACTACACAGAGGCTTGGGGTTATATATTAACCTGAGACGGTTACTTCAGGAAGTCTGCAAAACCTGGACTCACCAGGCTTCACCCAGCTAAATACAGGACACTCACTTTTCCTGAAACCCTCCTCACATTCATAGAAACACAAAACAAATGAAGGAAAGTGTCTGGAAGCAGGCTAATGCCGCAAAGCTATAAAATCACCCCCAAAATCATGAACTCACCATCTAAAACAACATCTAAATGCATTTTTAATGCAGTGTCTGACCACAGAGAATGAGTGCTCTTTGCCACTGGGAAAGGAAATCTTAACCTCCATTATCTTCTTTAACATTGGCCTCCACATTTCTAAAATACTCTTTTTTACTAACTTAGAGACAAAGTCACACTATGGCGGAGGAGGATCACCTCTGCTTTGTCAGTTGTTTGAGACAGCAGAGGCCGGAGAATGTCATGTTTTGCATAGTCCTCGCTCATGGTACTCTCCTGACTTTGCTCTCTTGGCCTCAGGATAGCACCCTGGTTTCTTGCCTGCTCCATGATCAACCCTGGCAAAAAGAAGCACCAGCTTGCCCCATCTACAATTCAACAGAACAAGGGATAGACCAAGTAAATTCATGTAAAAATAAAGCCATGGGTAAAGGGGACCAAGGGTAGGAGAGGGCTGTAGGAATATATCATTTACTGAAGGAAATAAAGATTAACTCTACCATCCCACCTAGAAGTAACAGAAGTTGTGAGGGTTGTCAGGGGATGTCTGAATGAGACCATGACTTGGGAACAGCTGACTGAAGCTCTTCAGAGCTGTAATACTGCATAGAGCGGTGCGATCTTAGAGGTGATAGGAACTTAGTGTTTCCATTTTCTGACTTTCCAGAGAGATGAGTGATTCTATTTGGAATTAATGCATGGTATCTTGTGTTTAATTTCTCAGACTGTTCTAAAAGTAAAAAGCAAGGACATATTTCTCTTCAGTCAAAATATCACTTCAGTCAAAATTTAAATAGATCTGACTAGACTTTGAAGCTCATAAACTGTTGTAGAGAACTTGGAGAGAAAAAAAGGACTTACCATTTTTTTCTTTTGTGGCTGAATGATTTGTGAGAGAAAGGAATGAAAAACCACCAGTTGCCTTGTTAGTTTGATGGTGACATTCTTCCTCATAATAAAAACAACAATAAGAATTTACACCACTGAACATAGCCTTACAGCTTCCAGAATTTTTTCAGACTAAACCGGTGGGCCTATGTGATGAGAGAGAAGAAGTCTTTCGTTTAAGGTATATTATCTGTTTTCCACACAGAACACCAACCTGAGGTCCATGAGGTGATTCCCAGCAGTGCCAGAGCCAAAATTCTTAGGAAACTGATCCTGGGACTGGACTTCATAAAATGGAGTTAGGTGCTTACGTACCTTTATGGGAAATTGATGATCAACCAGGTAGGAACAGGAGTTACACCATGTCACTGCTATGTGGAGGGAAGCCTACCAGTCAACAGGAAATGCTAAAGGGACAATGCCTCTGAAGACTGCATCCTCAACAGACCTCAGAGTTAAATACCTCCTTGAAGCTGCAATTTGCAGGTGGGATTCTCCAGTTGCCTCCCCTCTGAGACTGCATTTAGGTGAACTCAGCCAAGACAAGTCCTGTTTTTCTGCCCAAAGATCTGTCTGGGAGGACTGAAGATTGTGTATGTCTTTACAGGATATTTCTGACCCTGCAGAAATCTTGCTTCTACCTTAATCCCTGGGCCATAATTGACAGTGTTGTGAAATATACTTTTGGTAGTTTGAAGCTTCCCACCCTGGACTTGGGATGCCTTGACTCACCTATCACCTATCTTTGCTGTTTCAAACCCACTCATCTCACCTCCCAGAAGAAAGCCCTGACCAACAGGGCTGAAATATACAGTTGAGAACATGGGGCCAGAGACAGAGAAATAGAAGGAGAACTGTCCTCTGCACTTCCCTGCGAAAGACAGTTCAAAATTTCATAGACCAGTTCTTCATGCACTAAAGAGCTATTCAAATACATACAAATAGCTTTCCAGGTGGGACAGCCCCTGGGTAGGCCCACCAAGATCAAATACACACAGAGAGCTTTCCAAGCAGGACAGCCCCTGGATAGACCCACCAAGAAGATTTCCCCAAAGCCAAGGTCTTCAGCATTGCAAGGTCTATAGCTGTAGGGCAGGGAATGATGCCAAAACTTCCAGACAGCCTCTACTGGAGCCAAGAGCCTGGAAGAACAGATACAATCTGGGCTCAGCTCCCAGGTCCACAGCAGGGAGCCTGGAAGCTTGGAGAAGCCTAGCTGCAGCCAGAGTGCTCTGAGCACGCCAGTTCCCTGCTGCAGGGCTGCAACTTGGAGCCAGGGCAATGGGGACAGGTTCTGAGGGTGGGGAGACCAAGTCCAAATGCAGGGTCTCCTCTTCTGGACATAGCTGGACCAGTGCATGATTTCAGGAGCAGTGTGCTAGCATGAATGCTATAGCAGGGCACCCAGAAGTTGCTTCTTCCAGAACAGGAACAAGGAAAATCTCTATATCAAAAGAGCTGGTATCACCTCAGAGCCATCATGATTTGGGACTCTTGAAAGAGGAAATTTATTGGAAGTCCAAAACACTTTTTTGGTTTATATCCAGCATAGATGGAAGTCAAATTTAAAAGAGAAATAAATAAAAGGTGGAAATTAAAACAAAAAACAAACAAACAAACAAACAAAAAATATTGCCTTTTGCCAGAGCAGTGTCTTATCTAGTCTTAGGTGGAAGGAATTGACTAATTTGAACAAAACCCTGTTTTTCCTAAATGCTTCTAAATGAGCTGATAAAGTGCTCCACAGACAGAAATGTGGGCAATATTCCTTCCCAGTGTGTGTGCGTGCAGCTGCACTGACTTCTGGCAGAATTTTCCCAAAGGAAATTATTCAAAAGCGAGTGCAGAACTCATCAGTTAAATTATTCACAACTACAGTGCCTGCTTTATTGGACTGTTTTTAAAAAAATAAAGAAAAAATTATTTTAACTAATCACAAATTCAAATCACTTTGCTGGAAAATGATATGCAAACAGCTCTAGTCAGCCTTAATAAGGTTTGGGAGGAAAGCCAGGCATTGATTTGCCCTCTTGGAGCTCTGATATCATGCTGGCCTCTGGGCAATGCTTACAGAAGTCAGAGATGCTGCATGCTGTTTTTTTCAGAAGTCTCTGCCAGCAGAGGAGACAGATGCCTTTTGGTGCAGCACCCACTGAACTCTAACACGCACGTACAGAGAAGTGTTTATTCACTTGTCCACAGCCCCTTTGCTAAGTGGATGTGTTCACACTCTCTCTGTTTGTTTTATTAAGTCAGACACATTGTTGTGCCGACACAGAGCTCGGCAAGCTGCAAAAAATGGCTTTCTGATAAGGTGATTCTTTCCCACTGAGCTCTAAGTAAATTTGGTAATTCCTCAATTCACCTAGCAAGGAGGTATTAATAGTGGTCAGTAGCGCAAGAGGCAACCAAGCAGGCTATGCAGGCTTCCCTTTGTGCAAAGACGACCTTGTGGGACAAACACAATACTAGGAAACGGGAGATGCTGGTTCAGGTTCTGGACTTCTACAGGCTGCCTGTATGATGCCTAATGATTGATTCATCTGATACCTCTGTGCTTCTGTTCTCCTTTGAAATGAGAAAAACAAATTAGAAATTTCCTTCCTCTCTTGAAGTCAAGTAGCCTGCAAGACTCTTAGTGTCTCCTGTTACACATAGGTACAGGGCCACCACCAGTAGGTTGCAAACTTTGGTTCCTAAGTCCTATTTTAATGATGAGCCATTTATCCCCAAACTCCTCTAGCAGGTTATTGTAGATAATAAATTAGACCAAGTCTGCCAGTTACTAAAGGCTGAAAAATTTGAATATTTAAAAATCAGAGCATGATAAGGTAAAAATATCAGTTCAGCTTCCTTTAGAAAGAAACACAGTTATCTCCAATTTAGAGACAGAAAACTGATCAGAAGAATAATTGATACATTCTGGGTTCCAAATTCCCTGTGGAGCTGCTGGGAATTAAACATAAATTGCTATTACAGAGCTCTTATTGATATCATCTCTGTATTTCAAAACAGAAAAGCCAAACAAATGTTTTCCCCAAGGTCTCTGCAAAGTCAGAATGAGAAAGTGAAACATTTTTCTGGTCTTTCAATTTTATTTATTTATTTATTTATTTATTTGGATATGAGAAATATTTATAAATTCTAAATTCATTCAATTTCGGGTGTTTTTTGGTTTTGAAAATGCTTATGTATCAACCACAGGGCTACTCTTCTCCTATTACTAAGCGAGATTTCCATTAAAAGACTGGAGAATTTCAAACACCTTATTTCATAGCAGTATATCTGCCTATTTCAATGCATGTATATACATATACATGTATATATTCTTTAACTTTGAACTGCAAATATTTATCAAGCACACTAAATATTGTAAATGAGTACAGCTCTAGCTCTCTTTCCAAAGACATGAATAACCCTTACAGAATAATATACATGAATCTTGCCTGTATGTTTAGACTTGTCCTGTACATTAATTTCCTGAATAGGGCATCATCTCTGTCAGAGTCACAAAGCATCTTTTACACTGCTAGGTTCCAACATGCTCGTTACTATAATGTGGTCAGGGACTATGAATTTTTTAGGTACCATTCAGGGGGCATTTTATATGCATATTTCATGAGAGAAGGGGGTGGAAATAATATTTTTGGCAGACACTTGCCAGGATATGGATGGGAGTCAGGAGAAGATGGCTTTTCATATAAGTAGTCAACTCCACTCAATTTAAACCATGGCTCTTGGGAAGCATTTAAAACACAGAACTTAAATGGAGCTGCACTGTAAGCAGTACAGAGCAAACTGTCTAGAGTGTATATATATATATTTATATATAGCCAGATGCTCAAGGTCAAATGCACAGAGCTAGCCATTTGGGGACTGAAGGTATGAAGCAGCTTGCTGGAGACAACTCGCTCTTCAGAGCTGCTCACCCCTGAGAGGCTGCTTGGTACTAGAAGTTGTCCTTGGGGTGAACTACAGGGTCTGAGTCACTGCAATAGCTCCAGTGACAAGAGAATCTGAGGCAGCAGATGCAGAGGAAATAACAGTGCAAGTTGCTTGGGTGTTAAAGTCTTGAAAAGTTGCTTGGGTCCTATCACACCATAAAATATTATTTTCTAATTAGCTACAAAGTTCTAATTTTTCAGATGTTGTACACACAGCTAAATGCTCAGGTAACAGTGCAGTAACCCATCTGTACCCAGAGCCAGCACCTCATGAGAATAACTATGGGGAAAAAGCCTTCATGAATTAGGCTCAATACTCAGTACTAGCACTTAGGAGTGGTGTGTGTGTGTGGTACCAGGTAGTCAGGGTCAGCTTTGGCACTGAGTACGCAAAACCAGAAAGCAAATTTATTTTTTAAGGTAGTCAGTGGAAACTAGACAGTGGAGACCCATGCACATTGCTCAGAAACAATCACGAGAATAGAAGGAATGACTTTTCAGGAGACTGCAAGCCTGCAGGAATCCTCATAACCATACCCACCAGAGCTCCATCAGGGTTCTATCCAGAAAGATTCTTATCATGCTGTAGGCACTTGACAGACTTCTGGATTAGCCCCAAATGCAGACTAATCCATGCTTGTTAGACCACTTACTGTACAGTCAAAAGACACAAGCAGATGAAAAGTTTGGCAGTCTGAATATGTTACTAGCAGATTTTAGAAATAAGTAATCCAAATGTGGTTCCAAAGCCTGTATTTATCCTGCCTAACTTTAGGTGTACAACAGAGGTGCTAAAATTAGAAGTTTTATTGCCTTTGGGTCCTCTATAATCAATATAAAGAAACAAGTGCTTACAGAGGTGATCTGGCTCTTAGCTGGACTGGAAGGTTTCTCTTTCTTCATTAACTACAGTGAAGCATTTCTATCTTTCTGTGATCGTTCCTGATTTCAGCCTTCATGAACATCCCAGTCCTTCTTTGAAAGTCCATCTTGGATGCTGTGGGCTACTTCTCTTGAGATTTTCTCTCTCAAGCACTTGGATTTGTTTTCAGTTTCTCTCCATTCATCACCTTTATTCATTAGCAATCTAGACCCAACCTATCCATTCCCTAACACTACTTGGCTGAATTCCATTTAACCCTTGCTATCAAATTCAACTCTAATTTTTGTGTGAGACAGTAATGGTTTAGCAAATCTACTTCATGGTTTGTTTCCCAGAAAGAACTGGGAATTTAAATCTCCCAGTTAGTATAAAGCCAAGTATACTGCAGTTCATCTACCTATCCTTCCTTTGCGAGGCTGCTTTTTAAAATTCATTTTCTAAAGATGGTGAAATCAAGTCTGCGATCAGTGAACAGTGAAGTGTACAATTACAGTGGGCTGCTAAGCTCAGTCCTGCACCCCTCCAGCTTGCTGGCAAGCCCTTGAAACAGCCTCTTTCAGCAGCAATCAGAAACCAGAAAGCATCTGCCTTGGGACCAGTCAGTCATGCCTGCATCTGATCCTGGCGTCTGTCCTGCTGAGAAAGGGGGCTTGTCTTCACTAATTTCATGATGTCACCTTTAGAAGAGTGGGAAGCAAAATTTCCATGAACAATAATGTACCATGAAGGGCAATCAAGAACTCAAGAACAACGTCCTTGATCGTTGGCCAGCCAAGCAACCTATAGAGCTCTCCTCCTCTTTTTGTAGAGAAGCAAGTTATTGATTTGCACATTGTTACAGAGGGCAGTTCTTAATCATAATTAGGCCACTGTGAAAAGTCAAAGCATTCAAATCATATGAGGGCTTTCACCATTGCAATCTGGCATCCATATGTTCAATGGCAACTCAAGCAGACTGCTTTAATTTTTCTGTAGTTTTTCTCTGAAGACTCAATATCATTTACCCCTTTAAATACGTCAGTTCTGTGTTTTTGGATACACAGCCCCATATTGTCTTTCAGAAGGCTAAGTTAAAACACATCACTCTATTTTAATACACTATAAAATAAGAAAGCGTCTCCTTAAGAAAAATAAGACATGACAATCACCATTGTATTGTAAGATATTCCTACAAACTTGAATATTTTGATCTGAATATTGATTACATCAGAATCGAACCAGGTTTCCTAGTTTCTTAAGTAAGTTCTGAATAAAAGTGAGAGAAGCCAGAAACAGTTTTAGCTGATTGCTAATCTAGGGCACTGAATGCATCCTTCAGATATTTCCAGACATCACGCAAGTATCTCAGACTGAGCGAGTTGGGGCTGTTCAGTCTGGAGAAGAGAAGGCTCTGGGAAGACCTGATAGCAGCCTTTCAGTATCTAAAGCGGGGTTACAGGTAAGAAGGGGACAGACTCTTCAGCAGGGTCTGTTGTGATAGGACAAGGGGAAATGGTTTCAAATTGAGAGAGGGGAGATTTAGACTGTTGGTTAAGAAACTTTGAAAAAAAACCTCTCCAACTAAATTCTTCTTCTGAAAGGAGTCTAAAAGCCATTGGTTTTAGCCTATCACCGTGGAGATTGTTGTTTATTCTCTCAAATTGAGGAGAAGGAGCTGTAGGAGTGAAAGAGTGATGGGAGCTCAAGCGCAAATGGGCTTCTGATAGCCGGGAGTACATTTAGTCTGAAAGTTACATGTAGTTTTCAAATATTTAGAGGGCCAAGACTGAAACCGTATTACAGTGAGAATGGTAGCAAAACATCGTGATGGTTTTAAGTGGAAGTGTAATAATTTTATTTAAGGTTTGAGACTCTTACAGGTTTGAGACTTAAAGGTTTGGTCTTAAAGGTTTGAGACCTAGAAAGGATGGGATTCCTCAAACCCTGCAACACAGATGGCTGTTGCCTCCCTCTTTAGGGCTTAGGAACGGACTGTCACCTCCAAGGCACTGGTTCTCTCTAGAGTAATATAAAACAAGCTTTAAAAATAACTTCCTAGACCCGTCACTTTCCTTTGTCTGTTAGGTGAACCTAGGTTGACTAGGTTAAATGGACAGAGCTACACCATAGGAAGCTGTAGTTCGATCATATGAATCCCACTAATGAGGCAGTGTTTGATTTCTTTTGGTTGCACATATCAGCTTTCTATCTAAATATAAAGTTTTAAAGGATAATGTTTTATCTGAGACCTGGAGTAGAAAGTAGAGCTGAGGATGACATCAAGTATTACAACAAAAGATGAATCTTAGCTTCTCTGAAAATCACTGGAATACATCAAATTTGTCACTGCTGCTTTGGGTCTTTCTATCTTGAGTTCCTTCATCTTCCAAATACCTTCCAAGGTGTCGTGCAGTTCATGTATCACAGGTCCCTTGTTTATGGTGCTAGCCAGCTTTTCTTCAGCAGCACATCATTCCGTGAAGCCAGCAGGAAGCAGGAAAGCA
>VXAV01003347.1:176242-191242 GCA_013399715.1 Alectura lathami
AGCAGGAAGCAGGAAAGCAAATATTTTAGATATTTATTTATTTTCATACACTTTAGAATAGCATCCCAATGAGGATCTTCTAATTGCTTCTACAAGACATATGAGCAGGGCTGAGGTAAGGTCAGTGAAAGGCTACGAAAGCATAAGTTATTAATTGATGCCAGACTAAAAGCCCCAGTAATTTTATCACGTAAAAAAAATACTGATATGAGGTTAGAATATCTACTTTTAGGGTAAGCCTTTGTCATTAATGAAATGTGGGTTCTGAAGTCATCTCAGGCTTAATTTGAATGGGCAAAATATTATAAACTTGCCATGTCCCCAGTAAGTTAGTTAAAACTGAGTGTGAAATTTCAGCAGTGTGATAGCTTAGAACTGCTGGTCAGGGAACCCTAAACAGGTCCAACATCTTAGTTCCTCAACTAGGACTCCAGGCAGAGTCTGTTTCAAGAGTTTTTTTACATGATGTCTCACAGGTACATGTCCCACTCTTCATGTTGATGAGCTTCATGACATAATAGTCTTCTCTTGCTTAACTTGAGAAAGTGATAGTACTTAATATAACCATATGATATTTTATAATTGCAGTGATAATATCTTGGCTTAGATTATGATTTCATGGCTCTTCAGCAGATGACAGATGATGTGTTTTACAACAGGAGGCCGTTTACAGCAGTATATTGACAGGATAGACTTTTTCTGAATACAGATTGGAAGTGCCATCTCTCTTGTAAGGCCTCAGCCTTGAAAATATTGAAAAAACAAAGCTGAAAATGCATTATTCTCCTGAAATCTATAAGCATATGACAATATGCTCTACTTCAACATGGATAACCAAATCTCATTCCTGACTGCTCATGTGAAGCCCAAGTAACCCATGGAGGTAGAAGCGCCTTATCCAGTGTTATCCTAATGAATTACATTTTTAAACCCGTTTTATCAAACTAATTGTTTTGATTCCATTTAGAAGGATAAATTGCTTCACTTCCTCTTCACATTTTACCTCAATGCTGCCACATCCAAAAGACCTGAAGAGGAAAGAAGAGTTACATGAGGCAAAGTGGAACGTTCTCTTGCTTCCCATCCCTTTGCAAAACCAAGAACCAGTCTGCATGGCAGCATCCCCTCTCCAACCCCCCGTTCAAAATACTATGAATAAGGAGCACAGTTCTCTGTTCATTCAGGAATGCCAGATATGAAACCACAATCAAGTTTCGATCTCTTCAGCACAGCATGTTCCACATGCCAATCTATGTGTTTGTTGAAAAAAGCCTGATTCTGCTGGAATAAGTTTCTATTATAAGCTCTCACTCTGTACACTTTTGAGAGTTAGTATATAATACCTGCACCAGCACCCAATATCTTTTCTGTTTTACAACTCCACACAAATACAACTGCCCTCCATCTAAAGAAAATAAATTCACAATGTCCATTCAGTTTGCCTTCTAGCAGCATCTCTCTCTCTCTGCTCAAATATAATCTCACTTTCTAACCTCAGTCGGTCATGGGGGAAGAGCCAAACAAATCTCACATTCTCTCACATTCATGAACTCACATGACAGCCACTCTGAGCCATAGGAGTAGCACTGAATATATTGGAGCCGTTAGCGCAGTACAAAGCAACTGGAATAAACAGTGACTTCCAAAAGAGGCAAAGAGTGGTTCCAGCATGCAAATGGCAGAGAC
Source organism: Alectura lathami (assembly GCA_013399715.1). Lineage (NCBI taxonomy): Eukaryota > Metazoa > Chordata > Aves > Galliformes > Megapodiidae > Alectura > Alectura lathami. The sequence continues at coordinate 177,929 of VXAV01003347.1, forward strand.
ACTGATAACTGTAGTAATTATTGTTTCCTTTCCCCACACTCTCTTCTTTTTTGCAGTTTGGCCAAAGGAGTTTCTCTGTGGACGCTAGAGGCACTGGACTCTGCTGGAATTGATAGCAATTTCTATGGCCACCCTCAGATTTTCAGAGCAAGAACTGATAAAAAAATTCTAGGTAACATATCACCATGAACACAAGGTGGAAATATTTTTTTGGCCCAATAACACATTCAGTGTCTTTGTTTAATCTTGGAACTCATCAAGCAGGTTGTCTCACCAGATGATTTGTGAGCTAATTGTTGTCTACTCAAAGCAAATAGGAAAAGAGCCAATTTATCTAGAATTCATTTTTTTAATTAAAATAATGGAGGTCCCACAAATATGAGCTGAGCCCAGCAGGACAACTTCAAGGTTAAAATACGAAATTGTAAAATCAGTACTATTGGTAGTATCGTTACTGCTTTTAGCAGCCTCACACCCAAAACAGGGAGCTGCCATGGCAAGGGCTGCGTGAATACTGAACAGAAAAAATGCTCCTTGCCCCAAATAACACACTGTCTAAGGCAGAGAGACTAGCAGGGAAAATACAGTGACAGTGAGCAGGGAATATCTTGCATGAGAGGAAATGAGAGAGATTTCTGTGTTACTTTTATTTTCCTTCTGTTTGGTTTCTTGACACTAGCAGTGCTTTGGGTTACAGTCTCTCTCTTCCTATGCATTAATATAGTTCCAAGCATATTCATGTTCTGGCAGAAAATCTGGGGAAGCTTTCAGCAAGTTTCTAAGTGAAAGGTATGCAAATGGATATGACAGTCAGCCTGAATTTGTTTGTGATCTTTATTCTTGCGGTAAATTCATATGTACATAGGATTGTTCCATATGTTTGCAGTGTGCCTTTGGACATGGGATTTTTTATTTAGTGAAGACATGCTGAGAGGAGAAGGAGTTTCCATCAGCAAAGGATGCTACATCTGATTCTTTTGGCTGAACTGCTAGAATTGTTAGGGTTCTTCCACGACAGAAGAGGAATGTTGGCCTAATGTAACAAGATCAATGATTCCTTACTTTGATGTTTTGGACACAAATTTGAGTGTGAAACAGTGGACTAAGCACTGAACCAAGGCCCGGCTGATACTGTCTATGTTCCTGTCTCTTCTTGATGTCTTTGAGGAGATCTGGCAATACACATACACATTCCCATAGTATTTTGCCCTGCTCGGTACCTCTGCATGACACTGTTCTTTGTGGGCTTTGCTGCAACCCAGACGGCACTCATCCAAGTTCTGTGAAACACTGAGACCTTTTAAAATTCTTCTGGGCTAATTGTTCCATGGACAAAATAATGTGCATTTATCACCCCCTTTGCAACACATTGCAAACTGGCATCCAAAAAGTCATCCATACCACCTGAAAACGTAGCAAGTGCCAGCAATATGAATATCTCATTCCTAAGCCCTTCACAGACAGTATAGACTGCACAGTCCTGTAAAACACAATAGCTTATTGTGGTATTAATTCACAGAGCGTCTTGATGAAGGACATCGTGGACATAATTACCAGCCTCAGAGTGTGCTCCAGTATCAGCTATGATCTTGTATCAAAGGTGAAAATATTTATAAGGATTAGCCTGTTCCTGAATAAAGGCCAACAATGTGTAAACATTCTAAATCTAGAATGTTGATGTAGATGATTGAGTCAAAAGAGAAGATTTTGGCATTGAAAAGGTCATCACCACTCAGGCAAGTGTCATCTACCCAGCTTGTTCTCTACTTTCACTATATTCAAATTGTGCATGGGCTAGCTGTCAGCAGGAGGCATTTCAACAGCAAAATCAAACTGATCTGTTCTGAATATGTCATATCAGAATCAGTTCAGCTCCCCATCATCCAGTGTTTTAATTTCATTTTAAAACTGATTTTAAATCTATTCTAGCAGGATTTGTGACTTTGAGGATTTTTCTTCAACTTAGGAATTTGCTCTTTGTAATTCCCAATGCTATTTATCAGCCAGATACACGGTAGAAATTTGTAGAATCATCTGGAGGTGTTGCCATCAGTAGATTGGCAGTCTTCTGGCACATTCCTCATGTGCTGCAGCAACAGTTGAGAGTGAGTCCCATAAAAGACCACAACCTATTAAGCAGAAAGAATTAAGATGGCTGATGATTACCTTTGGGTGAGCAATGCTTTTCAAGTACCTATTTGTCTCCCAGGGCTATAACTGGAGTTTGGCTCAGATGCAGACATTTACATTGTGGAGATACAGAGCCAGATGAAATAAATTCCAGACTTAAACTCAGGTTGTTTTTCTGTTTGCTTTGAGTAGCCCTAAGGGACCTCTGAAAACTGTGAGTTATCAGCCATGACAATGTGGGCTCATATGTGCCTGCATGTCATCCTCAGACGGATGCCTCAGCACCCAAGCGCAATCAGCAGACCCATATCCTCTGCGGCACTGCCAGATCTGACCCTTCATCAGCCCTGTTTCCTTGTCCTATACATCTCCTCCAGGTTGTCCGTCTCCACTCTCAGTAGCTTCTTTCACCATTTGTCTTCCTCCTGGATTCTTGGTCCCAGTCTCATAGAATCATAGAATCATAGAATGGCTTGGGTTGGAAGGGACCTCAGAGATCATCTAGTTCCAACCCCCCTGCCGTGGACAGGGCTGCCAGCCACTAGCTCACTAGATCAAACTGCCCAGGAACCCATCCAGCCTGGCCTTGAACACAGCCAGGGACGGGGCATCCACAACTTCTCTGGGCAGCCTGTACCAGTGTCATGGGACTCCACATAGCTGTGTTTCCAAATGCCCTGGTTTCCATGATCCCTAAACCTTCTCAGCTAATGAGGCCCAGAATTTCCCAACACCTTTACTTTGTGTTTTTTCCTTTTTCCTTTAAAATTTCCATTCCTCCCACACCTCCACCCCAGATCCCCACTAGATCTCACACTCAGTGTTTCTCGGTATCTAAGATTCTTGCACTAATTTGCTCTTCATCGTTTCTGTCCCAGATTATGTTACTTTTTCAGTTTTGTGTGGTAGGCTCTTTGCCAAGCCTGAATTTCACACTTATACTCAAAACAACAATTTCTCCCTTTCCTTCCACCTCTCCTGCCTTCTCCCATCCTCAATTTTGCTCTTAGAAATAATATAAATAATTTTTTTTTTCTAAAGTTTAAGAAAGAAATTCCAAGATTTTTTTTCCAACAGCTTAAGTGCCAAAATACTAGGCTTAAACATCAACTAACACAGAAGTAGTGGAAGGTATCCTAACTGACGCGTTCAGAAACATTGCAAGTACACACATACAAATTAACAGAGAATGGTTTTGCCAAATAGACTTGGAAAAGGCAGCTGAAAACAACCTGACTGGGTCTAGACCTGCAGGTGTTCAGGCACCATCTTAAAGTCACCCTTAAAATATTTGCAAGAGGAACTGTTTTAATCAAACCAATACTGGAAGAAATAAACATGTCCTATAACCACTAAAAGGTGCCTGTGCAGTTTGTAAAAGTCACCAGCACCTTGAAACCATTTGAAATGTTGACCTTGTCATGTTTCCCTTCAGGAAAGTAGCTGCTGAGTTAATGGGCAAGATTGCAGCCAGTCTGACTAGCACTGTAGGAAATACGAGAAGCTACTTGATCAACAGTAGGCAGGTCTTCAGATTATATATAAGGAGAGATTTCCACTGACAATTCCACTCTCCATATTCATAATCCTCATGTGCTGTCACTCCATTCGCAACTATATTATGTTCTCCACTCTTAAAAAAAAATAAATTTAACTTCACAAAGAGCAACATTTTAAATATAACAATACACCGGAGAGTACAGTTTTTATTGCCTAATTCCTGTTACTAAAATCCATATATCTCATAAAAATCTGAAAAATATATAAATGCATCCTCATTTCAAGGGAAAACTATTGCAAATAGGAGTAGAAATGTTGAGCAGCAATTGTTTCAGGGTTCATTTTTACACCAGACTCTTTTTAAGAAACTCTGTCATTCCTTCGTCCCTATTTCCAGTGACTGCCAATCACAAAAGTTTTGATTCAGTGCAAAAATAACCAAGCAAATCCTGAAGATCCCTTTATAACAGAAGGCCATTTATATTGAGCTGTTCTTCAGGACTGCTGCAGAGAAGAGACAATGTGGAACAAATACGCTTTGACGTATCCTTACTGTTCTGCAGTAGCAAAAGCCTGAATCTACATTATCTCCAGACTAACTAGTAGCACCAGGGGCACATCTATATCAGTAATCTAAATATTGCTAGGGCTCAATCTCTGAGATTAACTGAAACACTCTGATCATACCTGTATTAATAAATTCTTGTACTTACAAAGCAACAGGGCTGCATCATCTTCCTTATGGGAAATGGACAATAGATACAAATGTCATGAGTCCAGATAAGTAAAATGGCATAAATTCTACTTTTTGACACGATTATATGCATGTACATATCATATACATATAAACACACCAAAATCAAGGAGCAAGTCTTCGAATGCACGCAGCATTGCTGATGATGCAGCTGACTTCAGCAGGAGCCATTAAAGTAATGCTGAGCACTCTTGCTACAAATAAAACTGCTCAATACAACTATTTTAGGATAAAATGCAGGCATAGGACTCAGGCACTTTGAAAGCTTATTCTGTGTTTCATCTCTCTTCCTGTGAGAAGGAGCAAGTCAGATCATTATTTGATAATACTACATTTCTACCTAGCAAGCAATATTTCGACAATAGCATACTAAAATATAAAGTACATGGGAAAGCATTTGGAATGTTATCTGCTGTTGTTATTTTTATTTTATTATGTTTGTACATGATACCCGAGAAATGAAATTTAAGCACAGTTATAACAAGCAAGAAATTTTGTCCAGTTCAGTCCAGAAAACTCGAGACTGGCAAAGTGTGTGAAAACAGCTATTAGCAGTTATCTGCAATAACACCTGAAACAATGCTGAAATTACAGACAGGTGGGCCAAATTCAGCGCCTGTGATCTGCTCCACAACCTTCCCTGATACCAAGGTCAGGCTGAGAGCCCTGTAGGATCCTCCTTCTGACCCGTAATAGCTAGAAAGTTTTGCATTTAATGTGTTTTTTATTATTATTATTTGTTATTTAATCTGTTTTGAATTTGACTTTCAGGATAGACAGATGAATGACTCTCTAACTGTCATTTTTTGAGATCCTTTCTGTAATTCAACACAGATGATGATGGCAAACAGAAAAAGAAATGCAGAAAGGAAATAACCTGTACTTTAAATAGAATATGCTCTGATACCCACAGACAGGTTTTCACGTTTATACTGCTGTCCCTTCATAATATCTTGAACACAACTGGTTTACTTTGCTGCAGGTTTTTTTCCCATGAATTTTCCAAAGCACTCTTCAAACACAGCTAACCAATTTAGCAAACCCTTTACAAAACCATCGGATTTTTGAAGCTGAAGGGAACCATTTTAATCATGTAGCCTTTATCTCCAGCCTAATACATGAAATACGCAAATACGTGAAAACAGCTTTAAGACACCCTAAATTTTTTAAAAAGAGCTGCAATTATCTGAGATTGACGTATTCATCTTCCTCTCAGGACACCACCCTAGAATCTTCTTCTGCCATTTCCAATTTACTGAGCTGGGCATGGATTTAAACCATTGCTGACCCTGGAAGAAAACCACAGCTACACTGCAGAATGGTTTAGATTTAGGCCAGGGAGTACAGGCTCCATCTCAAAATTCAGAGGTCAAACTTCAGTAACCAGAAATAATCTTCAGCATTTTAAAATGGCAGGGATCCAAAGATCCAGGTATCTCCCTGTTTTGGTAAAGCCTGCCCAGCAGTAAATCCTGAAGGATTTGGTTTTTTACACATTTGGATGCATGCAACAACTTTGTCAGCTCTGAAAGACAGAGTACCTTTAGCAAACAAAACAAAACAAGAGAGAACACCCTTTCCAGCACTGAGGACCTGAGCTGCCAAGCTGAGACATATTTGAAGATATGGAGATGGAAGCTAGTGAACTGTGACTGTGAAGGGCAGATTCAGGACATGGTGGGGGCCGGTTACTTTGCCTCATTGCCACATGAATTTGTAAGGCACATATCGTATTACCATCCTATTGTACGTGCTGAAAAGTGAGAAATCCAAAAGTATCAGGTCTCACTCCCCTTTACACAACCAAGAAGGCAGAGGCAATGAGAGTATTTTAAATTTAGAGCAGGTTTGATATCAGGTTAGAGAGCAGTGGTTTCGGGACACCTGCTGAAAGAAACTTACTCTTGAACCCAAACAAAAGGCAGTAAGAGAAATCCCCATTTCTCTCCATTCAGTATTGTCCCTATTGCCTTGCCCCTAAATCTCTCTCCATCTCAAGTGCTCACTGCAAGCAGTCAGGTCTTCAAGTTTAAGTCTCATCTGAGCCGACTCTTCCAAGCACAGCTATGCTTATTTAATACAGTACCATGACACTAAACTGGGTGTCACCTGAGGGGGAAAATGTGCCACCTCTGGAGGCACAAACATCACTTCTTCATCACCTGGGAATTCATTGAGAACTCTTTCTTAATAATATATACACATATATACTATTTAATATATACATCTATAGAATGGCAAAGAAAGGGCACTGTGTATTAGAAAATAAGAAGACTTAGCTGAGCAGAGACATAGATTCAAAATGGATATCAAGAGTAGGATGTCACATGAGACTCAAAAGACTCTAAAGCATACTGGGATTTGTTTTCCTCACTGAGAAAATGATGTGGTGTGGAGATAAAGTCCTGTTGGAAATCTAAGCATGGGATTCAAACACAAGTCAATGTGATATCATGGAAAAATAAACCCTGGTATGAGGAACCACCTCTGTTTCCAACTATGAATTGATGACTCCCTTGGCCCTTCCCCGGCTTTTATTGTCATATTTGATGTGAATTGGTTTGGTTTCCCTTTTTCCTGCAAAGTTCCATATACAAAGCCGATAGACAGTGCCTCTATCCCAAAGGACAAGTACCAGATCTGCTCCATTAGAATACTCTTACCTCTCTAGATTCCCTGTGCTACATGTCAGCATGCAATACAAACCAGCAAATTTCCTGCAGTAACCCCAGAGCACCTTCTGGGGAGATATCAATTTATTTTCCCCCTATCTGTTTTCTTTCCAGACTCAAACAAGAAAGTGCAAAAACATGGAAAATATAGAAATCAGACTCTCTTCTTGTGGATACATACTTGGGACTCCTATGGCTTTAAGTGGGATGTGTGTTTGTGCTTATCTGAAGCCATAATAAGATCCTCCAGTTGTTGTGAGACAAGCTTATAAAACAGAGCTTTAATCCAGAGTCAAATGTAGATACAAACACTCAAATTACACAAATCCAAGAGTGTTTTTTTTTTTTTTTGTTCAGCTAGAAGGCTGCTAGAAGTTTTACAAAGTCTGGAGGTGTTTGAAGCAAGGAGATGTCTACTTCAGTATTGGCAATATGGGAGAAGAAGGAGGAAGCTTTATTATCGAATACCTCTGTACTTCCCATTTTACGTATGACTGGAAGCAGAAATGCTGTGCCACAGCACAGCATTAGGATAGGATATAGTCTCCCCTCAAAGACAGAAAAAGAGCAAAAGTCAACCAAATATTTTCAATGCCCCAGAGCTTCAGATTCAGTTCAAGGCTTCAGCAAAGACTTTGGGTCACTTCTCATTTTATCCAAATCTATTTGCCCAGCCCTAATTGCAACAGCACATCTGGAAACACTACAGCTAAGGCCCTGCCAAAAATTTCATTATAAAACCTCCTGTTTTCAGCATTTTGTAATTTTTCTGAAAAAAAAATGCAATAGCAGAAGAGATGAAACTTGATATAAAAGATTCTCAGCTGGGGAGCAATTTTTTTTTGTTGTTGCAATATTTCAAGGAAATCTAATCAAAGCATTTTGAAAATAAGAGAAGAATTTGTTAAAAAAAAAAAGGGTGGGAAGGTAAAACAGCAATTGTTTTGTTTTGCTGTGTTTTATTACTTGTTTGCAACACACAGAAAAATATTGCAGATATAAGCCATTTCTCAGCTATAAAATGTGTCTGACTCAGATTAAAGATTTTGGATGACTCTTTCAAAAGACTGCAAGAATATGAAATAAAAAGAACAGTTGCCCACAGCACCTGCTTGGAAATAGCTATGAAAGGCAAGAAATACCAGTTAGTTCCTCTCCTTTGCTGCAAGACAGTGAAAGAATGACTGGAACCTCTGGGAGCATCTGGCATGTCTACTGCTTAATGTAGGATACAGGTTTGCATGTAAGTATGGCATAACAGAGCAATCCTTCCCTTAAGTAACCTCCTCTGGATATGGAGAGAAGCACAGAGGTCTCATCCTTCTTGGGTTTTATTCCAAAGCTTCTGGCTAAGTGTAGCTCCGAACTATTCATATGAAAGCAGGAGTTGGACTCGATTAGGAATTGCATTTGATGATCCTTGTGGGCCCCTTCCAATTCAGGACATTTTATGATGACTCTAAGACAGTGCATTTCTCTAGTAGACAACGGGCCAGACAAATACATCGCTTATTCCATCTCTCTATGTTTGACCAGATGCACATTGACTGTAACAGAAGCTTGGATACATATGATCACTAAATCTGTGTGTCTTAGTCTGCAGCTTGTTAAAGCCAGTCATTTTGTGGAGATGCCTTCTGATCCCCATCCCCAGTATCCAATGGCTTACACAGAATGTCTTCATCCTCGTTGACTGTGACCTAAACTGTGTTGCATTATATCACATTTGCAACAAATACAGACAACTGTGGCAGCTCAGCTGGCACATAGTACCTTGCAAAAAGCCTGATAACTTATTTGTGTTCCCCAGTCATAACTCCTAAACAGTTCAAATGCAAACACGCAATTTGCATTCTAGCTAAATCAAAGACAAAGACACTGAAATCCTAATGTAGATTGATGAGAACTTGATGAAAGAGGATAGATTTTATTACAGCTCCTTAAGCCTGTGTCTCATCTAGATGGAGCTGAATGCACTGTGGAAACATACTGGGACTTGCTTTCATTACACAGTCAAGCCTGTCTAAAATCAGAATCTTTTGATATGTCTTCACTTTGTTGAACCAAATTGGAAACTGTAGGCTTGATGAGTACAGTTGCACAGGTGCAAAATTATTCACTTCTGGAATAGCAGCCGCAATTCAAGTCACCTGTGACCAAGAAAGATGAACTGGAAATAAGAATGACGCAGAGAAGAGCAACTGGGATCATCTTAGGAATGTGGAAATTCACATAGGAGACAAGAGGCTTATTTTAACTATCAGAACAGAAGCTGAAAGATGATATGACCACTTAAACTACAGGACATTTTTGGCATAAGGACAAATGTGTATTAACTGGTCATGAATAAATTTCAAATAGACATTAGAAGATGGTTTCAAACTGTCTGAAGAGTGAGGTTTTGAAGCAACCTTCCCATAGGAGTAGTTATGGCAAGAAACCTAACCACTTTCATGAAGGAGCGCACTAAATTTACGAACAGATTATGTTACGTGGGAGGCTGAAGTAGCATGTGGCTGATTTGATGATCCACAAGATTCCTTTCAGGCTACTTAAGAGAAAATTTTAGAATTTAATTTTCTACTGCTCTTTATGCTTTCTCTGTATAATCCTAAGGGCAGTAATACTCTTACTTTGCACCTACGACTTTTATGCTATTTCCACCTTGAACAAATACAGGAAGTGATTGGAAAACCATAAAAAATGTTGAACCTATGACATTAGAGGCACAAAAGTGAACAGATATGGTAAAAGAAGTCTTCTAAAGTGAGTATCTCCACAAACTGATTAACATCCTTTGTAAGATTCATGTATTAGAACTTCATAAACGTCTATTTTCATTTTGTCAGTCTACAACCTGAAAACTGTGTTCCAGATTTACATGAAAAAATCAGAGTACAAGAATTAATGCACCACTCAAGGCATGTTATTGGTATGCAAAGCAGAACAGAGAAGTAATATCTGGGAAAGATTCAAATGAACTCCTTCCAGAAATGAAGCTGTTATAGCTGTATTAGCCCAGGGTTGAGCCCAGGACAGCTGGCTAGCTGAGAGGCAGAGCTAGTCATCCTGGAGTGAATTCCAGTCCACTTAAATCCCACTTTTGTCTCAGACAGCAAATCAGACTGCTCGATATAAAGGCTTCTAAATTCATTAATGACACCTTTATTTCACAAGATTTTTTTTTTTTCAACATTTAAACGTGCGAGCCAAACACTGCTGTGATCAAAGCCCTTGTTCAAATCCTACACCATTTTGTCTCTACCTAAATCTTCTGAAGAGGTCTTTAGAGTGAGAGGTAATGAGAACAAGGATGTGGCAGCAGTAATTTTCTTCCTAGGAGCCTCAAATCTATAGAAACTGGAAGAACTTATCTGCAGGGGAAGTGAGTTCAGGTTTTGCACAACACAAAACTTGTCAATTGTGGAGCCAGGCATACAGGAGAAAAAAAAAAAAAAAAGAAAAAGAAAAAAAAAGAGCAAAAGTGTGAAGGTTAGAAAAAGAGCAGGACCATCAGCTGTTACTCCTTGTAACATAATGTGACTGATGTATTCCAGGAAGCATGATAGTTTATCCTCACAGAGGAAAGGAAGGCCACCCTATGCTTGGCCTTGACTTTGTTTTTAGGGAACTCTTGTAGGCAATAGGGAACAAAACTCCCTTGAGGTTGTGTAGAGTCCAGGACCAGGGTCTTGGGGAGACTGTTAGGCGTGAGGTCATTATTATATAAAATCTGGACTAATGACTCCTCTCCATTTTGCATTCATCATAAGCACTCGGTTCCAGATTCCACATGGATATTATCACCTACAGTTTCCTTCTACTTCTTCACACTCTCAGGGGAAGAAATACACAGTTAAGAAAAGTGAGTTGTCTCTGCAGGTCTTTAGAAGTATTATCTCTCCCCATTAGCTATCATTGACAACTGGTGGGTTTTTTATGCACACCTCCTGTAGGCAGGTACCCAAATTTTTCATCAGACAGTAGTACACAAACTGAGCAGACTAAATTTTGGTCTCCATACTAGCTAGGTCTTACCTAGGATCTGAGCTACTGTCTCCACATAACAAAGCAGCTATGTGGCTGCCTGTGGTGTGAATTCCGCCCCCCCAGTCCCCAAGTTACTGCTTGTGAAAAAAAAATCTAAACAGTATTCAGGCTACCAATACTGATTAACATCCAAATAAGACTGTCCCATGCCAGAACTACTGGAATGCTTGCATCCATTAGGAATATAAAGTAAAAGATAACTAGCTAATTCAAAATCATGAATGTAAAAAATAAAACAGAAAAGACCTTTCAATTAATTATTTTTGATTATTGCTCCTTAGCTTTAGTCAGTTATTTTTGCTACCTGAGCATTATTCAGGATCAAGATACAGGAAGCAGCATGGTCAAACTGAGTTTTTCATAAATGACTTTTTCTTCTAATCTGTCACTTCTGCCAGTTTGATCTACTCCTGATTGATTTGTAAGGCTTCTGTCTATTTAGTGAAGATGTGCACCATGGGCAACATTCAATACTGTTGTATCCACTGGCTGGCAAAATGCTAAGGATCTTCATGAAGTGCAAGACACTCAAAACTCACCATGTCACCTCCCATCTGCCCTCTGTTTTGCCTCAGAAAATTCCACCAGGTTTGTCAGACATGATTTTCCACTCCAGAAACTATCCCAATTCCTTTATATCAGCTCGTATTTTTCCAGATGTTTTGTGATCTCATCCTATACTAATGTCTCCAAGACCTTGCCTACTGTCAAAATCAAACTTTATTGCAAATCTGTAACTCCCTGACTTCACCTTGGTCTTCTCCTTATGGAATGGTTTTACATTCATGTCAGTTTGGGCTCTCAGTACTCTTTCCTGTTACAATAATTTGGTGTGTGTTCTTTAGTTGTGCAGTATCCTTTTCCATCATCCCTTTCATGAGATTCAGGTGTGACCAGCAGAGCTCTACAGCTGTCTCCCCTTTCCAGAGATTTTTTTTTGAAGATTGATCATCAAATTGCTTTGGCTTTCAGAATCTTTAGTTTTAATTTCTGGCACAGTATTTTGTTTCTTCCTTGAGACCTACTTATCACAGATAGTAGAAGACTAAGGCTGAAATAATGATGATACATTAGCTAAGACAATCCAGAGGGTGACCGTTGTTTATAGAGCTTTTTATATCCAGATCATACTGGTAGTGATAAAAGATAATGAACATCAGGTGTCTTCACACTGCTTTATATGCCAGTGAACAACTGATCCATTTACTAAAATCTTTATCTGGATCTTTAGATTTGGCAAATCGTTCAAAAGTTCAGTGTGTCATGTTGTGAAGAAGGGATATGTTCATACTGATGAGATGGTCAAAACTAAGGGGTACAGCAAAACAGCTTATTTGACCTCCATGAATGTTTCCAGAGCCAGAAGAAAACATTATAGAACAACAAGTTTAGGTTGGTACATTCCGTCTTCCCATCCTATAGATACGAAGCCTTGGGCCATGGTTAATGTGAGTCCAGGCATCCTGCAGTCCTATGGTCTCCCAAAAGGTGCCACTTAGTTTGGAGATTTCTTGTGGAATATGTTAGTAACTAAACCCATAGGGTCTACATAATCACTTCAAAAACATTTAGCCCTGACCGGATGATAGAGCCACTTTGTATTCCATTCTATCAAATTTTGTTCAGACATAATTCCATCAGTTTATGCAGTGCTAACATACATAGTTGTAGAAACATAAAACATACATATGGACCATCTAGTTGTTGGGTGGCTTCGTGCTTCCTCAGTTCATAAGGGGATTCCTCTTCATCACACCAATGCTACAGGCTCCAGACTGAAATGGTTTGACTGGACTCATGGATCCTTGCACAAATAGGGCCAGAATGAGATCCCGCACAAGGCTTTTATTTGATGTGTCCTTTTTCTGTGAATAACTGTAGGGTTTAGTTGTTCATGCTCTCAGTTTAGTATGTTTTATGTGTTTCCAAAGAGGAATAAGCTAAAGATGCGGAGATTGCCATACAAAGAGGGAACATGAGATTTTCTAAAACAGAACTGCTTGATTTACTTCACAAATCATGAATTTATCCCTCTGAGCCCTTTGTAACACATGGGTGGTTATTACCATCTTTATCATTGCTTTTCTCTCTCAGGAGAAGGAGAGGCATCACAGTCATGTGAAATCTGGTAGCGCAAGGTTCTAGTCTGCTTGGCACAGACTTGAACAAGTCATATGGACTGTGTTCCAGCACCCAGAGAATTTAGGG
>VXAV01003347.1:206492-225719 GCA_013399715.1 Alectura lathami
CAATCTCTACACTCTGTCTTCTGCTTTTGAGAGTGAAAACTGTGGTATGGGGATGACAGAAATCATGATGCCTTAGAATCTGAAGAAATTATTTCTGTATGAGTAACCTTTGTTTCTTCCACCCAGAAGAAAAGGAAAGCCTCTGAGTTACCCAGGACTGAGATGGCAGAATGAATGGCACTGTCCAGGAAGGGTGCCCTTGGCCTTATGCCAGGGATGGGAGATGAGATCCAAAGTAGGACTGCAAGTGCTGATAAGTTTAGTGTATCTAATACATTGATGAGTTCACAGTGAGGGGTGTTATAGACAGAAGAAAGTAAGCAGGGGTTGTATTTCATGTAAAAGCTCTTCCCTATAATGTCCTGCCACTAGATCCTAAAAACTCTTCAGAAGTAAGTATAAACTCTTCTAAGGCAGTTCAAGCCATCAATTATTGTTGCTCCAAAATTATCAAAGCTGGTCCTTGTGTTGCTTCTTATGGGGAAAAGACTTGTTTTAAAACCTTGAAACCAGAATGGTAAATTCTGCATACCACCGAGGGAGAAACATCCACCTGAGCCTGCAAGCCGCATGTTTGGATAGGGTGTCTAATCCACACATTTGAAATTCATTAAGTACAATCTTGCCTGGCAACTTCACAAAAGAGCTAAGAGAGTCACCATAAATATGACAATAGTAAAACCTCTAATTCCTTGGAATGGATTAGTCCCTTCATATGGAGACAGCTAATTTTCTTAGAGAGACTGACAAGCCCTACAGAAATGAATCTAATTTATCAGATCACACTATCATTATAACATGAAGAAATGTTGTAAACACCAGCAAACAGGCCATGACAAGTTATTCCTGCAACATGCAAGAGCAGGAAAAGTTGTTAAGTTCTGGAGTATCTCAGAAACCAAGGAGGTCAGCTCAGGACATGAAATGCAGAAATGAGGATCTTCAACTGAAGTCATGTTCAACCAAAGCAGATAACTAACCTCAAATCTTTGCCCAGGGCTACTTAACTGGTGCCAAAAACATTTTTTAGACTTCTGAAAATGTTCTGATTAACATGTTCTGGTCTTCTGAAAATATACTGGTGTATACTATGCCTATCCATGAGCTTTGGAGTTCCCGGAAGACAGTTCTTCCCAGGGTGTATTCATAGAATTCAGAAGTAAGGTGGGCTTCCAGGGGGATTTTCATTTCAATAAAGAAGCTCACACGGTTTGGAGGACATTCAAACACACACCTGGTTGTTAGCATTCAATGGTTGAGTCCAGCACTTGTCTCTACTGACTGCACAGCTTTGATCTAAGAACCCAGGCCAAAGTTTCCAGAAATAGGTTGCTCAACAGGGAGCCTGGGTTTGGAAAGCACTAAGCACGCAGCCATTCCCTTCATATCAGCATGACCTGGTAGACTTTGAGTGCTTATTTCATTGCCTTGTTTTGGATTTAAAAGCTTAACTGAAGGCATCCAGGTTTGAAACCTGGCCTCAGCTCCCTCAGTACTTCCATTTCATCACCTATAAAATGGTGGATAACATTTCCCTACAGGTGTTTTATAAGGCTTAGCTCATTCATGTGTGCAAAGTGTTGAGATACTTGAACGAGCAGCACCGTACCAGAACAATGTCTTGTTTTGTGAATGTAACCTCCAAAACTTTTCACACCCTCTTAGGCCTTCCAACACTTCCTGCTTCCAGCCAGGCTGGGACAACTCCTTTCAGGACACTTCTGTGACCTAGCCCGGCTGTGGAAACAGCAGGCGGTGAAAGGAACAAAAATGAATAGAGGTGGGAGGAAAAGTTATCCAAATATATTGGAACCTCAGGAAAAGTTTCAGCAAGGGGTGGAGCAAAACTGAAGAAGGTTTTTCTTTTTCTTTTTCACCCTCAATGATGTTTACCAGCTCCCACTGACAACAGTGATATCTCATTCCCTACTGACTGTGCCATTTTACAACGTGCCTTGGAGCAAGGCACACTGTGGGAAGAGTTGCCATGGACTGCTGCCATCCTTGTGGAGCATCTTTGGAAGAAGTGCTGCAGAGCTGCTAAGGTGATTTTGCACCGCTGCTCCCTTCTAGGGTCATGAGGGGAAGAGGGAAGGAGTGGCCGAGGACCTCCTGTAGCTCTCCATGGTTGTTTTCAAGCTGTGTTAGCTGATGGAGGGCTGAAGCAGCCGAAGGACAGATGGGGAAATAGTGAGGCATAAACATGACTTCAATCTGGTTCATCTTTTCTGCTCATTTCGACTGATTGATCTGGAACACAATAACCGCATCCCCCAAACACCTCCTCCCCTCACTCAAACAGCTTCTGTTCCTTCCTGCTCACTCGAACAATGTAAGAGCAAGTCCAGAGCAGGAGACAGTGAGTGAATGTAAGTACTTTCCCTCACCCCCCTTCCCAGCCCTGACATAATAACAAACAGCTCTCCAAAAAGCACTTAAATTTACGAACAGTTTATAAATTCACAGACGTTGATTTATAGATGTTGGCTTGACCCAATATTAGACACTTTGGTTTCTTTTCTGTTTTCAAAGTGCTGCTGTTATGGCTTGCATTCTGAACGCCGTCACACACCAAGAACAACCTCCAGGTCCTCCCTGTGGGCTTGCTTCGCCCGCAAGGACGGGCCAGGGCCAGGGCCGGGCTCCTGCATGCTTTGAGGGGTGGCTCTTCCCCTCACTCCGTGGGACAGCTTCCAGCTGGTTAGCAGGCTGTGATGACAGGCTTTCTAGGCAGCTTCTTTTCAGCTTCCTTGTCTGCAGGAATGGTGGCTGCAACATGGGGTTCGAGAAGGAGCCCATGCCTGTGTGTGTGGTATTCCCTGCCTACCAGCCCCCAGTAGGAGTACAGGATTAACCAGGAAAAGAAAAAAATGAAAACACCAAATCCTGCCTAGAGCCAGCATTAATTGGCTAAAAGAAATACAAATGAGCAAATTCAAACTCAAGGAATGTCGAAGAATTCCATCCTGAAAAATTGTGCAGCTGATGTGCCTGGGCTTGTCATCCAGTGGCCACCCAGCATGAACAGAAAACCCCACGCGCAGGCCGTGCCAGCAGGTGAGGTGAGGGTTAGGAGCAACTGCGTTCCACCCTGTGGAACTTTATAGTAGCATCTGGCTTGGAAACCCCAAATTTGTGGTAACATACAGAGCTGCAGGCTTTGATGGGAGCCATGAGAGCCTTGCTGGGAGATCATAACGTTAAAAGGCAACCGTGAGCAATCCTCCCCAACCCCTTTAAATACGTTTGCACACACAAACAGAAGATAAGTTATCTACAAAGAGCTTCCATTTGCGTTTTTTCCGCCTCTGGGCAAGTCACCCAAGTTTTTCCAGCTGTGAGAAAATAAGTGATAGTTCAACTTGTATCTTGATCTCACAGCTACTGAAAGAGTAGAGAGGACTTTGGAGACAAGGCAGTGGGGCTTGTAAGAAACCCTGATGTTGGATAAACAAACTACTAGGCAAAACAAATAGTTCACTACTCATGGTCCTTAGACAGACATTTTCTAAAACAATGTCTCAGTGAACACCCCTTAGTGTCCTCCCTAACGGTTTACTACACAGCAGCTCTTCATGCCTCCCGCTGCTGGCGAGTCCCTGTTCTAATGCTTCACTATTACCCTGCAAGAGATATGCAACATACAGACATGTTCTGTACCATTTTGTAATTTCATCTTTGGCTATTGTGTCCTTACTTCTGTATTGTGATCTTTTTTTTCTCATATAGATTTTCTATAAAATACTTTCCTAATAATAATTGCCATAAATGTGTAAAAGCCAGGAGTTTGACATCAAAATACAATTTTACCATCAAAATAAAATTAAAATTAAGAAATCACTCTACTGTTTTCTCTCCTAAATGCATGTATTTTCTAGAAATAAAAAGAATACAAGAACACACTATTTTTGATTTTAATGAAAAAAAAAAAAAAAAGCTTAGTTCTCATCAAACGTACTATATGCTAAGGAGCTTTCTTTTCTTGAGAAAAAAAAATTACTAGGGAAACTGAACATCTAAGAAAGCTTGATAAGTTTGTTCTGTACAGACATACAGACATTAGTTGTTTCCAGGTGGTCTTGCTCCTGCATATCCTTTCCCCATGGCTAGCCCAGCCCAAGTTGTGCTGTAAAGAGTCTGCCATCATGCAGTGGTTTGTAGCCGTTAAACTAGAGAGTGGGCACTGGCCAGCCAATGCATTTTAACTTGTGATTTAATACAGGTTCTGAACTCCTGGCCACAGTTTCCTGAAGTGTCAACAGGTTTGAAACCTTCACGTTCATGGGTTTTGCCAGCCGAGATTTAAATCAAATATCATTCAGCCCACCTCAGGAGCAAGATGTTGGATCTGTGGCCAAAACAACGGATTGGAATCCAACAGACACGAAGATTAAGTCCAAATGTACTGCCTCCTTCAGACTAAAATTCAGACCTGCTCGAGCCGTTAGGAAACCACCCGTTGGGAAGCTCAGTCCTGCCTTAACCTTTATTCAATGTGAAGAACACTCTGGATTCACGAACAGGAACAAGCAGACCCACTGCAAGGAGACACAGGCATCAGGAGGCAGGGGCGGAGGGGCTCACCCCAACGCTTATTCAGGTGGTGTGCACCCATGTGCCTTCCAAAATGAAAAAAAAAATCCTTGTGAAAAAGTGCACATAAAATAAATTACAGCAGCCCCTCATTCCTAATTGAAATAACTCAGCTCTTCTTTTCGTATGTGCCTGTGTTTAAAGAGAAACCTGAAAGGCACAATTTCACATTATGGACTAATAGCCTGGAAAATTTCAGTTTAAAAAACAAAGCTGGCTTTGAGTTACACAGGAGAGGCCTGAAAAAAAGCATCTGAAACCACTAACTTCTATTTTTTCCTGCACTTTTTACAACATAATATAGCTGAACGGATTTTAATTTATTTTATTTTATTTTAAAAACTTGCTTTAAAAAAATAATCAACACAAAAATCCTCTCTCTGGCCTTCATGTGCCAAGTTTCAGCCCAGGGCAAATTTTTTACAGCTGAATTATACACCCTGAAAAATAAGGGGCTTATAATGACAACATTGAGAGTCCCCTAACTATAGTGGTATGAATGGGGAGGGAGGTATAATAAGAATGGTCCATAGTGTGTAGCAGCAGCAATAAGTGAAGGAGCCCTTACTCAGCATGAGGAATTCTATATATCTTGGAAGGCTTTCATGAACCTAAACATTATTGCTAAGAAAGGAATAAACAGTTTGAACTGCTGTTGCCATTCATCCAGCGCTCACACACTGAGGAATACACAGAGTTGTTCTCTCAAAGCTGGAGTGAAATATTCCAGACATAACTCTTTCCTACTCGGGGCTGTAGAGGGATTTGAGCCACTATTTGAAGGCAAGCTGGAGAAACACTCTTGCTCTGGGAGAATTTTATATGTGCATATATATATATACCAATGATGATAACTGACTGTGTGCCTGTAGCTCTTGGAGCTGAACTCATGCTCATCAGCATGAGCATCGGCTGAGGAGACAAAGGAGCATTATTCGCTGGGGGTATCCGCAGGTGAAGTGAAACCAAAAGAAAAGGTTAACAAAATGACTGTTTTATTGGGGTGATTCAGTCTTGAAGGTGTACCAAATCCTGCATATCAGAAGAGGTATGAAAAACAGTGCCATTTTTAAAACTACTGCTTCTAAATCCAGATTTTCCAGCAAGTTGGTTGCAGAACTGGGATTCAGGCAGATGTGGGAGCCAGGGTGCCTTTCTTATCAGAGCCTGGGCATCTCCTTACAAACTGAGATAAAAGGTAAACATTTCCACAAGAAAGTGAAATGCAGTTTTTTCTTCTCCCCCCTAAATACTCCAGGTCAAATAAAAGCACTGGGTTTTTGTCATTTTGTAAAACTTTCATTTTCATTTTAGCATATATTTGTAAGAACAGACACACATTGGTGCACTTTAATCAGCTGTACCTACATATATCTATATCTATATATGCATCTCCTTACTGTACTTTTTCTTTCTATTGACTCACTGTTGATGTAAAAAGAATCATGTCAACACTAATTACAGAAATTTCCAATTTTGAGAAATATTTGAAGGTGTTTTTTTTTTTTTTTTTTTTTTCCTCAAGGGAAGAAATCATTCTAGTTTTGACAAAGTTGAATTTTCTGACAGGAAAATGCGGCAGAAAAAATGTATAGCCAGCTCTGGTCCTATTTGACTGAAGGACATGACTTTAGCATGAGTCTCTTTCTAAAGCAGACATCTAAAACAGATTGGAGGAACCGTGTTGTATAATTGTATTTCCACCTCTACCAATTTCCCAAGATCCTATGTGTTGCTAGCTCAGCCCTGTCTGTCTACCTGACATTAGATAAGGAAATCTCCACTCCAGAACGCATTGCTATGGTGCCAGTACCTCCGTGCTGCCACTCTCTTTCCCCTCTCCCTGATTCAAAGCTAAAGTTATCAGTAACTGCTGGATCAAAGGACTGATCTGGATCTCACAATATTTTCGCACTAGTGCAGTACAAATTCGGAGTTGTAAAAAGTGTAGTTTAGATTAATCTTGTGTCTGTTAGCACAGAAATTAAGATTACATAAATGTTAATCCTCCTCTAACATACTTCTTTCCATATTAGCTAATGAACTGTTTCTTTTTAAATTACTTCTGCCATATATCATGCCCATGAGCATAACCTGGACTTGCAAATAAGAATTATAACAGAGAAAGTAGTTCTTAGTCTTAAATTCACACTACTCAAGCAAACTCAGCCTTTAATCTCTGGAACCCATCTTGGACAAATGTTTCTAGTGTAAGTGTCAAGTTTCTGGCAGTAAATTTGGAATAACAAACAAAAACCTCAGGTGAAGAAACTTTCTAAGTCCCAAAACTGCAGGAGTTATAAAGTTAATGTTATTAAGAAGAATTCCTGGGCATGATACTTTTTCCATACCTGTGAAAGGACTAAAGTGTAATGAGTTTGCAAAAAGTTTGGACTTGGAAATTACTAAAAATGACATGTGCGAATAATCCTAAAAGTAATTTCCTTGAAAGAGTAATGGAAGTGTAGCCAAGTATTTCATTCTTAATTTTGAGATTTAATGAGACACTGGATACCTAAAAATCAACACTGCTCTCCTGAAAGTTTTTGTTTTCACTTTTGTCTTTTATCTCTCCACAAGACTGTTAGGAACAAGATTGAAAGGGAGAGAAAAGCAACTTTTATGCTTTTTTTTTTTTTTTCATTTAATACAAGCAAGTATCTCCTTTTTTTCACACAGCAACTTGTGTATATATATATATATTTATACACACATATATACATATACATGACATCACAGTTCACTGTATATTTATTGTACAATAAACTATTTAATAACTGCCATATCTGTATCTGTGCAGTAGCCAGAACATAGATGGCTATGAAATTATGTTATATAACTACAATTTTGATCTTATGTTTTATTGTTTATCTTTCAAAATACTAGGAATGCTCAGTGGCAGAAAAAATTGGTTTTAAATTTATACTTTAAAACAAAGACGTGGGGATTACCCTTTTAAATAATTAGGAGGGGGAGTTATCTGCTTTGAGGAGATGTTTCAGGTTATATATAAAACAAAAATAAATTTTCAAAGTTTCTCAGTTAGGCCAAAATATTTTGCCTGGATTAAAAAATCATGGGGAGATACTTTGAATGGGGAGGAAAACATGGTAGACGAACCCCTGAAAAATGTTTAGAAAAAATGTAATGAAGTGTGCCACGTCCAGTTAAAGTCAAATTTCTTTGTAAAAGCCCAAGCAGACATCTCCACTGTGTGCAGGGACAGCAGAGATGGAAGATTGTTTTGCTAAAAGGTGTCAATAAGACTTTGTGTCACAAACAGGTATTTTGATCTTCCACCTCGCCTGGCTAAAACATGGTGCTGAACATCCAGTCCCCAAAAATCATGTCTTCTTCAATCTGTGGCAAGCTAAGCATGCAAAACCACTGATCATTTTTCACAGTCTTGGCCTCATTAAGTAGCAGCAGTTGACAGTAGCTCACAGGAACTACTCAATTTTGTTCTGCTCCTTTTCTTTACATAGGGACTTTGACAAATCTCCTTCCTCTCCTCCACAAGAAAAGTGATTTTCCTAACGATACAGGCTAGACAGATGACAGATTGTCAGGACGCACAGTACATGTTTTCTTTAAGTGAGCTTTTTGTTTGTTATTTTAAGGTTATTTCCAGATCCCTGACACTTATTCCAGAAACTCAGGTAACGAAGACACGGCTCAGCAACTGAAGTTATTCTTAGCCTAATCAGCCAGTGATCTAAATCCACAGCACTAATCTCATAATTTGGCATCACAAAGATTAACCAGTCACATCTGGCTAACGTACTCCATGCTGGCAGCCATATTTATGCCCGTTGTTTTCAACTTGTATATTCTGAGAAGTAAAGCTCTCAGGCTGTTTTAGTTTTGAGCTTGTAGTAGTAAGACCTGCTCGGGTGGAGAGAAAGACAATAATGGCACTCAGTGAGGCAGGACTGAAGTCACAACTGTGTTAAGAGCACACAGCTCCATATTATTTCATAGCTCTGTACTATTTTGTATGGTTTTGTGGAATACATTTGACTCTTACAACCTGAGATATCATGTTGTTAAAGAGATATATGTTATTAAAAAATATGACTAATATCCAACAGCCTCAGTTGGGTACTCAGCTTCAGCAGAGCTGTGCATGATGGTAACACCAATGGGCAGAAGAAAGAAAACTCCTACCCTTGCGATCACACTGAAGATCCTGAAAGAAACCCCTTCATATCACTCACTCCATTCCTTCAACACATAATCTTGAGGCAAAATGTTATTACTGTTATAGCTTCCATCACAGTAGAGCAAGAAGACCATGCTGAGACCAGGTCCCAGTTGTGCTAAGTGCTGTACAAATAAACACATGGTGCGTTCATGCTCTAGGCAGCATGAGAGACAAAGGCAACATTATTAGCATGCCCATGAGCTGAGGCACATAGAGATTACCCGACTTGCCCAAGGTCACACAGGAAGTAAATGGCAGAGCTGGAAATTGAACCCAGATTTCTTGAATTGCAGGCCAAGGTTTTAACCACAAGGCCATCTTGCGTTTCTCTTTCTTCTCCCCCCTCCGATCTTTCTATTTTAGCACACTTTTAAAAAAATTACTCTTAAAAATCCATTCGGCAATACTTTAGGTATGCTGTGGCCTCCACAACCGTATTTAGCACAATTATAGGCTAAAAGGAACTCTTGCAAATTATGTGCAAATAGATATGTCTTTATGTAAATCCAAGTTCCTGGAACATAAATCTACAGCCAAAAAAATACAAAGGTTTAAGCCAGGGAGGAACTGAGCTCCAAATTTTTTCCTCTTCAAAGGCTGACAACTGAGATACAGTGCTTTCCAGCTACAGAAAGGAGTATACAGACTGGATGCCTGGGGACTGCTTTAATAAATCCATGACTTCACTTATAGAAATGTGAAGGCGAGAGACAGTTGGTCATTGTTGTAGAGGATTCTGTCCTACATATATGATTGGTTTTGTATGACACACACATGTATGCACATGCATGTATTTTGTAGAATACCTATAGTAGCATAACTGCAAGAATACTGACAGCCAGGAGACTTTCTGAAGTGTACAGACCCACAGCAGGTACAGGACCCTAAGCATGGAAGGGTCATTTGGTGTTTGGCTATGGATGTTGTACTAGTGTAATAACATGGAGAGCTATAACATTTGCCCATGTACTGAAATCAACCTGTAGGCAGATCAAGGCTCCTCTCTTCCACTCATGCCAAATGCCTGGTCTTCTATGGGCCAAAATATTGCAGTTTATTTACTGCTGTAATCCTGTGCACCAGATATAGCCAGCTTAAATCCCACCAACTCTTCAAATCTTGCTTGTGGAAGGCACAGACCAGGAGACAAGCTACTGTGTTGCTTGGCACAAATGCAAGAAGCAAAGCGGGATTAAGCTTATTCACCCATTTACACAAACATGATCTCTGCTCCCCATGACAAGGAAATGATAGCTCACATGAACAAAAGCCCTGAGAGACCTGGGTTTAGTGCTCCTGCTGCCAGCGGGAGGGAACTCAGTCTGAGTGCCATCTCGTTCCAACCCCCGTGCCATGAGAAGGGTTGCCAACCACTAACTCACTAGATCAAACTGCCCAGGAACACATCCAGCCTGGCCTTGAACACAGCCAGGGATGGGGCATCCACAACTTCTCTGGGCAGCCTGTTCCAGTGCCTCACCACTCTCTCAGGGAAGAATTTCTTCCTGATGTCCAGCCTAAACCTCCCCTCTTTCAGTTTTAGCCCATTCCCCCTTGTCCTACCATTATCCACCTGCGTAAAAAAAGTCGGTCCCCCTCCTGCCTGTAAGCTCCTTTCAGGTATTGGAAGGCCGCAATGAGGTCTCCCTGGAGCCTTCTCTTTTCCAAGCTCCCAACTCCCAATCCCAATCCCAACTCCCTCAACCTTTCCTCATAGGAGAGGTGCTCCAGCCCTCTGATCATTTTGGTGGTCCTCCTCTGGACCCGCTCCAACAGCTCCACATCCCCTCTGTACCGGGGGCCCCAGGCCTGGACACAGTACTCCAGGTGAGGTCTCACAAGGGCAGAGTAGAGGGGGACGATCACCTCCCTCTCCCTGCTGGCCACCCCTCTCTTGATGCAGCCCAGGATGCCATTGGCCTTCCTGGCTGCAAGAGCGCACTGCCGGCTCATGGCCAGCTTTTCGTCAATCACAACGCCCAAGTCCTTCTCCGCAGGGCTGCTCTCAAGGAGTTCTTCTCCTAGTCTGTACACACACCTGGGATTGCCCCGACCCAAGTGCAACCCCTTGCACTTGACCTTGTTGAACCTCATTAGGTTCACATGGGCCCACTTTTCCAGCCGCTCCAAGTCAAATTGTTCTGAGATGTATAAACTTCCATTTACTACATAGGCAGAGTCCCGAATTTTAAATAGATCTTTTTACTAGTCTGAAGTCCAATGTGTACTACATAGACACACCTGTACTATCCAGTTTTCTGTGTTCCCAAAACACGACAGCCACATCCAACCTAAATTTCAAGAACAGTCTCTGGCTTTTGCAAACTTCAAGAGGTGTTAGACATCGCCTACACGTGTCAGAGATTGCACCTGAGCTTGAACATCTATCCTGGGACTGTTAGAATAAACTAGAAAGGAAACTTGTCTAAGACTGTATTTAAATGAAATGTCTTCTACTCAGAGTCCTCAATCTTTGAGTGCAAAAGCTAGGACCCTTTGTACAAATGCTGTCCACCCACAGCCTCCAAGAATGGCTACAAAGATTTATCTAAACAGAGCTGGGTTTGTTGAGGGTGGCACCAAGGGCAAGTGAGGAAAAGGAAAACTGCAATGTTAAGTGGGTTATCTAGTAGGCGGAAGACGAAGATGGAGAAGCCAATCCCCTTCCCTTCCCAAGGCACTTTTAATGCTAGATCTATGCTTGAATATACATATGCTTTTTCTGGGGCACACCAGCAGTTAAATGGACAGAGAGACGGTCTGCCTGGGAACTGGGGGGTAATTTTATTCTTGGGGCCATATTTTGGGAACAACACCAGTGGTTGGTAGTGCAGGACCAGAGCCTTCATATGCCATATAGTAGGCACACAGCTGCCAGCTGTCATGGTTATATAACAAGTTTGACCAAGTGTCATGAACCATATTTCTGAAGGGAAAATGATGTGCCATTCTTTGCATGCCACACATGGCACCTGTAAAACAGATTAAATAAGAAATATCGAATTCTCATCATAACGAATATCAGTAAGAAATAACATCAATGGCTTTAGCAGAGCAATTCAGCCCTGTAACATGGTACCCATTGACAATGTCTGGCCAGTGTCATGCTGATTTTAAATGACAACACAGGGAAATGTGGTAGAGTTTCATTGTAGCTTCAGCTGGCAGCAGGCAGGAGCACCAGCAGTGCTGGCTCAGCACTTCCAAAAGGACTGGCACAACTCACCATAACTCATTCCTTCTGGACTGTTTTTAAAGGTGCCATCTGGGACCGTGCTGCTAAGCTGTCCTCGGAACAACACCACTGTTAATAACAGTATTCAGGTATTACATAGCATTTTTCACCTTCAGATCTCAAAGTGATTCACTATGGAAAGCTTTTAGAGGGTTTTAAGAACAGATTATGCAGACATCTGTCAGGAATAAACCAGATTTCCTGACCCCACCACAATAGGAATAGGAATAGTTTGATGTTCTCTTTCTAGCCCTAACATTTCTATGATTGCCCACATTTTGTACAGTGAGGTCACTGACGCACAGAGTAGCAAGGTAACCTCTGTGGATCACATTGCTACTGATTTGAAGACCCTGTGGCAACCAGACAACTCTAAATTATAGAAGAGAATTGAAGGTCTCCGCATACTCACACTATAACCATCAGGAGCAGGTGGTTTCTATGGAAACATACCAGTCTATATCTGATCAAATAATTATAAAAAGTGTAACTTTTCCAGAGTTATGCAACTATGCACTGTACAGAAGTCTTGAAGAAGACCATAAATGAACGGCAAAATTTAGGATTTGTCCCTCAAGATGGGGATAAGTAGCCCTCCATCTCCCTCCACTGATGAAGGCCAGGTGAGGCAAGTAACTTTAACACTATGCTGACTCTTTAGTGTCTGACGTTGGAAGAGAGACATTGCAGCCAGCCTGGGATGAAGGAGTGGGATATTCACACCCTTTCTTTGTGGAAAGAGAGCTCCCATGAGTACCCACTCATCCAAAGTGCTCACTTCAAAGGTCAGGTTTCAATGAGCACATCTGTTCATAAACGTCAGCAAAAATGAGAACTGCCAAAATTAGTTGATTTAAGAAATTAATTAGCAAAAGAGTTAAAAAAAAAATGCATCTTGGCAAAAGTAAATTGGAGGACGTGGAGGATATGACAGCAGCCTATGAAGTCATGTCACACTGATATCCTGACAGTCTTCAGCTGCAACTGAAATAAGAAAACCAGATCTTGGTGTACTCCAGAAAACTGCATCTTCCAGGTGAAGGTCAGCTGGGCTGACCTTTATCTACAGAGAAAAGACCCCGGGGATTCCCTAGATGCATAATAGTGAAGTGGCCAAGGTTGGATTTTAAGGCTTATAATATTCTTTTGCAGTTTGCTTCTCTTTTTTATTTTTTTCTTCTTCAGACAACATCTTAAATCAGAGTCAAGAGCTGTAGTTAAGCAAAATAGTTATCTGGTGTTTAATGTGGACTCAAGTACATGTCCCAGTCATGGAGACTCCTCAGGAGAAAGCACACTGGAGATGCAAGCTTGCCCTGTGGAGACCCTGCAATGCAATATGTATCTCGTGGCCCTCAGGGACAGCAATGTCTTTGCAAACATCAGTCTAAGAAGTAAAATCAGCAGGTGCCAAGAAAAAGAGGAGCCATTTTCAAGCCAGGCCCAGCTTCATGTTATTTTGCAAGGGACACAGAAAAGTGAAGAAAAATGAGAACATTCTGAACTACAGGAATAAACTCCTCATTGTCACAACTCACACTTGGAATTTAGTTGTCATAAATGCACTTTGATGCCTGTATTCATAGAGCAGCATGTAAGAGGCCACTGGGTCAGGCAAACATGAGTATGAACCATAGCTGAAAGGCTGCGCTGTGACATGTTACAATTTTTAAAAACTTGTTTTGAAGCAGAAATTAATATTCTAAATGACATTTGCTTTATGAGTGTTTTTATTATTTTTTAAAATTTCACTAAAAATTGCTATTAGATTTGATTTTCGTTTTCTCATTAAAGGAAGTATCAAAACAGGGCTTTGGATCCTGTTCAGTTCTGCAGACCTTTCCCAGTTTTGGAGAACTTTTGATAAAAATGTTCCATGCTCTGTAAATACTTAGTTTGGTTCATATTTGCTGCTAGGCTCTGCTCAGTTGTGCCCAGAGCCTGGACTAGAGGCACAGGGCAAAAGCTGGAGACCAGGAGGCTCCCCCTGCCCATCAGAAACACTTCTGTACTGTGCAGGTGATGGAACCCTGGCTCAGAGACTAGAAAGTTTTTTGGAGTCTCCTCCTTGGGGATCTCCCAAAGCCACTTGGACATAGTGCTGGGTGCCTTGCTCTGAGTGGGGCAGAATTGGACTGGGTGGAACTAGAGATCCCTTCCAACATCAGACTTTCTGTGATTCTGTGTGATTCTGCGATTTTTTAAATTTTCATTTTTATTTTATTAGGTAAAATCTTCTTGTGGGACAAAAGGTCACCTTTTGTGGAAATCCCATTCTGGTGGAAAATTGTTGACCATCTGTGGAAATGAAAACTGAGAACAGTAAGTAATTTAGGAGTAGGTGTGAAGATACATCCAACGGACTGATTTTTAGTTTCTCGTTTCAGGGAGAGGCAGGGATCCAGATTCCACCATGCCAGCATGGCCTCAGGGTTGGATGCCTATCAAACTGGTTGCCTTTGGGGCTCTCACAAGACTAGGCTTTTCTCCAGGTCTTCAGACAGAACAGCAAGGCCACAGGAACAACCTGTGTTTCAGCATCAGCTCAAGGGAAAACCAGGAATACGGAAGGACCTGAGAATTTTAACCAGCAAAAAAGAAACCAGTCCAAAAATTCCCCCCACACACAGATCAGGAAAAAAAAATAATCAGATATAGTTTAAAGTTTTACATCAGTTAAAAAAAAAAAAAAAATCCACATGAACTTACTCACTCATCACCCCGAATAAAAAAGGGCAAACTCTCCATTCCATGAAGCTATTCTTGGCCACTGCATGCTAAAAAGCAGGGAGGGCTGTTTAAAGGGGGCAAATACAATTAATGTTCCTGCTTTTGCCATATTTCTGGACCCAGGGGACAAATCAGGAAACTTTATGTCAGCAGGAATGTGAACAATAAAGGCAAAGTGGGTTGCATGTTAGAAAACTGTTTCACTCCCTTTTTATATATATATTTTTATTTTATTTTTTTGCCCAGCAGTATGATGTGTTAACAATTTTGTTGGTTTAACAGTTCACACTTCCAGCACATTTATCCATTGGCACATGGGGCTTTTATGCATTTAACAGTTTTCTTCATTAAAGTGGGTTCCACTGTGTCTTAAAAATTGTTTTCCTTAGACTGTGTGTTTGTTATTTTATATGGTGTGACTGAAAAGCAGGCCAAAATTTTGGCCTTGGAAAATGCACACTGCAGAGTGCAGGCAGCAGGATTAGCCTCTCTCAAAGCCCAGCACATATTCTTTCAAGAACTGCTGATTGCACTTAGAAGCTTTCTCCCCTTAATTGCTGCGAGATTCTTAATTTGTCCTAAGCTTGGGAAAAGTAATTGCAGATGTATGTGCTGCAAACAAAACTCTCTCTGCACAAGATTTTTGCGTGCTGTCGTTGAGATGGTCTTCATCCCTTTCATGCCCTTCCATGGAGCCCTCAAACCACCTGTTTTCTACAAAAACAGTGCCAGCATTTTATTTTATTTTTTTTTATTCTGAATGGAGAGTGGGGGCTGGGGGAAGGGAGAGGGAGGCTGTTATTTCTGTAGAAGCAGGACTAGTTCTTAGAGGCATAAGAGACACCCAGGTGTTTTCACAGCGAACCCTGTGCAGGGCCTTTTTGGAGCCATGCTCAGTTCCTGTTTGCCAAGCTACACTTTCAAGAGGTGTCAGATATCGAGAACCTGTTTCAAATGCCAAGGCAAGCAACGAAGGGGAAAAAAAACAACAGGGAAGGGAGGAGGGGAGATGGGGAACGTGGGGAAAAAGGAAAAAGGGAAAACGTTCCTCCTTGAAGAAAAAGGTAGTTGTTCCAACTTGGCTGTTTCTTTTTAAAATAATTAGTTAAGCAGTGCATAAAAACAGGTAAGTCCGTTCTGCTTTGCTCATAGCCTTGGCAGGCCCTGTCCTTCCCTGCTTTAGTGGAATTTCTGTGAACCACCGCTGCACAGGAGAAGGGAGGGGAATTGTATCACCATGACCTAAGGCAACCCAGCTTGTAAGGTTAACCATAATTTTTTAAACTAACATGACCTCTGTTAACCCCTCCACTCCAATCCTTTAAAAAAAAAAAAAGGAAGAAAGGAAGAGAGAGAAGAATGTTTATAAAACCACTAGAAGGAGAAAAGGGGGGGCAAGAGTCTGAGAGCCTTGCTTCTTCTCTGTCCTCTCCATCCTTCCCCATCCATTCCTCACCTGGCCATTTGTCCTCATGCTGCCACACCAGAAACTGATTTTTACTGGGTCTTGGTGCAGCACGTCTAGGGACTTTGCTTTTTCTAATGAGTTACGGAATCATAAAATTAAGCCATTCTGGGAAGCCAAAAAATTTCGGTTCCAATGTGTGCATTTGGGGCTTTGCAGGAATGTTCGTGTCGGGATGTCTGAGTCACATGCTCTCACAGTAAACGCAATACCTCCTCTCTTTAATGACACCATTGGCTTGCTTTATTTATTTTATTTCCCTCTACTCATCCCTTTCTCCTTATTCTGGAGAAGAACGCAGGCCATTTCCTCCAGCTGGGATGCCAGGTAAACCCGCCTCAGGCACCGTTTGCCCTTCCCTCCTTCATTGCCGTGTCTTAAATCAAGTAACAAAAGCCAATGCCAGCACGGCTCTGGGCCAGCTGGAGGTGGCATAGGGCCATGGTATATGGTGTAGTCAGCTTTTGTGTCAACATTTGAATGCTGAGTTCATCTTAACCAGAATGTGCCAAGCTCAAAGGAATCCAGGCCTGCCTCAGAAAATACATATGCAATAGGCAGCCTGCACAAAGGCACTGGCTCAAGGAGGGGACTTACTTATGTCAGTGTCTCATAATATCCCTTATAGGCTAACCCTACCTCATTCATTTCTGGTCACTCAGAGACACATGTAATAAAAGGAAGATGGGGTATAGGTACAATATGCAGAGATCGAAACTTCTCCTCCTGTGATGCACAGGCTACAAATACTGCCTAACTGCTCCTGAATACTCCTCTCCATTGTGCTCTATCAGTTCACATGGTAGACACAGACCAATATTTTTATATGGGTCTAAAGTCAAGCCATTCTTAAAATGTCCTTTGTTTGAAACAGTTCCTTCCCTACATAAATGAACATAAAAAAAAGTGCCTGCTTATACATCCATAATTATAAAGCATGGAAAATCTACCAATTAAGTGCAGTTAGTGTACAAAATAAAAATAAGAGGCCAGATTCTCAAGCAGTGTGAGCTGGCAAAGGTTCAAGACTTCACTGGAAAAACAGGCCCCAACTACCATTCATCTAGTGCGTAGTCCAGTCCTCCATCCTAGAATGAGCTCATATACAACTCATTGTTTGTGTACTTAAAAATAGGCAGTCCTGTTCGGATGCAGTGAGCATGGGAAATATCAGATCTACCACAGACTGCTCACACACACATATGCTGAGCTCGACTTTCCCCAAACACACTGTTAGGGCAGCGTTTGCACAGCACAATGTAAAGTAGTTACTGTAGGTGTCTGTTCTGGATGGTTTTCCTTTCATCCATAAGATGCCAAACACCCGTTCATCAAAGATGCAGCTGAGCATCCAGTTTGGGCACCTGCACCAAATGGTGTTTTCTGGAAGAAGCTCCGTCTACACTAAATAACAGGAAATCCTTCATCCTTATGAAGACACTAAATTAAAAAATTTAAACTTAGTCTCCTCACTCAGAAACTGTAGTCAGCGATATAAGAGGGAAGCCTGAGAGCCTGCTTTACACTGAACAGGAAATAGCCTGTAAGTTCTGCTAGAGGTAGCGATCATCTGAGGGGAAGTGCTAGGTTTTAGGTGTGACCTCAATATCTTGAGCTATGAGGCTTCAAGGAAGGGAGGTGAACCATGAATGTCTTGTAAATCTCACTACTATTCTTAGTAAAGGCCAAGCTGGTCCTACACTGTGTGGCTGGATTGTCTGAAAGTAGCTGTGCCCAGATGTAGAACAGCTTGCTGGGACAGGGTTGTGGCCTTTGTCATCTCCTGACTGTGTCTTGGGAATTGTTTGTACAAATAATAGTTTGTCCTAAAACCTGCTAGGAATCTTCCCCAAAATTAGCAGTATATCCAATTCAAAGGGCCAGCAGAGAAGTACATCAAGCCTCAGCTAAAATAATCCTGTAGGTCCTGCTGGACCACCTTGTAGGACAGCTTCAACGATGGAGGTCCAGCCTGCTCATCTGTTCTTGCATGTCAGCATTTCATTTTGTTGTCCACATGCTTATGATTTATTTGTCTGTTTTCTGGAAGAAAAGAAAACACGACATTGGAGACTCACTTCCTAAACTAAGCTAAGAGGAAGTGAAACTGCTGATGGAGAACAGCAAACTCATCTCATGTTGAGGATCCCAGTTCCTCTGAAAGGACATCATTGACATGTGTAATCTTCCACATTATTCTATTTCCACCCTTCCCCCAGCCTGATTTTTCTATGTTAAAACTGATTGGAAAATACCATAATTCTGACTGTTCACAAATATTTGATGTCTCAGAATTTGAATAAACCTCTACTGGTTTTGCAATTTTGTTTTAGTTGATGAGAACATGTCAGTTACATTTTTCTATCTCACCTTGCTAGTTGACTTGTAAGACTCACAGAAAGTGTTAGTTCCGTGGTGGGGGGCTGACTTCAGCATCAAAACTGATGACAGTGTGTCACGAGGCATCTCAGACATCTGTGATTAATGAAGAAAGGAGTACTTCATGACATCTATTATCCAGAAATTTCAACTTAGTTCACATTCTTATTCCTTGACATCAGCTCTTGAGAATTTTTTTTCCACCAGAATGGAGAGCAGTGTGTGCAAGAAATTCATCTGTCTTAAAGCTATTGTTGTAATGGAAAAAAATCTCCTTTCCTCCCTGACCTAGAACACCTTCAGATTACATGAGAGCCGCAAGAGAAACAAGGAAGATCTGGGCCATTTTCCTTCATTCTCCTTTTCATTCTCCTTTTCTTTACTACTCTGGCTGTTGAGCTGTAGGCTTGTTGATTTAAGCGAAACATCCTGTATGTGCTGGAATTCTCATACTTATTCCTTAGTCTCCAAACTGAAGAGCAAGGAGTACTGTAATTTTTTCCAGACTTTGACGTGGATTGGTACTGCTTGTGCACATTTTGAAATTCACTAAAGAGTATAAGATTGGAGTAATTAAAAAAAAAAAAAAAAAAAAAGAAAAAAGAAAAAAAAAAACCCCTG
>VXAV01003347.1:242278-258382 GCA_013399715.1 Alectura lathami
GATCTTTTTTTCCCTCTGCAGAACTTTATCAGCCAAAACGAGCTAAGAGGAGATAGTACCTCTTCCTGCTAACCCACAGTCATTGAAATTTTAAAGGCATTATGAAAGCATTTGGCCTTAAAGAAATTGTTTTAACTTTCTGTTACAGTTGTATTCTGTTTTCTCTCAACCTTCAGATACCATAAAAGAGAACATAAAGCAAAAATACTACTCTTTTTTAATGGTGACAGAGCAAGGTGAAACACCTCTCATAGGACTTCCACATCAGCTACATTTTTCTCTCCCTTTTCACACCAATACAGGCAAGACACTGCCGTCTGTATTCCCAGTTTGCCTCTGACCTTTTCAAACAGAACGTTTTGGAAACCATCCTTACCTTTGCAACTATGACTCAGATAGGAGGAGGAATGAAAGTGGAGGATTCTGAATATGTTGGCAAGAGTATCTTGTCTTACCTCTGAAGACAGAGAAATAGCCGATGTTAATAGAACCAAGAATACAAGATGAGAAATAAAATTGTGCAAAAATAACTAAAGCGCTACCAGAAAGTGGAATAGTTAGGTGAGGTGACAGTCAGCCCCAGACTGACTCATGGTAATTTGCCTAGTATAGAAACAGAAAAATGTTGACTTCTTCCTTTTGCTGCTAATGTTTCACAAGCCTAGGTGTGTCTTACACAATTGGTGAGTTTAGTTTGGGTTATCATGTCATAAAAAAATGAAACTGTGTCTTTATTGGAAATTGAACCTCCTCTGCCCTCAGCCAGCACCAGGTTTGTATATCTGATGCTTCAGAAAGGTGGAACTGTCTAGATGGATGTTGAAACAATGCTCTTTTTTTTTTTATTATTTTTTTTTTCTCAGTTGGAAGAGAGTATAAATTAATATTGACAAGGTTTTGTAAAAAACACAGTGCCTGGGGATCTGTGGTGAAGATTTTCTAAGCTGTTTTCCACCTGTACTGCCATTCTGAGGCTTTCCGCAGGGATCTGAGAACTTGTTGCCCACTGAGTTTTGAACTCCTGCCGCTGCTGAGAGCCTCTCAGCTGCCATTGCCTCTAGGCTCTTTCCTTAGAGCAATGAGCCATGTTACTAGGAAAAGGAAAGGCAGAATCATCACTTTTGCTGAATTTTAGATGAAAATTGGCTGACTTTGAATCTGCATACAAAATTTGCTCCAATTCTCAGAAATAATAATGTTGAATTTTGTCAGATTGAAGGAGTACCTTTATAAGTGCCTGCTGCACAAAAGAAGCAACACTGACATTCAGCCATTCTTCTGCTAATATGGGGGAGTATTTCTCCCACGTGCAATCAGCTTAGCAAATCTATCCACAAATAATATGATAAGATTACGTTGTATGTTCACATAGCCGCTGCATGGATCCTGAGCTAGGCAGAGAGTAGCAGACTCCCATCTTGAAACGTGTTGAGCAAGGCAGATAAACACCAGCTGAGGACCTGTCCTGCTTCATTCCCTCCCCCAGTACACATTTCATTGATATACGGATAAAATATAGTAATTGGAAAAGGCATTCACAATGGGAAGCAGAATGGAAAAATTCAAATTGAGGCCATAAAAAGGGGAAAAAGAAATCACCTGACAATAAAATTGACACAATGGGAATAATCGTAAGTTTGGGGTAAAAATTATACATTCTCACCATGTTCTCCACAGCATGGTATCTTCTCTCAGAGCTGAATGAGAGAATTTATTGAGGTCATTCATCCCCTGGTAATTTGGCTACTGTAATATATTTCACAAGTGAGAGGGAAACAGCCAGAGGAGACAACATGCAAGAATCCAGAGCACTAGGGGAGGAGGTTTATCCAAATGTATAGCTGCCAGTGAGGATGTGGCTTTGTAATTCACAGTCACTCTCTCTCCTGTTAGCATGAAGAAATCCATCCTGTTAATGTCCTGTGCTAAATGACTGTGAATTCAAATCTCAGTGGTCCTGGTGTAAAATCCTCTGAGACTGATGGACTCAGTTTGGATTAAAACCATGATCTTCTCTATATTCAAAAAGTATTCTGGGTGAACTTGAGCTTTCACAAGCTAAAATGCTTTCTCAGAAATACCTGGAAAATCTATGTGTATGGAGTAAGCTAGGCAGACAAGGACTAGTCCATGGATGAATTTGGATGACTTCCTCCAAATAGGGAAGAAGGAGTGGTTGCAACTTGGATGATCTGCTCTGCTCCCAGGGCTGCCCCAGACTGCACAACCCATTCCGAAGTCTCTAAAGGCTGTGTCTGCTTTCTGCTGCTCAGTAGGTCCTGAGATGGGTTTTCTCTTCTACAATTAAAACCTGAAATAAATGAGTTGTCGCTTCCATATTTCCATGTATGAGCATTGTACAATAGGTTCTAAATTATCTCCTGCCTGCCATTCATCTTCCATGTGTGACAGAGGAATTGCTGCTGGATCGCTGTTTTCCCCTGATGTCTGGGAGGATCGGATCCTCTCTTGACGCCACAGCAAACATCAAGATGTCAAGATATTCGAGAGATTAAGAGGAGCCACAATTTCCAAGACCTAGACCAACTCTAACACAAAGAAAATGAGCTGGGATATCCATAAAAACATCAGAGACAGTTAAAAAAATCAAAAATGTATAGCATAGACATTTTTTGCCATGGCAGCAATTTATCCAAGATTATTCTTCCAAGCTAGTTGGGAGTCCAGATGTCTCAGCACTTGCCTGTAGACTTTTTCTTAGGGACATGGTTTTGTGGGCATAGTGGTGTTAGGTTGCCGGTTGGACCAGATGATCTTAGAGGTCTTTTCCAACCTGTATGATTCTACGACTCTATGACTGTGGGATGTCTATGGCAACAGCAGGGTGAGTGGCTTTTCCCTCAAGGATACAATGATTTGAAAAGTAAGGCTTCTTTACAGCTGTGTTTAGTAAAAGTGTTTGGTGAAATGTTTGGATAAGAAACCTAAAGCACAGGAGAATTTTAATAGGCTTTTATATGTTCAAGCTTTTTTAGAAAAGGATTTGTCCTAAATTTTCTTTAGGAACTGTTACAGATTTGTGAAATGCATATGCATTATTTGTAATCCCATTTCTAATCCCAAAAATAACATTCCCAGAGGTGGGCAAGGCAAAGGATGTCAGGCTGACAATCTTTTGATGTATTTTAGAATATAAAGGTGCATGACTATTTAACGCAGGTTGCAAGATTTCTACGGTGTAAGAATAAGATGTATTCTTTTCCCCAGGTTGAGAATATATACATATTTTTAAATTGGATTCAATAGTAGGAAAATAAAATGAAGAATGGGGAAGTCTAAGTCCTACAGAGCATGCAGTCTCTGGGGTTTAGAAGACACACTAGAGCAGAAAATGAAAATGGAGGCCAGTCAAGTGCAGACCAAAGCTGGATTTTATGAAATAAACCAGTCAAAATTTTCTTTTAAAACTTATTACAGAAAATGTCACATGAATAACACCTTCCATTAAATGCACCTTTTTTAGTTGAAAAGGTCTACCTCTGGAATCAATTATACAGGAAGTCAGACAAAATTGCTCAGTGGTATTTTTCGGTCTTAAAATATCTATTCATTAAAGCTTTGATTTCCAGCCCGCACATCCCTCCTGCACAGCGGCCTCTGTTTGACAAGATTATAATTGTTAATTAAGTCATGCTAATGAGGACAGCAAGAAAGGGTTTCTCCATCTCTCCCACTATATTTCAAAGTCTACCAATGTCAGCTCTCCCTTGTATCTGCCTCCAGTCTTGCTGTCTGCTGCATTTCTTTGGTAGGGGGAGGAGGTCTTCAAGCAGCAAGTCATAAATTACCAGACATCCTGATATTAACAGGATGATCCCCTGTTAGAAGAGGATTTCCCCTCATCTTATGAGTGGGAGTAATTGTTCTGCACCTCCTGGTTTCTCTTTGAAGCATGTGGGAGAGGAGCATCCCCTGTCCCAGCCCAGCTGCATTCCAGAACCAGCAGCGGAGGAGGGATCTGCTTGACAGCAATGCTGCAGGATGGGGAAGCTGCATGGGTTTTGCTCTGGTTACCCAATCTGTCACCCTTCTTCTTGCAGAGTCACCTCTCAACAAACAGCAAGATAAAGATGGTCTGGAGTCCACCTGGAAAGGAGGTTTAATGTTCCTGCCACACTGGACAAAGAAAATATGAGTGCAAGCTAAAGCGTCTAGTCCTAAAACACATGCCTCGGTTTCCTCAAAATTTCTAGGGTGGAGCATGGCCACTCAGTGGACTAAAGGTCATGTGGTCCGCCTTCACCCCATTCCTTTCTCTTCTCTAATGTAGTAGGATGACCATTACATTCTGCTGCATTTCTGCCCTGTATTGCTACACCAGGCCCTTCTCTTCCATTTGGCCATCTCTCATCTGTCATTAGAAATGCATGAAGTAACTGCTAATTCCATCAGGGCCTCTACAAATATATATACACAAAATTCCAGTGTTTTTTTTTGTTTGTTTGTTTGTTTGTTTTTTGTTTTTGCTTTTGTTTTTGTTTTAAGTTAGCCCAGTGGTCTGAGGTTTAATTCGTTAATAAAATAAATTTTGGTCACAGCAATGACAGAGCAGCTATCTCCATCCCTGTGGCAGGAAGAAACATGTAACTTGCCTTTCAAAAACAAGCAAAACTGAGGAGAAAGTTCTCCTCAACAGCATTCCTGGGAAGCTGTAGAACATTTGAGTAATGTCTGTAGGGATTGCTGTCTCCTGACCTGAGGAGTGAAAACGCTCTGAGGACTTCTTGCTCTATTTTTCCTATTCTGCCCAACTTCCTATGTATAGGATAAAAATAAGCCCAAAGTCCTTCTCCTTCCGGCCATTTCATTAAAGACATCCCTCTGTGTAATAACAAAACACAGAGGAAGTGACACAGACCGAAATACAAGAACGATAATTTTCCTAACACAAATAAGCAAGCAGAGGAACTCATCTAAGGAAACAAGTGAGTGAAGGCAAAGCCACAGAGGAGCAAACGATGAAGCCAAAAGCTATGCTTAGTGATGCAAGTCGGCCGTCAGCACATCTCCACCTGGGAAAATCTGAGCAGTCACCTCACGTGGGCCTCCACGGGAAGGGAGGCATGGGGCTCCAGGACGGGACAGGCTCCTTATTCTCAACAGGGCTCTGGGCTGGCTCTTAACCAGCCTTTGCTGGGTCTTTCACAGTGTTTCAGAAATACTGGGCAAAGTCATGATACAGGGAAACACAGGTTAACAAGGAGAAGTTCTCCTACTGCAGAAGAAAGCGTCTGGGCTCACTTCACTCTATTATTTGCCATTTGGAGTCACTAAGGCTTTATTCTTCCAAAATAACCTTGGCCCAGATGTTTATTTATCTAGAAACTCATAGTGGATATTTGCAGTGCGTTGTAGTTGTGTTTGAAAAGCTTCAATCATCAAATCAAGGAGAGGGAAAACAAAAGCAGATCTCTCAGCTGGCTGGTCCCCCACTGCAAGAAGGAAGCAAAAAAAACAAACCATTTGCGAACAGACCGGAGGCTGAATGTTTCTTGCTGTAAATGATCAGTGAATATCTCCAAACACTAAATCAATCCAAGGAAGCCAAGATCAGTTTTTGAATGACTTGTTAAGTTAAAACAAACCATATTCATAATAAATAGTCTTTGACTTCATGCACGATCCATTTTCACAAAGTCATTTTTATAGATAAACAGCCAGGCTCTTGCTGCCCAGGAAGTCAAAGGAAGAGATAAGGAGGAGACCCGAGGCTATGTCTTTTTTAGAAAATTAAACACAGTTGAGACCACTCTAGCCTGGACGCCAACTGGCACAGAAATGCTTGCATCCATTCACTAAATTCTCCTGCTTTCCAAAACAGAGCAACTCTATCCACACTGCCAACTGGGAATGGTCCCCAGTTGCCAAACTATGCCTGGAAACTCTTGGTTTTAGTGAGCTGAGGCCAAAAGGGACAAAATCTGAGTATCGAAAGTATCACAAGAAAATTAAAGCACCTGGCAACACTACTGTGTGGTGTCATTCTATAGCACAGACTTTGCCGAAGAGTTTGATGTCATGCCTTGAAGGGGTGCTGCTCATCCACATCATTTAGCCAGAAAGTTTTGCACCTTCATTGGTATCTTGGCTCCACATATCCACCTTGGGGAGGTGAGGAGAAATTGGTTAGAGATTGGCATGGCTGAGGGCCTCACATCTGTATTTTCTTTTACCGGTGTCCTTACTGCTGAAGTGTACACTTGAGACATGGGTGTGCACAGACAGGGGTTCAAATCCTATGGTTGTTAGAGGACAAAATTCATAACCTCTGAAAACCACAGAAATGTACACACCACTGCTAGGAACCTAAGCCTGATGCCTCATCCCTGTTAGCCAGCACATTAACAGGCAACAAAGCTCATACTTCACATTAACAGTCCTCTTAGGGAATGTCTTAGTGGCACAACCACCTATTAACTGGGGAAAGAATGGGAGGGGAATCCAAATACTTAAGGTCCACACATTTCCCACAGCGATCATTAAATTAAACCACTGAACTCCTGCTCTGGGTCTGGCTGGGGCAACGTGTTTGCCTCAGCAGACTTTGTGAGATCCCTCATTTCCTCTGGCTTAAAGAATTATGCAAGTCAAGAGGGGCTGGACAGAAAGGTGTGAATAAGAAGCCTAATTCCCCACAGTAATCACCTGCAAAAGTGTTTAGGAGCGGTGTCTATCAGGCACTAAAAAAGAAAAGGAGCCTGCAAGGGTAAAATATCTACAGCTCTTCAGTGTGAGACAAGGGGTGTGCTGAGCCAGGGAAGTGTCACCTTGACATGAATCTACTCTGGGCACTGAACACACAGCAGTCATCAAATTGCTTGCATGCAGTCCCAGGGTTTCTGCTGCTCATATGGCATGCACCTGCGCTTTGCTGGAAATCCATTTCAATGCATGTGAGAGAGACCCAGCTTCAAAGCAAGCCTTGTGATTTTTGGTTCCTGTGTGTGAGAAGGGTATTAATAAATGTTGTATTAATAGATCATCCGCTTACTCACTTCCC
This sequence comes from Alectura lathami, assembly GCA_013399715.1. Taxonomy (NCBI): domain Eukaryota; kingdom Metazoa; phylum Chordata; class Aves; order Galliformes; family Megapodiidae; genus Alectura; species Alectura lathami. Next base: position 249,300 of record VXAV01003347.1, read on the forward strand.
AGCTTAAATAGAGAAGATATTGGATTAAATCCCTTTTCCCAGTACCTTCAGACTTCTTGAATGTTTATGGTAAGAGGTAAAGGCAAGACGGCGATGGTAGAAATTGACTTTGTAATCCAAATAAATAGAAACTCAGCCCTTAACGTGAGGAGAGTTTGGAGACCAGTTCATAACTGAATTGCAGAACATGGCTGGATAATTGCTCTCTAAATTGGCTGAATCCAAGCCCCAAATCGAACATTCATCCCTGCAGTTTGTGGAAGCTGGGAATCAGAGCCAAGGTTTGTTACTCCAGCTTGGGTTAATGGGCCTCCTAAGCTATTTTCTCAGGCTGGCAAACTTTCCACATTTTCCGTTTACATAGGCAGGCTTCTGTCGTCATCACCCTGCAAGTGATGCCTCCAGAGGACAGGAGCCATGCAGCCTCACAAAAACTGGATCCACTCATGTCCCCATGGATGACGTTCTCTTCTTTCTGCCATCTGCTGAAAGGCTAGTGATTGTCTTTTCCATTTTCCCACTTTTTCTTTTCTTTTCTTTTCTTTTCTTTTCTTTTCTTTTCTTTTCTTTTCTTTTCTTTTCTTTATGAAGGTTGATATGAATAGATTAAATAAGGATGGTACTGGAGAATTAAACTTCTTTTCATTACCCAGTCTTTCTCTGAAATATTAAACTCCTGTTGATGTCTTCACTGGAAGACTCCACAGGATATTACTGTGAATCATTTTTGGATAAATACTAGAGTTGTTTGGAAATTTTAAAACTATTTTTCATCAGAAAAACACAATTCCTAGTAACAAAAATATGATGGAAAAAACATTGGTTTCAGTTAAACTCCTGACTCAAAGTATGTTGAAGAAAGAAATTACTGAAATATTAAAATCTGACATAAAAAAATAAGGTTTTTGCTTTGAGAAAATTAGCCTCAGTAAATTAAAAAAAAAAAAAAAAGTGAAAAGAAAATTACCAAGACAAAATCTTTGCTAATTACTGACATCAAAGATTTCATTTGGTGCAAATAAAACTTCAAAAAAAAAAAAACCTTTTATCTTATCAGTTATTATTATTATTACTATTATGTTGTACTCATATGCAGGCGGCTGCACTGATGTATATGAAATAATATTGTAACAGAACAGCAAAATTATTTTCTGCCCAGCTGTAATATGGACCTGTTCTATGGCAATGCTAACAATTCCCCCTATAACTACACCTCAAGGAAGTACAAGGAAGGATTCAATTGAAAGAAAAACCGGCCTCAGAGAAAAAAGCTGTTTAGTTGGCATATGGCGGCACAGTTACTGCTGTCTCCCATTGAGGGAAGTGCAATTGTCATAACATGTTGACTTGGGGGGCTTATTCCTATATCTTGCCAGGAGGTCTAGCCTCTTTTGAAGTCAGGCTGCTTTCTCCAATGTAGTAAAATTAATCGCTAATCACAGATATGCATGTCCTGCTGACCTCTTTGATCTTCAGCTTTTCTATCCTTTTTGCTCTCCCTGTTTATTGGTCATAATGAGTTACGGCAGCTGTATGCTATATATTGTCCCAAACTCTTTAACCATCCAACACATCATGGAAAGTTCCCAGGAAAGCTCCCTAGTTGAAAAGTAACAACTCTGCAACATAACTCTCAGCACCATGTGCAGTAATTCATCAATAGCACTTCTCCTGTAGAAACCTATGGACAGATCAGTTACAACAGCAGGGCTGTAATGTGACCTGCCAGATAGATGGAGATCCCCGTGGAGAATTCACTGACTGCACAAAAGAGAATAGAAACTCCTCTAGTGTTTCTGCAAAGAGGAAGAGCACAGCATTTGGGTTAGTCTGGGCTGAGTATAACAGAGTCCCTCTCCACACCAGTCTGTAGTATAACTAGAGTTCCTAGAAATAAATGAGAAGTAAAATGAAATAAAATTTTATATATATATATATTTAAACCAACAGTTTTCCTTTAGGATTTCCAGTGACGTATTAAAGAAAATAATATATAAATGACTGCTCCATGTGTTAACTTTTCCTTTTCAGTTACTCTTAGTGCTGTGCTAACAAGAGGGCACTTTGTAACGGGGGATTCTAGCCAGGATACAACCTGATTTCTGCTTGAGGATCTTTCAGAAATAATGTGCAAGGCTCACACTTACTTTTATTTGTCTGTGTGACATGCAGCATGCATGAATATTTATCTGAAAAATCTTGCCTGTTTATTGAGGCATTGCCTATCGTTATTACAAGCATTTTCGTGTTAGAGGATTTTGTTACTCTAACGCAAAATGGGTACTTCACATTGTCACATTCTAAGTTTTAACAAGCTCAAGATGCAGCATTACGTGGCAATGATGGTCAAGCTAACTTGTTAAAGGGGCGCTGACCCCAAAGTCTGAGTAAGGGAGGCATGTTGACAAATGTAGGACTTCTTTCTAACACTTTTGTGCTTCTCATGATTTCCCAGTTGTGAGGGTGAGCCCAGATATGCAGAAGGAAGTCATAATTCACAAATATTCTAGTGCATTTTAAAGGAAAAATGTTATATTACTATGGGTTAACACAATACACTTAGATTAAAAAAGGCCAAAAAAAAAAAAAAACAACTTTGATCTCATCCCTCCCATTTAATAGCTAGCTAAAAATATACAGAATTAAGAGTCAATTTACATAATAGAGAGAGGTCAGATGAAGTTCCATACATATGAGTGGTGCTCAACATATTCATAAAATCTGGGAAACAGAATGACTCATGAAACAAAAGAATTTACAAATGATAGGATCTCACTAGAATCTCATGACACTGAGTGATACTCATTGTTGATGAGATCTCATGGCACTGAAAGAAATTAAATGTTGATAAATGCAAAGTAATGAATATGGGATAAAAATAACCCTAATTATACATAGGTTACAATAGACTTAATTAGCTATGACTGTTCACAGGCATTCTGGGTTTTGTGGGTAGTTCTCTGAAAACATTAACACAGTGCTCAACAGTCATTGAAAAGGCTGATAAAGCAGAAGGGGAAAGAACAAAGAACAAAACAGAAAACATTGTTATCACATAGCAGAAATCTGGGTTTATTGCTGTATGTCTTGACTAAGGCGTGCTTTCTAGACAGACCTCCTTGGAAGAATACAACAGAACCAGAAATTGTGTATAAAAGTAAGTGAAGTGAAAGTACTCAGCAAGTTTGCAGATGACACCAAGCTGTGTGGTGCTGTTGACATGCCAGAGGGAAGGGATGCCATCTGGAGGGACATGGACGGGCTGGAGAGGTGGGCCCATGCCAACCTCATGAAGTTCAACAAGGCCAAGTGTGACGTCCTACACCTGGGTCGTGGCAATCCCAAGCACAAATAGAGGTTGGAAGGAGAATGGCTGGGGAGCAGCTCTGAGGAGAAGGATTTGGGTGTGTCAGTTAACGAAAATCTCAACATGAGCTGACAATGTGCGCTTGCAGCCCAGAAGGCCAACCACATCCTGGGCTGCATCAAGAGAAGCGTGACCAGCAGGGCGAGGGAGGTGATCCTGCCCCTCTACTCTGCTCTCGTGAGACCCCTCCTGGAGTGCTGCGTCCAGTTCTGGGGCCCCCAACACAAGAAGGACATCGAGCTGTTGGAGGGGGTCCAGAGGAGGGCCACGAAGATGATCAGAGGGCTGCAGCACCTCCTCTACGAAGGCAGGCTGAGAGAGTTGGTATTGTTCAGCCTGGAGAAGAGAAGGCTCCGGGGAAACCTGATAGCAGCCTTCCAGTAACTGAAGGGGTCCTGTAGGAGAGCTGGGGAGGGACTCTAGAAGGGCATGGAGCAACAGGACAAGGGGTAATGGCCACAAACTGGAAGAGGGTAGATTTAGGCTAGGTATTAGGAAGAAATTATTTCCTGTGAGGGTGGTGAGACACAGGAACAGGTTGCCCAGGGAGGCTGTGGATGCCCCCTCCCTGTGAGTGTTCAAGGAGCAACCTGGTCTGGTGGGAGGTGTCCCTGCCCCTGGCAGGGGGGTTGGAACTAGATGATCTTTAGGGTCCCTTGTGGCCCAAACCATTCTATGATTCTGATACTCTCTCACAGTCCAGTTCTTCCTTTCTTCTTTTGCATTTTAAAAAAATTCTGTACTAAAACTGGGCAGAGACGCTGCAAAAAACGGGAAGCCTTAGTACTTTGATGCCCTCTTACAACACCTCTTTTATCAGCAGTCTTTGTGGGGCACATTCCCATGCCATGCAACATAGCCATGGCCACCACAAGCATGAGTCCTACACTCAGCAACGCTGGGATTCTGAGGGTTTGGGATTTCAGCTGATAAATTACATCACTTCTTTACTTTGAGTTAGTATTTGTCCTGTGCAGGGACCACAACACACTCCAACCATTCCAAAGCAGACAGCAGTAAAGTGACAAAACTTTGTGGCTATTAGCCATTATTATTCACCAGCCCACCCAACTCTTGTAACACAGCTAAGGAACATGAATTCTCTCCCCTAAAGCTGAATAATTTCTTGAGAAAGCAGAGCAGTTTATAAAATGAAGAGCAGGTAAAGAATAGAATAGGATTCCTGTGCCAGAGGGTAGAGTTGTGTAAAGGGGAAATGTGAGATTTAAAAAGAAAAATGTGACTGGGAAAAGTTGCTGAAAAACACTTGCCAGATGACAGAACAAGTGGAAAGCAGATGACTTTCATGTAAACAAAAATGTTCACGAAAAATAGTCATTATTTTTCCAATAGCCTTCACAGATTTTTTTTTCCCCCATAGATAAAAATCTCCAGATTTTTCATATTAGAACATGTCTTCTACTCTGCTCCTTGCCATGATTCTTCCTTACTCTGAATACAGTAGACACTGAGGGCTTGTTAGTGTCAGAAAAATTTTTGATTGAAGATATTTTTACACTAAGTATAGAGAAATTTTCTCTTCATCCAGTTAATCATGTAGTTCTTGCATACTGACAAGAGTGTACACATGAGTACAACTTGCTTCCAATGAATTCTTGTTTCCAACAAGTTTTGTGCTGGATTTACCATATTTCCAGGGATTTATGGTAACTGCATCAGGACTGCACTAGAATCCAGAAGCAAAAGATGCTGCAGAAAAGACACATTTTTAAAAATTTTTAACATATGGTGAGAGAAAGAAAATACGAGGGGAAGTACATCAGAGCACTCTATGTAACAAGTAATGAGGGAAAAATGACAGAGATGCTCTCACAGGGATTCTTTAAACCCTTCAGAGGAAAATGCCAAGAATAGAATTAAAACATCAGAAATAACCTTTGGCATTGGGCTTTTGAAGAAGAAATAGACCAGCAGATCCGGCACTAGTCTGGCTCATCAGGCCTAACATCATTAAAACCTGAAGTTCACAAGTAGGATGAAGGGTCTGGAGTTTCTACAGGGCCCTGGTCTGTGTGACCCCACTGTCAGATCCCAGCTCAGTAAAGCCTTGGGCCCTATTTTCTACCCACTGGTGTAGACCTGCCCTCAAATTCCCTTGAGCCTGAACTCTCCATGTGTAAATTGTGCAAACAGACTTGTCCCACCCATGTAATCCCAGGGAAGTGAGGGCAGTGTGCTGGGCCATTCATCGTCTCCAGCAGGTTTGTGCTTGCAGCTTGCACAGATCACTGCAAAACAGATGGGGGAGGTTTCTGCCTGCATTCCCAAGCTGAGAGCAAGAGAGGAATATTCAGATTAACAGAAAACATTACAGTCAACATATTTCAACAATGATCTTCCTCCAGGGAGGCATGCGGTCCAGCTCAGGGAAATGAGAGAGAGTGATTTTTTTGTTTAATTTTAAATTTCAAGTAATAGCAGTTTTCTGGCTTCTTGTGCAGGTCACCAGAAACACTCCCCCATGACACAAGTTCGCAGTTCCCACGTCTCTGACTCACTTGACTGTAATATAACCTGAAGTAAAATGCACTAAGACCTGATGTACGTTTCCATGAAGACCTCTTTTTCTTTCCCAGTTGTATGAGCTAGCCTTAACGTGGGCATAAATGACAAAGTCTGCGCCTTATGAAGGGATATGAGTGCAAATAAAATCCAGCCTCATCAGTGTGGATGTCACTGAAGTGGGAAAGGACATGAGAGTCCTTCCTTTTTACTTTGGGTAAAAACAGCAAGACTTTTAAGGAAAAATAGGTGGAGAGGAGAACTGGGAGTAGGCAGAAATAAATCAACGCCAAAGCAGAGGTGGAACATGTGTGTTCCTGAAGGCACAAGACTGAAATCCTGATTGAAGATTAATGCAGTGTAAAATCAGTAGAGCATAAGCAAAGGAACGTAGGGACTGGATAGATGACAGCACCAGAAACGTTGGGCACAATTGCTTAGTTCTGCTCTGGTCACTAATGGGGTCTTCACTCTATGGAGGGATCCTGCTGAGCCTCCATAGTGAGGGCTCCAAAGTTTGACACATTTCAGCATTTCTGTCGGTGATCTCTGGAAATAAATGGATCATCACTACTGGTACTGTACTTAAGGATCTGTGGAGGACTAACTGGCACATGACTATGACCTATGGCTCACTTGATAAGCCAGGTCAGTTCAGGGAAAATGCTCAAAAATGAGCTGAATGTGAAAGCACAAGACTGGGAACAAAGAATACGAGTCATATTTGCAACAGGGATTGTCTCCTGCTGCAGGTAAAGGCTGCATTAAGATACTGCCTGCAGGAATTGCAGGTGTTTTGCTCCTGGGCAGGGTGTGATGGTGAATGCTTTCATGGCCTCGATTTTAAATGTGGTCAGGGTAAAAAGAGGTACATGCCACTGAGCACATGCAATGGGTTTTCCGGTTTGATTGCCTTTTATACCTCTCTCTATCTGTGACATCAAGAATTTAAACACTTCACTCCGCTTAAGCTAAGTGACAAACTTTTCCACTCTCAGCATAGACACACAGAAGGAAATTTTAGTCTCAACGGCTTAGTTCTGCTCTGGGAAACCAACAGCAGAGCATGAAAAACTCTTGATGACAACTGGAGGCCCTTCTCAGCCCGAGGCTCCAAGGAAAACAACCAGTCAGAGTCTCTAGTATGTATAACAATAGGAGAAATGGATAATGGCTATGAGGAAATGGTAGGAGTTGTAACTGAGGAGGAGGCTCATCAATGTTTGCCAGAGATCTGTGATAGCAACAGATTTATAAGCAATCTTGAAAAGGAAATGAATAGTGAGGTAGTGACATTCATTGATGACACAGTGATTCCAAAAGGAGAAGCTTGTCTGTGAAGAACCACAGAAGATTATTGCATTCAAAGACTGATGTTAAAATAGCAGATGAAACCAAGCACAGATAAAGGGAAATTGGGGGAAAAAAAAAAACACTTTAACTTCACATTTAAATGACAGGCTTGGAGGTGAAAGGGAATCAGAAATTAACCCCATTAGGCTGCTCAAATGGCTGCTGAATTCTTATTACTATGCAACTTACCAAACTGACTGTTGAGAATTACTAGACATAGAGAAACATTATTACCCAACTCTAACAGTAATATAAATCCATGGCACACCAGCATCTTGAATACTATGTGCATTTCTCAAAGAGATTACAGTAAATGAGAGGCTGATGGAAAGAAGGACTGAAGAATCATAGAATCATAGAATGATAAAGGTTGGAAAAGACCTCTAAGAACATCTAGTCCAACCATGTCCACTAGAATATGAGGAATCTTCAACTTTCAGCACCTGACAGGGGATTGGATAGAATTGTATAAAATTAGTGGTGTGGAGAGAGTGAATAGTTTTTGTTCTTCCCTGTATCTTCCAATACAAAAACAATGCAATATTAAAGCTAGCAGTTGGCAAACCCAAAAGAAAGAAGAGATGGTGGTTCATTTCATTTGGTTTTCAGTTTTTTTGTTTGTTTGTTTGTTTGTTTTCCCCAGAGGACACAGAGCTAAGCCAACAGGATGCACTGGATGCTGAAAGTTCACATCAAGGAGAGATCGGACACTTTCACAAAAAAGAAATCCCATTAGCTTTACCAAATACAAAGATATTGACTTCCTGAGCCATAAATTGATGGCATTTGGAAGAGTAACCTGGGGTCATGTCAATAAGTGGTTAGCACAGTCTGCTGTGCCTGCTCTTTGCCAGGTCCTGCCCTCCTAGTTACTTATTCAAGAGAGGAACATTTATACTTGAGCTCCAGAGCCTAATGCTGTGAGCCTGATGCTCAGAGCTTTCCTGGGACATGGGAGGTTGGGGCCACTTCCCTCAAGCCTAGCGTCCAGGTTTTCCATCTTCAGGATATGTTCTTTGTCCCTTAAACTGCTATGCCAAAGGGGCACAACAATCCCATGTTTAAGTTTTGGACTCTTCCAGCAGCATGTAAGAATCCCGCTGCTTAAACCGGAATGGTGCCACACGCCAGAACAGGGACTTCTGAGCATAAGTGTGACTGAAGTTTTGAAGGAACTCCAAGACAAACACAGAGATGCCTTCAACATTAGATGCCCAAGAACTAATCCTCTTGGATTAGTTCAGAGACCAAGCTGCTGAGCTCACTGAAAAGAAGAATGAAGGAGATGATATGATTGTAATACATGAATGCCTCTGAGTGAAGAGAAACACCAAATACAAGAAAACTCTGCAGTCAGAAATGGAAAGGCACAATAAGAACTGGAAACCAGGGAAATTCCGATTAGAAATAAGGTACAAATTTCTAACAGTGATTGTGGTTAACCACTGGAACAAAGTACCAAAGGGAAGTGGTGGATTCTCCATCATCTAATGCCTTCACACCAAAAGAGGCTGTCTTCCTGGAAGACCTGGTTTAGTGAAATGTAATATATTGGGCTCAACCCAGGAGATCTGTATGTATTTCAAGAGCTTCAGATATTCCAAAACTCAGGTTAAATGATTGTATTGTCCTTTCAGGCCTTTACCTTTACCAGCATAATTCCTGCAGGAGTCTGTTGTATGCAGAGGGACTACTGAGTGAACTGAAATGGCTAAGGTATGAATGGAGCTGGATTTAGTAGCCCTTCTTCTCCAGGAATCTTCCCATAAAAGTAGCTCAGAGAAAGTTAAACTTTCAAAGACCAAATTATCAAAAAAAAAACCAAACAAACAAAACAAAA
>VXAV01003348.1:7168-38896 GCA_013399715.1 Alectura lathami
ACAATGTGCTCATTTTTCTATCATGGAACTGTCCTTCAAGAAGATTTAATAAAATGTGTTGTTTCTGCTGACCGAAGTTGTCCCTGCTCCTTCTTTCAATCAGCCCTGGAGTGTCAGAAGAGGTAGATCGAATGAGCTGCAGCTATCGTTATTTGTNGCACTCTGCCTGAAAACACTGCCTGCCCTGATGTTGGGGGATTTACCAGCAGTGAAGTCACACAGGTGAGGGCAGGATTTGTCTTTTTACCATTGCCCAAGGAGGACAAGTATATTTATTAGGAAAGGTTTTCAAGCTGAAAGCCAGAAAAAGAAAAATCTTTTCTATAAACTATGGGAAATTGTGAAAAGAAAGCAAACACCCCTTAACATTGCTGCTTTGATGGTGAAACATTTTAAAGAATTAACGAGCCACTTTACCAGAGATATTTGTGGAGAGAATGTTCAACACACCCACCCGAGCCCCAAGGCAAAAGGCACAGGAACACAAATAACCTGGTCTGGGTTCCAGTGCTTGCTCAGGATGCACACCATCTGCAATAGGGTTCGCATCACCGGAACACTGAGATGGAGAACTTCCATCCGGAATGTCATCGTAATATGTCATTGCCAAGGTTAACCAGTAGAAGAGTGTTGCTCTGAAAATCGCTTACAAGCAAACCTTGAACATCATGAGCTTGTAACACGGCCTTAAGTAGGACAAGAAAGTGAATACAATGAGTAGAGCTGTCGTGTTAAGAGATGTAAATATTTCTTCTAGATCTTCAGGCAGCTGAGTGAAATAATCACTGAAAACAGAAAACTGAGGCTAGGGAACTTCTACAAAGTAAATGTTCTAAAAATCCATTCTAGGTCAGTCTTTCTTTTTCCCAAAAATTAAATCACTCAATAGAATTTCTCATGACAGAAAGTCACTCCATACAAGAACAATCAAAGCTGCATTCTAGAACATGTAAAAGGGAATTCCCACTTATCCTTCAAAGTTATTATATTTTTAAATCACTTTCCAATGAAAGGAGTTATAGAGGATTTTTTTTTTCTGTCCAGTCTGAATGTTGCTCTAAAGTAATTATTTCTGTACTGTTGGTAATACTTGAGCTGCTTTTACAATACCTGCAGATCCCTCTACACATGGTATGGCACTCGGTCAGGCACTAGAAGAACACCTACAGCTTTGCAATTACTCTTCTAAATACCTTTAAAAGAAGCAGAGAAAAATCGAAATTCTTTTCGAGGTCCTCATACTAGCAACATTAAAAAAGACATTAATTGGTGCCATGTAACTAAAAGACGAAAAACAAACCAACAAATACTCCACATCTGAAGTGAGGCTGTGGCCATTCCACATACATGACTTAGTGATATGCCAAGGAGGATCTCCTCCCTGGAAGGGACCAGTGACATGCCAAGGAGAGGTTCATCAAGGGGGAACAACATCAAGCCATCAAGTCCCTGGATGTCCAGTGCAAAGGATACACTCCTAGGATGATATTTGTGCTTTCAGAATTTCTCCCTGAAAGTAGTAGAATCCTTCCTGCCACCAGAAGTACAGGCCTCCCAAGAAGATTTGAGAAATATCACTAAATCTGTTTTTGAACTTGTCAATGGACTAACTTCTTCCATACAAGATTTTTAGGTCCATCCACAACTCTACTGCACCCAGCAGCAAAAAGAGTCAGTGATGCACTTTTTTTTTTTCTCATTTCTCTTCATCTGCTCTTCGAAGAGCCATAGGAAGGAATGGTCCCACCAATGCTGATATTCTTTCAGAGTTTATTTCCCACACTGCATGTGCTGACACTGAATGAACAGAACAGCTAAGAGAGGGATTCGCTGTTCATTTTTTCTTTTTGTCCTGACCTGTGCCCTGTCCTTCTCTGTCTTGTTTAGCAATTTAAGAATGAACAACAAACAGAAAGGAAGGATTCTGACTGAGAAGATTTAAAGTGTAGACGGAGAAAGATGCACTAAGGCTAGAACCACTTCCCTGACCTCAAAACAAACTCTGCAACTTCTTTGAGATGCAGAGAAGAACATGATTTGCATTTCCCTGAGCTTGATTAATCAGCACTGTTTATCTCCCTCCACCAGGAGCCAACACAGTTGTTAATTCAGGTTTCCAGCCCAAGAGATTTACCTAAGCAGGTGAATTTCTGAGGCTGTGAGAGGAAAAGCTTTAAAATATTTAGGAAGGCTGTCAGCAGTACCTAAAGAACCCGCATAAAGGAAATGCACACTCTAATTCTCCCATACTTGTCCCCGTACCAAAACCTGTGCACACTCCCATGAAAAAGGGAAGGTAAGTTTCCAGCACTGTACTGGAGTCAATGAATTTGGATTCTGTTTCCTATTCTGTCAGAAGTTTGGTGAGTCACTGGAGTACTGACTTAGTTTTGCTGCCTGTAGAAGAGAATGAAAAAGATAAAGAGCAACTGAAATAATAATAATAATAATGTTACTGAGCCTTGAATTTCCCCTTGTATATACTAGGGAAAAGAATTTCTAACTTTACTGTAAGGCTGTTGGTGAAGACTCAATTAAATAATACAAGCATACTGTCCAGCTCCTCTATTCTTCCCCGCTCCAGGATCTCACCTTGCTGCAACCCCTCAAGGTGTAAGTTCTCAAAACAACCTGGCTCTGTCCCATCACCTTCAGTAAGGCCTAGTGTGGCTACTTAACTTTAAAAGCTCTATAGCTAAGTTTAGGTCACAGAGTGCATGCGCACTGTACTGGAATGCACTTATGAAGGACTTAATCCTCAGGACTCTGATTTAGAAAATTTTATTAAGAGAATGCCTACACATTTGCAAATCTTCCTTCATTTCTCTGGTTGTTTCTAATAAAGTAGGACTTAAGGAATTTAAAACAAAACAACACTTTTAGACGACTGGTCTTATAGGAAAAGCAATGGGACTCCTGTATCTCTGAAGAATGCAATAAACTTGAACAACCGAGTACCTAGTTAGTGCTGAGCTCCTACGATAAGGACCTCCTCATAGGACACAGATGGCATGTAAAGCATAAGGTTCTATTGACACCATCAAATATATGTAATTTACATGCTTGTACCTATCTTCTTCTTTGAGAGGTCTTAGGAACTCTTGATGAAGCTCCTTCATCAGCACATAAATCTGTTGCACAGAGGACCAAAGAGGAAAATCCCTTTTTGTTGCAGACTTTTCCAGAACCCTACAGTACACATCAGCTGCCTGGGGGATGGCATTTCATTACAGAGTTTGACTTTTCTCAGGATTCTTGCTTGAACTTGCCAAAAAGTAACTGATGATGTGTGACATGCAGATTCAGAAAGGGTGTAGGACATCTGTCCCAGCTTCTGTCAAGCTGGCCTTGACAGAGGGAGGTATATACAAAAAAAGTAAGAAAACCTATGCGAGAACTGCATGCAGCTGCTCCTCCTAACTCTGCAAAATTGAGAACAAGACATATTAGAGAAGCATCCTGGATTTTTTTTTTTTTTTTTAAACAAAGTTGGAAGGACAGAGTTTTAGCCAAACAGATATCTGAATGAAAAGAAAGAACTAATCAAAAGCTGCTGAATCTCAGAACCTGCAATTTCAGTAGCAGATGAATAATAAATGTTCATGTGCATACAGCAGTGTAGGTGTATGAGTCGGTGTGAGACAGGATAGAACATTCAGACAGACAGAGCATTCTCTTTCCCTTCATTCTGCTCACATGAGGAAAAGGTTACCACCTTCCAATTAGTAGCATCCCGCCCCAAAAGCTGATGAAGCTTTTGTTCGCCATGCTGGCCTGGCAGTGCCATCTCCACCTGCAACAGCTCCAGAGCAGAGATGGTGGGAGCAATGGGCACACTGCCCACAGAGGCATGAGAAAACAGTTTGGCAGTGCTTCGCCACTGACCGGGGCCAGAGAGGTAACAAGGGGAAGGCAACATGGGAAAAACAAAGCTCTCTGCAAGCATTTCTGAGGAGAGTCTCATCTTTCCACTAGAAACAAAGTCTTACAAGACACCTGGCTGACAAAACTTTGTCTCATCAGCTCAGGCTTGTCCCCTAGAGCTGACACATTAAGAGGCACTGTGTTTTCATACAGCGTCTGTGATCATGAGCTGAACAACAGACATGAAGCCACTTGGGACTGGAAGACAGTATGATCATTCACACGTCCCGGATGGTCTTGTGAAAAAGAAGGAAAAATATATAAAAAAAAGACTACCAGCCCCTCAGGGATTGTGGGTGTTGGATCCTGAAACTTGCTTTTTCTAGTCCTTATCATTTCCTTTCTTTGCCTGCATATAAAATAAGAACAGGAGAGGATTCTTTTTACCATCCAGTCTTGATCTGATGACAGTTTTCTCCACTAGATTGTTGAAAGTGCATTTGAGTTTCAGGTTTGCTTTTATCTTGTTTGCAAACAGAATGACATTTCTGTCATTTCCACCATTTGTCCTCATCAGCGAGATGGTGATGACAGCTGTTTCCCAAAACTATGGGGGTAAGAGAAAGGAGGAGAATGACAAATTGGTTAAGATGGGAGTGTATGTAAAAGTTTCATCAATGCAGAAACAAGTGTTACCGTGTTTGGGAGTGCTGCTAATCTCCCCAGAACATCCAGAAATGGGAAGCAGAAGTCTTCAAACCACCCTAAGACCTTTTCCTTATCACAAAACCAGAGGTCATGAGACAGGTCTAACCTGTGCTTTGTTACAGGTTGTACACAACGGCACCGTTGCCCAGTATTGGACAGGCCCACAGAGGGGTATTATTAAATTATCACCTACTACCACCACAGACAGCTAATAAAGATGTCCTCTAACTCAAGTTTCGGAAGTCCACTTCAGATAACTGAAGGACACGGGTATAATTTCTGCTCCTAATTTTTGCCACTCTGCATGGGATTCATCAGATATGCTTAGAGGGCAAGAACAGTTCTGAGCAGTTTTTCCAGTAGCGGGGACACAGCCCTCACCATGCAGAAAAAGGACAAGGAGGCATTAGAGCATGACCTTAGGTGAAGCACTTAACCTCTTTGTGCCTCATTTCCCCCCATCTGTGGGAACAGAAATGGCATTCGCCTAACTAGCAGGGGCACGGTGCATCTTAATTCATTACTGCTTCCTAGGGACTTTGAGGACTGCAGACGAAAGGTGCTAAGCATCTGCAAGGACAGCAACGATGAACAGGGACATTGCACACAGGCTGGTGCAACAAAGTAACTGTGTGAAATCAGAATTCAGACCAGTACTTATATGGATATTTATTACATAGGGTTTGTGGTGTTGTTGCTGTTTTTATTTTTTTGTTTTAATGCACTGTAGTACCAGTCCCAAGAAATTATCTACGAATCCAAAGCACAGGGAACAACACTTGCTCTTCCACACCCTGTTTCACTGACATGCCCAAATGCTGATACAGATTGCCTCCAGTGCAGAGATTAGACCTCGGGCTTGGCTCTTCAGTCAGGACTCTCTCCTAGGGAGCTCAATACAGTTTACAAGCTGGGGACAGGTACTTCCCACAGCTGCCTGTTAGGCAACCCAAAGGTCACAAAAGCCAACAGAATCAGCGGAAGGATTTCCTCTTGGCTCAGCATTCCTTGTTGCAAGTAAAGGAACTGATGGGAAGCCTATCCACTCTCCTGAGACAACACCATGAAGTGGGAAACAACTTCCATTCTCTAGTCAGCATTTACATCTGTGACACAGAAGTGAAAAGCCACAGAACTCCTATGACCATTTAGGCGTTTAGCATCCCAGCTTTTGTTTTACATGGACATCCCTGATTTCCAGCCCAGTACTAGCTGTGAGAAGGTTGTCTGATGTCTTCCTGCAGTATTGGCTGCTAATTTCCCACTTACACACCATAAATGTAGGAATTATGATAGCTTCATTTGCACACCTAGAGGCAAGAACTGTGGGAACTCCCCTCACCCACAGCAGCCCAAACAGCAGCATAACTTGATGCAGGCCAGCATCGTAAAACCTAACCACACCATGGACCTGATTCACTGCTAAAACACTGGTCTGTCTCCCTGACTCAAAAAGGACACGTTCTTGTTCTATGCCAGTATCAGACAGAGGAGAAAGCATGCCCTATGTAAACCTACCGTCACCTCCTACCCACACACTGCTGTCTCTTTTTGCTTGTGAAAAACACCCTTCATGCTTGGGTAATGCAATACTGCGTGGGTAGCTAGCGAGCAAGCAGCTCATTAAGTTGCCCAGAATTCTAGAAGAAGTGGTTTATACATCCAGAGATAGGCAGGACAGTGCTTAAAAACACGCTCTCACCTTCCTTTATCTGTCTGTCACATAAGACATGCTGGTAGAAGGTTCTGCAAAACAGAGTACGGTTTGATATGACGGAAACAACTGAGGGATATGACCTCGCTCTGGATAAACAATTTACAGCGCAGATATTTAGGTAAATAAAGTTTGGCTGCATTAAGTAATGAATAATTATATTAAAAGTAAATTAAGAGTAACAGAGAGGCAAGAAGGAATTGCAAATTGAACATTTCATCCCCTTGCTGTTTGTGCTTTAATGAAGTGTCCTAAAGGCAGTCATCATGCCAGGTTCTGCAGAGCTTCTTATAAGCAATGTTTCTTCTCTTCCAAGCCACAGGTTTCTGGAGCTGAGAACGACACCCCTGGTTGTTGGTCTGTTTTTTTTTTTTTTTTTTTTTTTTTTTTTTTTTTTAATAAAAAAAACGCCTTTCCAATTTTAAAAAACCTAAAACAACATGAACCAATTGCATCCAAAACGCTTAGGAATCTAACAGATAAGCCTCGGGCTTACTCTGTTTTTAATACCACGCAAGCTCAAAACTCATTATCTGAATTCTTTGGATGTCCAACTTTTGTATGGTCTAAATTCATGCTTGCGCATGTGCTTCTTGCCCGCATCCCTCCTGCTATGGCTAGAATCTCACAGAAGAATGAGATGGAAATCTCGTTATTTAGCTAGCTAACTAGTTTGTTTGCTTTTGCCAATATACCTGTTCCTAAGAACTATTGAGTTAGCTATTTAGTTTCCTTGCTTTTTTATTTGATTGGAGGACAAGGGAGACGCACTTGTGGAAAGTTAAAGATGTTTGCTTACCAGACACAGGCTCTGTCTGAAAATGTTTGCACTTTCGTGTGCCTTGAAGGGCCTGTGTAGTGAAAGCAGCCTTCCTCATTTGCATGTGAAGAGCAAACGAAGCTAAGCAGTATCTCTGGCTGTGCACTGCGAAGTGCTCTCCTCTCCGTCTCTTTATGGGATTATGAAGTGCTCTCATAAACTGTCAGACTGACACCTGCAGCGAGCAGCGCTTGGGAGTGTCCAAGCAGCAAGCGAGAGCACTTTGCCATTCCAGACAGACAGGGAGGAAGGCGGGGGAGCCCTTAAAATGTAACGAAATTCATACGGAGACAGAGAGGCACAATTAAGAGTGGCTGGCACTGAAGGAGAACCCTTTTTTTCCCACTTTAATTTCTCAAGTGCTGAGGAAGTAGAAAGAGCGCCTGCATTTGCATATCTGAAGCAAAAGGTACCGCTTCCTTTTAAAGCACAGGGGTGCCAGGGACACTAGTGTGCCCTGTTGCTGCTCTTGCCACAGTGGGCTGCCTAGCATTATATTTTCAAATAGATCTCAATATTCAACAGTAGGAGCTTTCACTGCAGCCTTTGCAATCCTAATGATACAGCAGAATCTTTGTTCCTCTTTGCATGAAGAAATCCTATGTTCTAGCTGCTTTCCAGATACTCAAGAAGACATGATCCCTGCCTGGGGAAACTTTTAAAGGCTGAAACACACGAGGTTATCAGCAGGAGAATGCACACAGGCCATTTTTACTGTTAACAAAACAGTAAATCTCTCTGAAATTGATCTGAAAGGAAACAGATTTATGCTCAGCATACACTGAGTGATAGTGGGTATAAAGTTCCATATTTTTAAACAACATTTTACATGCACAAAGAGGCAAAGGGTCACATGGTGGGATTCACATTCACTGTAATGTATGAAAAACAGCCATAATGTATGAACAACAACTCTTCTGCTATGTGGTGGAATCCCTGGCCTTGAGAAAACCGGTCCAGATGGTGTATCTTGTGTAGAGAAATACATGGGGCTGTTACAGCTCCCAGTGCTACACGGCCATACAAACTCTTCAGTGGGAAAAAGCAGCCAAGCCTCTAACATAGCTCATTTATTCACTTTGGGAAGCAACTGACTTAACATTATCTGTCTGAGAAGAGCACTGAAACAGTGGAAAGCTATAGAAGGGGTGGTAAAGAGCAATGTCAAGCTCAAAAGTAGAAAATTTATGTTCAGTTGTCATGAAAAATGGCAAGACAAGTTAGCCTCACGTGATGAACCGTCAGAGGAAGTCAGCCTCTGGTGAAAAGAGCAAGTCAAAGTAGGAAGAGTGACACTAACAACGCAGTTCATTCAGGTCTCATCTGAGTGACTGTTCTGTTCCCTCTTCCTCATTGAAGCCCATCTGTATTACCTGGATCCAGGCCTGACATGGGAGGACACGAATCAGCGCACACCACAACTCAAACGAGGCCACGTGTGACAACAGAACTGTGCCTGTGGCCAGGCTCACACACATGAGGGCTGGTGTGGGTGTGCGTGCGCACGCTGTAGCAAGTGATACATGCACGCTATTCCAAGTGCTTCACTTTGCAAATGAAGTCCATAATATTCCCTCTGAAATTGGTGGCTCCCGGGAGTGTAACGAATGGTTGGTCATTTAATGGCCCGAGGCAAAGCCAGGGAAGGTTAACACACTGACAAAGCGGGCATTAACTATGATAACAACTGTTTTCATGGAGGATTATTGCTATTATACACCTTACTCAACATCATAATGCCAACAATCATCCCCCAGTCTTTCATCATCTCTCAAATAAAATTAGTGACATCTATGACGCAGCAGAGCAAACAGCAAAGAAAAAGCTTAGGCCTTCAACTTTGGATCATCGCCTTTCTATCTGTTAGAGTGCAAGAAGTATTGGATTTGGCTGAACGATACACCAGCATAAAGAAAGTCTCCAGTGAGCACAACCCATGAGTACCTTTTATCTTGGAGCAAGCAAAAGGAGAAAATTTTGTCTTCCATGCAACTTGGTTGGCAAAAGACAAGCTTTTCATGAGGAAGGGTGGTATCCGCTCTCTAGAGATGCCTACTGAACAACATTTGTTTTGGGGGTGCTGAAAAGGGAATCCCTCACATAACTGAGCTTCTGGCTGATCTACACCAGCTGAAACTGCAGAGAAAAAGGGGTAGAGATAAACCACTTCATCACCTGCTGTAAATAATGAGGCCAAGGCAATGTAACCTATCATCCCTGTTGTGCACCAAGGAACACAGTCAGAAAGCTTCAAGGAATTTGGCTTAGCACCTCGTTCATATAAAAATCCCTTTCTTCAGACTGCCACCAGCAGCAGCTATGGAAACAGAGCAGTGGGACTTTCTAAAGCATCAGTTTTCAACCTATTCTCCATTTCAATTCTTCACATTTTACAGAGGGAGCGTGGATCCCAGTAGAATGAACATGCTTTCTATCGAGTAACAGCTTGAGTTACGTTTCATGCACTTCTTACAAGCCACTGATGGGTTTACTACACAGAAGGTCTCTGCTTCAAGGTTACCAGATACTGTCCACTAACATGTTGCTTTGCCTAGGAGACCTGTAAAATACAATGCCTAGAGTAAAAGATACAGTGTCCCCGCTCCCACCTCAGTGTCTCCTTACACTTAAAATATGCTCGACATTTGAAACATAGTTCTGCTAGGAACAAATAAACTGTCTGGTATTTGCTTTTTGGAGGGCACAGGGAAGGTATCCAACCACAAAGGCTGTTAAAGATGGAAACTAACAGGCAAAAGCTCCAGGCGTTAATGAGGTGCCATTATGGAATCACTTCATGGTGTTCAGCAACTGCAACAAAAGGGATGATTTCCTTTAGCAGCAAAGATAAGGTATCATAAGCATTACCCTGCAATGATTGCAACCCAATCTCTCTGGAAGATTCAAGAGCCCCAGCAACAATTAGGCCACTGAGGGCTCACAAAAATAAGTAATTAAAATCCCCAGTGCAGAGATCAAGGACCTAACAATGCTTGATCTTGTCAACCTCCTTCATCAGCCTCCAACTATTGGTGAACAGCCATGAGGGAAGTGGAATGGATAGAGGCTGACCATAGATTTGTTTTACAGGGTTGTGGGAATGGAAAGGAGAATGTACAGTACCATCCATACACTGGAAATAAAGCAATCACTGGAACTTACAGAATCTAAATCTCAATTAGGCTTTGAAGTTTAAAAATGAAAAAGACCAAGATCAGATTGCTGAAACGCTTGTATCCAACCCATATGATATATGTGTTTAATAATAGTTGGACTTTAAACTTTGCTATCTCCTTCCACTTTAAGACCTCGAAAGGCTTTGCAGGCTTTAGAAATAAAGCCTCATAATACATCTGCAAGGTCAACACTATTATTCTCATTTGTGGAAGTGAAAAAACTTGGCCAAGGTCACGTACAGAGAGTCAGTAGCAGAGCTGGGAATACAACTCATCTCCTTTGGCTCTTAGCTATGTATATTTAAGGTGACCCGCAAAAGAAAATACTTGGGTTTGTGCCCATTTTTTTCTCGTTTCATTCTTATGATGAATAAAGAAGGTGTGAAGATTTTTCAAAGAGTTTGTAGAAACTGGCCTGAAGGACAACAGTAATGCTTGAACAGGAACAATGATACATATGTATTTTCAAGCACTTTGAAAACTGCAGCAAAAAGGTGCTAAATTAAATGCTGATTAATAAATAAGAACAATAATGATAATAATCATCATCTGCTGCAGCACTAGCAGGATAACTCCCTATGTAAGCACTGTGTTTGAGAATAAAAGTAAGATGCTTTTGATACAATTACTCTATCTCATTTATGGCTATGTCACAGTGGTATAATTATAATTATTCTACTACAGTTCTACCAGTTCATTTCCCTGTGTAAAATAAGCCCTAAGGGATTCTTTTCCTGCTTCCATTCAACATTTAAAATTCATATTCTTTCTACCCAAGATGTCCTCTGATGAGTGGAAAATTCAGAAAACTACTGCATCCCAGGAGACCCAGGGGCACATCCACAGATAGCGTTAAATTGTTGTAACTCTATGACTTCTTATATCACCTGAGGATCTGCTTTTAAAAAGCGAGGAGGAGGGGTTGGCAAGGATAGTGAGCTAACTTTGTTTTAAACCCCAGTGAACTGAAATGAAAAGGAAGCCACCAGAGCATTTTTCCAGGGAAACAAACAAAAAGTTCTCAAAATCCAAAAAGTCTCTCCTATCCCCTCCAGCTGCGTGGACTGCATGAACAATGGCTGATCAGGTCATCGGCTTCTCTAAACGACTACAGGGACAAGTCATCTTTGACATTCTCAACATGCCTGTTCCCACCGTAATTAAAACACCAACACTTTTGTAAACAAAGCATCAGAAGCTCAGCAGTCTCCAGTGCATTTTTTCTTTCCACACTGAAAAGTCAAGGTATATCCATTTAAACAGATGTCATATTTCATGCTAGATACCAAAATTGGAGTGCCAGTTTTAGCACTCGAGGGGAAAATCCTACCTTCCTAGTCTGTAATGTCATTCTCAGAACAGCCACCTTTTCACCCAGAAATTTTTTACTTACTTGAGTGTTCTGACCATAGTCAGTGTAGGAAATCTAACAAAGTTGTATGATACAGCTTTATCCTTACCTCTGGCTCCTATTTTATGGCTTACCTTCCCCTGGTACATCTGGCCTTAGGTCACTATTAAGACATACAGCCACTAGACTGCATGAACCATTGCAGCTCAGGTGATTAACTGCATTCCCATAGCAAGGTAAGCCTCCTCAACTCTGGCTTTATCATTAAGCAAGGTAAAACTGAAGAGTGGTGGAAGAAGGCTAAATAACTCCTGAGAAACAGAGCACAGCTTAGATCTTTGCAGTTCAGACTTCAGCAGCCACGGTCTTGCTGCATCTGTAATTGCATTGTGTTCCTTCCAAGAGATTCATAGAGATTTGTGTTGGTAATGCCTACCTAATAATAAAAAATGGCTACAAAATCCCCTGAGAAGCTGTGCTATAGGACCTTCCCAAGACTACTAGCAAAACACTTCCCATGAATTTCTGACGCTAGACAGAGGCACATCTCTCTTCTGAAATGAAGGCAAATAAAGACTCGCTCTGTCATGATATCCATGTTATGCCAGTGATTTCCACTACCTCCATGTATCTTAAGCATCTAGTTGAGGCTGCAGGAATTAGAGACAGTTAAAGTCAACACACTTGAAACACAAGCAAGAAATAAGGAACGTTCAGTTACAGCTGATGCCTAAGAAAAATCTCTCTGGCACCATCTGCAGAAGTTATGGCCTGGCAGCTCTGGCACCACCACCACAACAGCACAACACCCATAAACACTTTCCATGATAGAAAACCTTGTGTGCAGCCTGCCTTTCAAAGGCTAGATTATCACTGACCTGGATGAACTTAAGAAGTGGGCCCAACTGAAACTAACCAAGCTCAACAAGGCAAAGTGCAACGTGCCATGCTTGGGTCGGGATAACCTCTGGTATCAGTGCAGAATGGGGTATGAATGGATGTAGAGAAGCCACATGGAAAAGAACATGGGGCTAGAGGTGGATGAAAAAGAAAACATGAACCAGCAGTGTGCATTTGCAGCCCAGACAGCCAATCCTATCCTGGGCTGCATCAAAAGCAGTGTGGCCAGCAGGGCGAGGGAGGTGATTGTCCCCCAGTTCTGCTCTCATGGGGCCCCACTTGCAGTGCTGCGTCCAGGCCTTGGGCCCTCAGCACAAGAAAGATGTGGAGCTGCTGGAGCAGATCCAGAGGAAAGACACTAAGAGTGCTCCAGAGGGCTGCAGCGCAGCTCCCAAGAAAACGCGTTGAGAGAGTTGGGGTTGTTCAGCCTGGAAAAGAGAAGGCTCTGGGGAGACCTCACTGTGGCCTTCCAGTACCTACCAGGGGCTTGCAGGAAACCTGGGGAGAGACTCTGTCCTATCACTATATGCTGTAACGAGTGGTAATGGCTTTGAACTTAAAGAGGGGAAATTTAATTTAGATAGTTAGATAGTTAGATAGTTAGAGGAAATCTTTTACTCAGAGGGTGGTGAGGCCTTGGCACGGGCTGTCCAGAGCAGCTGTGGGTGCCCCATCCCTGAAGGTGTTCAAGGCCAGGCTGCGTGGGCCCTAGGCAGCCTGACCCAGTGGGTGGCAGCCAGCCCACAGCAGGGGGTTGGTGCTGGGTGGGCTTTAAGGTCCCTTCCAGCCCAAGCCATTTTAGGATTCTATGGAACATTGCTACCTGCACAGGCAGAGTATTTGTACTTCTGCTATTTGAGGAGGTAGCAAGGGGATCATCATTCCTCTATTACTAGCTAAATCTCCAGGGCTGGAGGAAAAATGCCAGACTTTTGAAGGTTGTTACACAGACATCTGATAACCCATTAACAATACCAGGTTTTTGTCTTATTGTGATCAATAACACAGCGCTGTATACTAAGTGTGTATTTTCTCAGCCCACTGCACATAGCAGAACTAGCACTAAGAAATCACTCATCAGAAATTCTCGGCCTTTCTCAGAAAGCTCACGCAGCTACTGATGGATCCATTACACATGCTGCAAAGTATTGGCATCAATTTACCAGAAGGAGATCATCCATTTAATATGGATGAGGTACCAACTGGACATGAGAGTAAATACTACTAGGGCCATAACTAACCTGCAGTGGATTGGAGGTAATGACCAAGAACTAAATTAATACTCTGTATATGGCACCAATCCCTTTGTCAAGACGGCTGTCCTCTCTCAGGTGTGCATTTGATCTGCAAGGCCTCTGGATGACAGAGACGATACTACTAAACTAAAAGCAGACATCTGCTGATTCCCACTTGCTCATGGGTCCAGGTGCTGAAGGATGAGGAACAGAGAGAGAAGCACTGTTGTGATGGGAGAAGGGAGTGTCCTGGAAGGAATTTTATCTGGATAGCAAAGAAAGAGGGAGGGAGGAGAAAAGACATCCAAAATTATATACAGCAAGTGTATTACCCAAGCTTCTTTTCAGCACGCCTCTGAGGAAGGAAGTCTCTCCTTCAACAGGAGGTAACTCAAAACATGACACTTAATGAATCAGATCATAGCACCTACAGTAACAAAGCCAACCCATCACAAATAGTTTGCAACATGATCCACTCAAAAAGAACAGCAACACGCCAGTTCATTTCAGACAAAACCTGAGGTAAGAACCCTGGTAGAAAACATTTGTTCTGCCAAATGCTCTGCTGGCTGGGCAGGGTGCTCCTAACTGCACTTCCTAAGACTGTGAGCTCACCAGTAAATCAAAGGCATGACGCCATTTCATCTTTTTTTTTTTTTTTTTTTTTTGTAAACATGTCCTCAAAGATGCAGATTTTCACAGCACAGAAATGGGGTGCCTCGGCTCTGCACGAGGATTGGCCTTACACAGGTAATACTAGGCAGCAGTTTTCCATTCAGCTTTGGTCCCCCCATGGAGATGCACTGCTACTCTGGAATCAGCACTCCCTCTCTGGTCCCAGAGTCCAGCCTGGCAGCACAGAAGTGTTGTGGTGTTACTTGTGCCAGTGTTTCCTGAGACAGAACCAGAACCATTTAAGATGGCGGGAAAGGGGAAATATTTTACTTAATGCAAGTAGTTTCCTCCTAAAGCTGCTGCAGTATGCACACACTCTCTATCCTCACATCACCTTCCTTCAACATTCCCCTAGGGAAAAAGGGTTGAGCTTTTTAGAAATGGGAAGAGACAACCAGAGATGGAGAGCAAAAGCAAGTTAACTGGTAAGGGGATATTTTAAACAGCAGGAAAGGAAAGTAGTGTCTAGAGTTTTCTGGAGAATAAAAGACTCAAGCATTTCCATCCTGCGGCATCTGTAAACATGCATTTAATTTGCCCATTCATTTATTTTTAGTCTTTCCTGGAGAAAAGAAAACATTGCAAGAAAGGAAGGAAATAAATTTTTGCTTCTATAACTGTGAAGACTTTCTAAATTTTGAAAAGCAGTTACAAAGTAGGCAAGACTTGGCTTTACCACCTGAAGGACTGAATTCCTCCTTAAAGACACAGAGCAAAAAGTCACAGCACAGAACTGCTTCCAGGCATTGCCTCTAAATCCAGCTTCACCTCTCATTTGAAGAAATCGTTCCTGGTAAGGACACCGTAGCCATGTGTCTCACTCCATGCAATTCCTGGTCACTGTGCCTTGACACCGATTAAAGTGGGCAGTAGGAGCCAGAGTGTTTTTAAAAAAATGTGGAAATGGTTACCTGCAATGTGGATGAAGACGTGGCAAAGCTCATGTCACATGAGCTAAACTCCAAAATAGTTGTAAGTTATTGATGTAACAATTAAAAGGAAAGAAAAGATCCAGGAAGCCAAGACAACAAAGATCTATATCCTATAATTGGTCTTCAGAGACCTCATTTCCTTACACGCTGGATGGTTGGATTTTTTTATTTTTAATTAAAAAAAAAAAAAAAAACTTACTTGAAGCTTTCGTTCCTTAGAGTACCACCACTCAGGAAACACCAAAGATGTGACTAAGGTGCTGGTATTTTAAGCAACATAACATTCAGCCCTGTGTAAACTACCACTGACAGAGCAAGAATGCCTTTAAGCTTCTTTTCTTTCCCCATGTTTGTTCTTACTAGGAGCATGCAGTTCTCCACCTTCAGAGCTCAAAGTTGTCCCCTTGATTTCTTTTCAGCACATGGTGAGACAGAGGCCAGAATTCAAGCAGCACAAGGCAGACCTGCCACAATCATTCAGTCTCCCTCACTCCCCGGGAGGAGTAGCGGTTTTGTGTGGATGACTTTATGCTGTTTGAAGGTTTCGCTGGGGAAGACAACTCCTCAGCCAGCTGCTGAACTGGGTCCCTGACAGCACACACGGGAGTCGCAGGCAGAGGATCCAGCCCAGCTGACAGCATGAGATTCCATAGGAAATCCGTGTTATGCCTGCTGCCTGGGCAGACACTTTGTAGAGGATGCAGACATCCCACAGAACTTGTTTTGCTCTCTTCAGTAGATGTACTCACCCATTTTGCCCTTAGAAGTAAGAAAGAGTGGAAACGCAGCTACTTGAAACTACAAACTTGAGGGTTTTTTTTTTTCTTCATAATGGTGTGATTTAACCAACACAGTGTAACTGTGCAAAATCTAAATTAAATTCTTATTGAAGACATGCTTACTTCGAGCTACACTTCTCCTTCCCTTCTCTCTCTCCTAATTTCCAGAGCAGATGGAGTGAGAACTGATGATCAATGCAGTTCAGCCAAAGTTCAGCACAGAGGCAGCTCCATGCAGGAGTCGAAGCAAATCAGAAAGACCACCATGCAACACACACTGCCCGGAGACAGCCAAAAGGAAGCCCCAGTGAATGGGCTATTCCTCAGGTAATGGAAGCTCACCGTTACTTGTCTGCCCTTTCCAGACTATTATAGTCAGGGCAACACTCCCCTTTTTCTCACCTGCCTCCCCATTTTCTATTTCTTATGATAAAATGAGCAAAAGAAGGACTGTCAGAAACTCACAGGGGAGAAAAAAAAAAAAAAAAAGAAAAAAAGAAAAAAAACACAGAGCAGAAAATGGTAGATTAATAAAGAGGACAGCACCCAGTTTAAGCCAGCTACGAAACTGCCGCACAGTTTTGCAGTGAATGGCAGCGTAACAGCTTCATTCACCTCTTCTCTACCCCTGTCACTGCATCTTGGCCATTTTTGTATCTGCAACTGTCTATCAATCCTTCCTTTGGGGACAACTGAAAATCCTTCTCATTGCTGCCTTCCCATTAGGGATGTGCATGCAGCCCTTCACCCAGTGTTTCACCATGCTTCTCCCAGTGTAAGATCGCACCCAGAGTAAACTAAAGGCAGGAATCCTCAGCTGACTCAACCAAAGACCTCACTGTCTGTTGCCATGCCAGAAACACATCATGTATGTTCTGATTACGATGGCTGTTCGCTACAAGACCAAGACAGAGTGACTAGGGTCATACAGCAAGGAAAACTTTCATCATATCTGATTCAAACATACCACATGCTGTGAGTGTGAGAGTCATGTACCTCACATCACTGAGAAAGACACAGCACTAATTTGGAACGTGTACCGGAAGATGAAGGATCTGGATCTCATATCCAGTAGTGACTCCCTGAGGCACAGGGTGGGTATATGATGCACATCAACTACGACAGAGAGGTCTTCCTAGAAAACAAGTCCCAGTGATGCTGGGACAACAGCAAACAAACAGCTCCAGAATTGGAGAAGGATATCTATGCATATAAATTTACATATACACACATATATTCACCAAAAGGGTTTCACGTGTACATCCTGCACTGTCTCCTCTGAGTTCCAAGGAGGCCACCAGCTCCAAGCCCTGCTTCCTTCTTTCAGAAAACCTACAGTACATGGGAACACCATGCTGGTCAGTGATGATCAACAGACCTTTTCTCCTTAGACCTCTTTTTCCCTCTCCTTCGATTTGAGTTTTTTTTTTTTCCCCTTTCTTTTAATATATGAAGGCAATATTTACAGCCAAGGCACTGCTGAGTAAGATGCAGTGATTATGGCTGATTTTATCACAGCCGTATTACTTAGCTGCAAGGTGAAGCACTGTGCTAAAATGGATCATGAATCCCTGAAATTGACTATCCGTCACCTTTATAATCTTGATGGAAAGGCAGGTCAGATCAGGCCTGACAACTTCTCATGCAAAGAAGGCTAGAACAGTGACGCTGGCTTGCATCAAGGCATTATTTGTCTGGAGAGGAAGGTGATGCCTTAGGGAACAGGACTACAGAAATAAAGAGGGAGAGGGAAAACCAACTACCCCAACTGCCTCTGCAGGAATCAAGTGCAAACAGAGGAGCCTAGATGTGTGCTCAGACAGACTGCTGGGGTGTTGGATGAAAGAAGATTACAAGATGCTGAGAATCAGGACTGCAACATGAAGGTCTCCCTGTAGGCTGAAGAACAGATTTCAGTTTCAAAGTTAGAAAAAATAAGATAATATCTCCTTAGAGTGAATTTGTGGCATGAGATGAGATCTACAGATGGGGAAAAATTTCCAATGTCTAAAGAGTCTAAATGTATCTCCTTTAAATGCTGTATCAGGGTCCTTCCCACAAAGATCAAAATGAGTGTATATAAATTTGGAGGCCAAAGTGATCAAGGTGTTATCACTGGCTATTATTACGTGTGGCATATCACAGAGCAATGGCAATGTTAAATCTCACACTGGTGTTTATCTGGAGGCATCCAGCATGGCTGATCAGGAAATCGCTACGCTGTCCCAGTGAATCTTCTTGACTGGCATATGATCACATCCAAAAAGGAAAGGGGGACTCTAAAAGTGCAATGAGCATGTTACCATTTGTAACAGGATTGATGGTCTGTTTCTAGTAAACCCAAACCAACCATCTTCCCTAAGCAGGAGTTGCTCTGAAGTAGAAACACAATGCCTCATTCACACATCTTCCAGGTTTGGGGATATCCCAGTACCACCAAACCCTAAGTAGAGTCCTTGTTCTGGGGGTCCTTGTTCTACTCCCAGCAGTTTTTCACATACCAGGCAGCCCAGACAGACACCAACATTACTGTACCTTATTTCTTCCCATGCAAAAGGAGAACAGTAACACGTAGGTCACAGATACTATGCACTCGCTGTCAAAAAATGACTCTTGGAGATCCAAAGAGTGTATTAAAGAAGGGCAAAGACTGCTTACATCTTTCTCTTCTCACCTGTCCTTTCTTCCCCTTTCCTCTAGTGCCTCTCCTGGGTAAGTCATATCTCAGCTAAACCTCTTAGTACGCGATTACATTAGAGATACTACTAATTACCAAATATCCTCTGTGTGGTACAATCTTATCAACACCCCACACCTCCTCCCCTGAGGTGAGGGGGCTTGATCCATTTCATAAACATATCCCAGTTATCTGCTCTAACACGCTCCACTGCCTCAGGCTTGAAGGAGGCTACGGTCAGTTTCTCTATTTTGGGAGGTTTTATTTTTTCCTCCATCCTAAGTAGAGATTCAAAGCTTTTCTGCTGCTGCCTCTTGCAAAGAGGAGGGTTCTCCCCAGCAACCAACTGGTGCATACAGGAGCCAGTCAGCGCCCACGGTGGTGTTTCAGATAACCTCTCATACACTTTCCCCTCACGCACCATGGAGAGCAAGCTGTGCGTTCTGCCATCTACAACAGAGCAGAGGAACTCAGTGCCCATCCTGCAGCTGCTAACACTGCATTTTGAACACGGGGTAAGATAGGAAGAGCAGAAACAGGCAGGTTTAGTTCAAGAACTCCAATACATGCTTTGGCAAGGCAACTAAACCACAGCTGCAGTAATGCCTGATGTTTTGTTTCTAGAACCACCATTTGAGTCAAACTCTGTCAGTCTCATGCTCTCCCGCCCTGCACCACACCCCTCTGCCCAGCCTGGTGCTCACCCCACACTTCTGACCAAGTACCTGACATGCAGGACCTCCATCTAACAAGCTTCTGAAGTGCACACTGCACAGCATTTTGCCAGAGAAAAAGGCAACAAATATCCTCAAAGAAACAAAGGTAATTACCCTTTTGATGGGCTTTGCAGCTGTACTCAGATCCCAGGAGGATTAACAATGCATTGCAGGCACAATGACCCTGCTGGTTTTGGTTGCAGCACCACTGGTTCCCAAGGTTTCAGAAGGCTAATTCCACCTTACACTATCATCCAGTTTGCTCCCTTATTAGTACATACTTCAGTTGTATTATTTGCAGGGGTTTGGTTATTTTCCTGTTTGAAGGTTGCTAGTTTTTCTTTAATATATATATGTATATAATTTGTGTGCATATTACTTGCTGTCCCTGGGATTAATTTTGTTCCCTGACAATGAAACCTCTGCATCACTAACAAAGCAGAAAATAAAAAAGGTAAATAGCACTCTCCAGAAACAGTTTGTTTCTTGTTCTGTAAATTCTACTTGAATGGTATCTGAGGGAATTTTCAGCCCAAAAAGAGAAGGCAGAAGAAGAAGGTGATTGAGGAGGGGGTGGACAAAGAATCTACAATAACGTAATTAGTTGATGTGGAAAGGAAATAATAATGACGATCACACTGCAGACAAGTGGGTACCCAGACAGCTGCATCTGTGAAACTCCAGAAGGCACTCCAGCACAGGCAAGCTATGTGATGGAGCAGAAACCAGTGGTTGCAGAGAGATTTGAAGGGGAGATCCATTTTCTCATGTTTAACCCTTTGGAGCTACGCTGAGAGTCTTCTGCCCTCGCCACAGCCCTGTGTCAGACAATGGGACAGGACCCAAAAATTTTTTTGAGTAATCCTGTTCTGCAAAACCACAGTGCCATAACATAGGTGCAGTCTGTGGATGGTGGCACTGCTGTTGGTGGGTGTGAGTACAGGGAAGTCAAAACTCAGGAAGAGGTGATGCTGTTTTTCCTAGCAAGTGCATTGCCACTGTCTGCTAGAGAAAGGAAAAAATGCCCTACAAAATGCAGTTTTTTTACCTGGTTGTTTTGTGTATTTTCATACAGGAGAGACATGATGTCCATTTTTGTATGTCTGAATAGGAGTCATGAGGATGAAATCTTGACTGCTGAACAAAATTCTTAAGTTCAGATTGAAGCTCCTAAAGTAATGGCTTGCAACGGAAAGGAGATGAACTTTCAGTTGCACCCATTGATTTCACCATCTGAAATTCAGATTTTAAAACTTCTAATCCAAGCAGAGAGGCAAGAACAATACCACAGAGCAGGTAAGGAGAAGACCTTACATCCCTCCACCTGTAGAGTCAAGTAATAAGCCAGATCTATGCCTTACCACTTGGGAACCAGTCACAGAAATCAGTGCCTTTCTGGGAAAGCAAACCAACCAACCTCAGCCTAAGCCACAGAGACACAAATTGAAAAATGGGGCTCATTTCTAGGTGACAACTGTCCAAAGCAGCTAAGGGAATTAGATGGTCAAAAACCATGTGGTCCCTTAGCAACCTTGAGAAATATATGCACAGTGCTCTACACATGAACACACATCTGCATGATCATGCACTGGGTTACTAGACCAGCCCTCGTATGGAAGATTAAATACAAACTGCTGTACTGCTAAACCCTATTTATTGAGCTTTAGCCACTATGTAATTTATACATCTCTTCTTACAGAGTTGGAAAAACTCCATCAACAATAATAATGGCAACACTCAAATTCAATTGGTACATTTTTAACCCACAATAAGCAACGTGTTATACCCATAAAGAGCTCTTTACAAGTTACACAAGGTATTAATCGAGCTGCTAGGAGACCATACAGGTTGGTTTTGTAGTAACTCTGCAGTAAAAACTAAAATAAAGCAAAATAAAAGGCAGCAACCAGAGAAATCCTGGCAGGATAGCTGCACCATCTCAGGAGCTGATTGCTGCAGCTGTACTAGTTATTTACATGAAGTCAATTCCAAGTGATTATTAAGAACATGAGGTTTATCATGTAATATAAAAGGCCAGTTCATTATGTCTGCACAAGCTACAGCTTAAATGGCAAACCTCAATAATTCAGTTTTTCCAACAGCAGTTTGGGATTTAATCACTGCACAATAACTGCATTAATTCTGAATTAATTTCTTAATGGAGATGTAATTGTCTTGGGCTACATTTAAGGGGCCAAAATCTGCTCTCACCAGCATAAATCCAGTGGAATTTCTTGCAAGAAAGTGGAATGATTTCAAAAGAAAGAAAGCTGAAGTCAACAGGCAGCAAAGATCTACAGTGTTATGGAGGAAACTGTATGGCCCAGCCACCACTGGAACTCTTCAGTAATTCACACTCCTTTTGTTGCAAGCAACCCCCATCTGCCTGAGGAAAGTACTGCTTGTCCATTTAAATACTAAACACAGCTGCTGTATCTTCACTGTATTTACTTCTCATATTATAATTGCTCATTTGTATGACATCCTTCACCCCAAAGGGCTGCAAAGCATTTTACCACAGGGGAAAACATTTCATTTAATGCCAAAATGCCTTCAGGTCTGGGGTAAAGAAACCAGCTCACACAGATGGGGGAGCTAAAAAGGCAGACAGCCACATTTCAGTTTGGCTAAGAGATTCAAACTGACACCTCTCCAAGTACTAAAATAAGCCCTGTCTGAGCATTTTAAGACAAATGGCTTCAGAAGGCATTCACAAGAACCCATATACAATTGTGGCAGGTACCCTGGAATTCCTCAAGCTAAAAATAAAATCACTGGAAATAAAAAGTGATCACTCCTACAGACTTCTTATAGTATGCAAGAAAACAGTGATGGTAAGAAGCTGATTGTAGGAAGCACGCTTAGCTAGCAGAAACAGGGACTGAAGAACAGGTTTTAAATCTTCCAGTTGCCCACTCCAGTTGATAAATTCTTGGTGGTAAGGAGGTTGAGAATACAAAAAGCAGCAAGGAAATCAATTACCTCCAGTAATTAATCAGGCAGCTACAAGTTACAGTGGTGACACTTCAACCCACGTAAGAGATCTGCGCCTCCTGAGTGCCAGAGCCCTGGGCATCCTGCAACTGCAAGGTGGTTTTTGAGACTCGTCCCCTCCAAGGCCATTCCAAGGAAAACCAGCAGGGGGTGTAACATCTCTTATAGTCCTAGACTGCCAGAGAATTTGCACATTCTGCACGTGACGTGGAGTGAAACTCATTGAGAACACTCAAGTACAGCTCACAACGTCTTTACTTGTATTTAAGATGTCATATATCATTGTATGCAAATTCATTTTTTCCTGTTATAAGCAGGCAGTGAAGAGAGCATTTCCAGGTGAACATGTCAGCCGTTTCCCTATTAGCAGCTGCACGTGACCTTTCCATCCATTTTGCATCTATTTCCAACACCAGTGACACAGAACCACTAACAGACTCTCCAATGGCTCGTGTAATATTTAATGAGCAGAGCAGTCCTAAACTGCATCCTGCTAGAACACCACACTTCTTGGTTCCTTGAGAACCTCCTCTACCAAAGATGCCCTGGCACAACCCTGCAGGCACCTGATACAACACCTGGGTGATGCTGTGACCTGCCCTGCCTCAGAGTGCAAGTGGCAGGGGTGCACTGCAGTAGGAGGCAATGTTTTATAGAAACCCAGCAACACCCACTGTGCCACCTCTAGTTTCCCTTCAAGACTACATGGAATGTTTGTCCTTTTCCTGTCAATGTGACAGCGTTTCCAGCCACTGAAATCATGCCAGCAGGCTCAGGATCTCTGTTCAGACTTGAGGGATAGTTAGTAGCAAGCGGACCAAGCAGAAATTATTCTCTTAACATTGAAGGGAAAACAATGCCTGGACAAAAAACCTGTTTAGAAAAGCCTTTCCACTGCCTTTCACAGGATACAAGAAAGAAAGCTGAGCATCTTGTTTTGAGGTCTGCTACTCATACGTGAATACATCAGCTGTGTATTTCTTGGCACCCCAGTAATGCGAGGCATATACAAGTAAGTATACGTGGACTAGCTGTTTTGTGAAAAAAAAGCCACAATAACTTCTCCTCATCTACAGAAAGGAGGGCCTCAACAAAAAATTGTCATGATGTGAGCCAGGCAGTCAGCATCAGAATTCACATCAAAAGACAGGATTCCTTGACTTTTTGTGTACCTGAAAAAGACACTGTCTTTCAGGTCAGTGAGCTGACCCTCCTTATGGATAGAGGTCCTGATGAAATTTAACAGATCAGTCGTTAAAACTGTTGCAGATAATGGAAAAAACTGCCCTAACAGTTTTGATTCCACTGTTAAAAATCAAAATCAGACCTCACTCTGGGAATTGTCAACTTCAATGAAATGTTTGATGGCAAAGCATTCAAATGTTTCACTGCAGTGGTTTCAGGACATTTTGTTTAGATCCGTTCTGTTTTGATTTTTGTCATATTAATATATTGTTTAATCTATTGCTCTCTATCAGATGCAAGCGGATTATTATTTACTTACTAGCTTAACACATTAAAAAGCTAAAAATAAAGACAATAAATCAAAAGAAACCAGTGAGAGTTTTAATGTAAAAAAAAAAANCCTAACAAAAGACTCTGGGAGACTGGGACTCTGGGAGAACATGGGAAGATAGTGTCCTGCATATTCAGAGGAGTGAGGAACAGGGACTTTACCTATGGTGTGATGGAGATATTCTTTCCTTGTTTATTTGCATGCCACTATACGCAGTTTGTACTTAACAGTGCAAACATTTTGTTTGTCCTAGGTAGAAAATGAATTCGTTGTATTCCTTTCAGACCTAACTGCTCCATTAAGAGAAAGATGAGGTGCAAGTTCAGAATTCATCTCTCAGTTTATCTACATCAGCTCATATTCTAGCATCCACAGTGGAACTGCCCTAGCACTCCAATCTTTTTAAGCTCTACTGGTCCAGGCTTAATCTACGCCAGGTTGACTTGGGAAGGAAATGCTGTGCAAAAGCTTAGAGAAACAAAGGAAGACATAACTTACATATATCTTAGAAAGTGAATTTGTTAAGAGAATTTGCTGCTATAGCCTCTGGCATTTCATGATGTTAGAGACATTTGCCTGTGGTATCCTGACTCCCTGATATGCAAGATACAGTGTAATTCATGTGTTAGGCCAGATTTCCAAGAGCAGGTGACAGAACAAAGACTCATCTGTGGTTCAGTAAAGTCACTGGATTCAGTAATTTTTCTGTCATTTTTAGGTCCCTACACTACATCCATCACTACAGTATCTCAGCAGCTGGCAATATTCACATGCAAAAACAATGAGCAGCCAAGATTAAAAATATAAAAAATAATAATAAAAAAAGTGGCCAGCATTGGGTTCTTACATTCACACTTTGACAGAGAAACAAATAGCATGATCCTCCACACCGAAGACCAAAAAAATAACCACGGAAAATCCAATTGACATGTTATGCCAAACCTCCATGATTGCTTACAAATGCACCTATCCTTAACCACAAATCCAAGCCAAAGGTACCAGACTTAGTGCTAGTAAAATTCCCGGATCTATGAAACTACAAGTGGTGGGTCTGGATGATGCAACAGCCTTTTCTGGAGCTAGGAATCTGTGAGTTTACAGAAAAGTAGTGCATACGTCATCCAAAACCACTCTCTGTTTTTCCAGTCGTAACAACAAACGCATCCTAAGTGACATCCCCACGCTGGCAGCAGGACACCCCAAGCATTTCTGCACACTGGGGCAGAGGATGAAGTTGCTGAGCTTTCAGGATCCCTGTACAGTATTTTCTCTGTGATGCTATGAAACTTGTCCAAGCTAGCAATGAGAGACCTTTCAAACAGCTTCCCTGAAAGGATCAATCTGGACTAAGCTGATGGTAAGTGGCATCAGTCACACAAAAACATTCTATAGAAAATGTTCTTTTTGCAAACAGATATTAATAAGTGAAGGTGGTAGAAGTCTCTCTCTCCCCCAGCTTGCACATATGGAGCACTGGGATTATTACCAGCTCATCAAATATTCCATTAAGACTGACAGTCCGAAAAGAGAAGTGCCATTTGCACAAGTTCTCACCAAACTCCGGCAACACTCTCTGTCAGTGTCATGGCTGGACTAAGATTCTGCAGAGAGCAAAAATGAAGTCAGAACCTCTTTAATATATAATTAGCAATAAGAGGAGAGTGAGGGCATTTGAATAATACATCTCATATTCACAGAAAGCAGTAGGAGCCAAAAGAGAAAGAGCATATGAGGTCAAAGGGGCAAAGATGAGAGAGAAATGAGACTTACGTACCTACATGAAGGGAGAGGTCCAGTTATAAGCTGGTAAATGGCAAAAACAGGGCTTTGCAATGGTAGAATGCATGCTTTTATAGATTCCCAAAACACAGCTCAAAGGCTGGTAGGAATGACAGCTCTCTTTCCATAGCAGAGGCAAAGGCAGAACACGACATCGCCAAGAGTGCTTTTGATGGCAGTGGCAGAACTGAGGACACAGCCCTCTCTCTAATGGCTGGAGCAGTGGGCCTCTGCCATCCCATCCCCGACAAAGCACATGCAGAGACAGGGAGATAAAGGACAATGCTGCACAGTTTCCCCACAAAGCAGATTAAAGATGAGTGTTCGGTGTTTGCTTATGCCATGTTTGCCAGTGCCAGTCCAGAGCTACGCTCGCAAATGTTATACTCATAATGCCATAGAAACGCAGAAAAAAAGGAGCACACAGGAATGATTCAGCACTAATTCCAAGTTCTGAATCCACACTTCCAGCACCTCAGACACAGGTGTGTTTTTCTCTTGCATTTTGGTTCATACTCCTGATTATAATCACTTCATTGCTTTTTTAATTCACAAAATTATCTAAGATTGCAGATCAAGGTCTGTTTACAGAAGTCAGCTTAATATCTATGGCATCTGCAAACAATGGCATAGATGGAAGCTCTCAATTGTCAGCAACACAACTCTTCTGACCTTGACACACTTGCAGTCAACTTTTACTTGGGTGTAAAGTGTCTGTTCGCCAATTTATTAGTCATATCTGCTTCTCTAAGGGTCTGCATCACCACACAGCAACCCTCTTCAGTTCCTGCAGTGGCAATACATCGGAAGGATCGCGGTGCAATATCTTACACAAGCTTTCCAGCTGGGAACCATCTCAGCAAAAACAAGAAATGTTTTGGTTTGAGGAGGAGTCAGAGATGGCAGAGATGGGTATGAAGAGGCTGCTCTACTGTTCCACATAAAATAAAGCCTCAATATTAAGGGGAAAAAAAAAAAAAAAAAAAAAGATGCACACTATGAAACCCACCCTTCTGCTCCTCATTTAAAGGGTGCTTTACAAAACAGCAGCAGCCCCAGCTCAGGGCACAGCTGAGGCCAGCAGGCAGCCTGGGGAAGCGTATTCAAGCTGGCAGGTACAGAGGCTGTAGTGCCAGGAGAGCCTGCCCCAGCTTCAGATGTTCCAGCTGATGACTAAGGGAACCTGCAAGAGGGGAGCAGGCCTCGTAGCTCTCTTTAGGCATCTATACCAACACCCGAGGAGTGCAGAGGAGAGGTCCTCAGCCACAACACGTACTTGTAACAATAATATATGGTCAGGTAAGAGAAACCCTAGAGAAATACATTTAAAATACACTAAGTCTCTATGACAGGTTTCTTTGAAATATTTTATTGGCACCATACTACCTTGCACAGACGGCTGGAATTACAGGGACTCTGTAGGGAAGAAAAGATCAAATAAAAAGGAAGCATATAAATGTTACTAGGAATGCAGGGATTTCAGACAAATACACTGTGCTTGCAGACAGGGTGGGCTCAGGATAGGTTCCATCTTAGCTACAGCAGACCCCAGCTGCTCTTTCGAAAATGAATATGGTTTGGAGGGGATTTTCTTAAATTCAGAGCTAAGGAAAGCTGGCAGGTGCTGAGGAGTGCTCAAGCCAGACAAAGACATCTGCTAGGAATGTCAGTAATAGAGAGATAACTACTATCTGGGAGCAGAGGACAAGACAGAAACTTCAGCTGAAGCAAAGCTGAGAAACGCTACTACTGCAGAAAAAAAAAAAAAATCTGCAAAATAGCAGGATTCAGATCCAGAATCTCAATAAAGTTAGGCCCAGAGCCAAGACTAAAAATGATCATGTGTGTATGTAAAAATGATCAAATGGTGGAAGCTTGTGAGCAGTAATGGGTAAGTGAGAATGCTGGATAATCAAGCAAAAACGTAATAACAGAATGATGAGGATCAATGGAAGAACATAATCTTGGGTTTCAAACTGTACACAAAGGACACGCTAGGCTGTTAGAGGTGAGGGTGCTGCAGCCCCCCCTGCTTCCAATGATAAAATGTTTTGACATGTTCACAAAGTAAACTCCAAAAGCTCCAACTATGAGAATATCAGTGTACTAGCAGGGTTACATCACCATCCTCTTGATCTAGAGAAAAGAAGAATACTAAATGCATAATGTTGATGAACATCAAAGCAGCAATCATTCTAATAAAGCAGAAAAATGTGGATCACTTTGGTTATTTGCTTACAGAAATGAGTCAGGTGTCATGTTGGGTGACAGTTTAGGAAAATAATTTCTTGATGTGTTAAATAAATTATCACTTAGAACAGCTGACTCGAGAGCTCAAAGAGAGGAGGCTATTTTCAGTGCAATTTGACATGAAAGACAGAAGTCTATTTGCAAAGCAACTGTTGTTGATGCACTGAAAAACAATGACCACTTCATAAACAGGCTGCATTTCCTTCAGAAATTTACAAAAAAAAAAAAAAAACAACAACAACAACAACAACAAAAAATGAAGTACTAAACTGTTTGAAAGAGGATTGTAAAACTAATGAGGAAGCTGATTGAAAAAGCTGTAACTTTGGAAGTGATAAGGATTAAATCCCTACCCTAATACATAAAGAAAAGGAAGTAAAGTTATCTTAGTCAGAGAATCATTCCTGAATGAGAAAGTTAAACATGAATCTAGAATGCCAACTGAGGAAACCCTTAAAACAAAGCAATACATTCAGATGGACAGGTTGAAGAAATCAGAGCTGCACAGGCATCCCTTCAGTAAAAAGAAATCCAGTCCCACTGTGACCAACCCATACAAACAAGCAAAATACTAACTTGCCTTGGTTCCAGTTTGAAATTCCTCCTGATTATTTTGCTAAGGGAAGATGTTCAGAGGAAAAGATTGAGGTCTCATTGCTTTTACTTGGTGGTTCTCTGCACATATACAACTTGTGACAGACATTGAGCTGAAAAAGTTAGTTTGCATTCTCACTTTGGAGAATAAGAACCGAACTCCATGTGATCTTGGAGGATTGGAGAAGTGGTCCAAAATAAGCAAGGTGAAATTTGACAGAAAAAGCTACCACATGCTACATCAAAGGGGGAGGGGATTACACCATGCACAGAATGTCCTATCACTGATTAGACAGTGAGTGGTGCTACAGTAACGACCTGAGTTCAAAAAATAGAAGTGAGTCAACAGAGTAATATTGTAAACAAAGTGCTTGTCATGTTGAAAGGAAAGTAACATGCAAGAGGTGTACAGTGTCATTTGAAAGATGCATTCAGTTACAGAGAAACCTCAGTTGGAGACCTGCTATCCACTTATAGGCACAAGAATTCAGGAAAGAGGCATAATAACTGGAATGAATCCAGAGAAGAAGAAAAAAAAAAAAAAAATGAAGTGATTTAGGAAGCATGACCCATGAGGAAAGGCTGGTAAAAATAATTTGTTTAATCTATAAAAGAGAAGACTACATGACTAACAGTCTTTGACCACATTAAAACTTATTTTAAAGAGGCTGCCCTTTGTGTCCACAGCAGCCAGGGAAAAAAAATAAAAAAATAAAAAAATAAAATAAAAAGAAAAGAAATCAGCATACAAAATGGAAGATGTCTCTTTCATTGGAAGTTTCCATGTTTATGATAAATATTCATAGCAGTCAGGCAGATCCCTTTTATCCCTGCATTTTATGATCTTATATTATAATTTTGGGAGAAATCACTATCACAATTCTGCTGGGGTAAGGTTTCCAGTCCATGACATGAATATGCTAGAGATCCAAAATATCCATTGGGTTAGCAGAGGAGATGCATTAAGGTCCAGTAACCAACAGACTGTGACTACCCCATAGAATGATCGAGGTTGGAAAAGACCTCTAAGATCATCCAGTCCAACCATCAGCCTAACACCACCATGCCCACTAAACCATGTCCCTCAGTGCCACATCTACATCTTTCTTGAATACATCCAGGGATGGACTCCACCACCTCCCTGGGCAGCCTGTTCCAAAGCCTGACCACTCTCTCAGAGAAGTTTTTCCTAACATCCAACCTGAACCTCCCCTGGCACAGCTTGAGGCCGTTACCTCTCCTCCTGTCACTGTTACCTGGGAGAAGAGGCCGACCCCTCCCCTCACTGCAGCCTCCCATCAGGGAGTTGCAGAGAGCAGTAAGGTCTGCCCTGAGCCTCCTCTTCTCCAGACTGAACAGCCCCAGCTCCCTCATCTGCTCTCCATCAGCCTTGTGCTCTAGGCCCTTCACCAGCTTTGTGCCTTTCTTTGGACATGCTCCAGGGCCTCGATATCCTTCTTGCAGTGAGGGGGCCCAAACTGAACACGGTTTAAAAAAAAAAAAAAAAAAAAAAAAAAAAGGTTTTAAATGGTTACATGAGTTGCTAACATAAACAGGGAACAATCTGACATGATTCAGATTGTACAGAAAGTTCTCTGAAAACTGCTGTTAAGGAAAACCAAACCAAAAAGGAACAAGTAAATGAAGGAACGGATTAACAAAGGGATGATGCAGGCCAAGAGTGAAAGGGACTTGGACCTGGGTGGGTATATGGAGCCCAAGGGAGGAACAGTACACAGATCTGCAGACCAGATAGCTAAGGCTTCAGGCTGAACACTGCATTTCCTCATATTTTACAAGTAAACAACCACCAAAACCCTATGGACCCCACAGATAAGGCAGAGGCATTTCATACCACCTAAGAGAAGGTAAGAATTTGCTGCTATAAAGAGTACAGATGAATCAAGAGCTCATGCAAAGCAACGAGTCTCCCCAAATACCATCATTAAATCCCACTGAAAATTCTAATAGCAATTCCTTTTATATAAAAAGAAAGAAAAAAGAAAGGAAAAAATACCTCAGGAGCAGAGCGATAAGAGCAATGTTCAGGACTAAGCTCACAGTATTTGATTCTTTACAGCTGCCCAATATATTCCACACAGTATAGGAGGGAATTGGGGGATACAGATGCCTTTGGCCATGATGCAGAGGATGAAGGGAAGAGGTGAGGGGAAAGCTCGCTTTCTAAGTGCAAGCAGAACCAATAAATCACAGCCTGGCTGGCATGGCAAACACCAGTCCCTCTGGCAGCTTTGTAATTACTCCCTAAATGTGGTCTCAACCCTTTTGATGTGGAGATAAATAACTTCATGTGCAAAGCAATTAAAGCCTCAGGCAACACCGGCGGCAAAGCTTGGTCACTGTGTGTCACTATCCATTTGCCAGAGAGGTGTACAAGTGGTACCGAGTTTATTAAACTGGAGCACTGGCTTTCACATTTCGACCTGCCAGGGGCCTTCCTGGGATGGCCCTCAAACAATTGTTTCTGCTCTCCAAAGCAATGAAACATCCTGGTTCAAGGGCTGAACATGAAGTGAGTTGGGAGACCCTCGGAGCAGCGTGCTATGTGTTTTGCTCTCCCAGAAGAGAGCAGCTTTCTGTGGCCTGATACCTACTGGGGAACCTCTGAAGGGATTATCAATCATTGTGATTAGATTCCTCCTCTTCTCAGCAGAGATCATGCTCCGTTGAAATCAGAGCTATAGCTGGGATGATAACAAATCACTCTGAAGCAGACTCTCGTTTGCTGCATTCCTCTTCCCCTTATAAACTTGCATGTCTCTGCTCTTTTCCTGAATGGCCATATTTTCTCTACATTTTCTACCTGTCCAAAGCAGTACAAGCCTCCAGATTTCTCTCACACCCGCTGCCTACTTGCATTGACAGTTCTGGAAAGCAAATGTAGGAACATGCTGCAATCACACGTGACTGGGTGGAGTGGCACTACGCTGCAATACTTGAATCCCATCCTTCTCTAAGGAGCTACTGGCCTGCTCTGCTCAGAAACACAGTATAGTGCCACATCTACACAGGAAAAAAAAAAAAAAA
>VXAV01003348.1:48717-85895 GCA_013399715.1 Alectura lathami
TTGCTGTCTTTCCTCATTCAAGTATACAAATTCAAGGCTCATCCTTTCAGGTGTTGCTCTTCAGGGAATTTTATCAACCCCAGCAGAGACCTGGGTGATCGTGTAATGATCTAGGGTTCCCTTCCTCCAAGCTACAAGTCTATCAGAGTTGTCCTGATCTGAGCATTAGCTCAAAAGACTTTTGTGGTCGTTCTTAAGTAGTAAGTTTAAATACAGCACTGAAAATAAATACAGTAATGTAATGAATAATAAACAATTATTTTCTTATTTACCCTACTCTTGTTTATCTCCAAAGGGTGCTTTATCTTCTGTAAAGGCAGATGAGATGGAGATGAGATGGAGCAGAAAGAGCTGAAGGAACCAAAATGATGTAATTTTTGACAATGATGCTTTTACATTTCTTTGTACTCTTAATAAGAAGAGGGAATCTCCTTCACAAAGTAGCATGCAAGTCTTTCAGAAAGTCCTTTGACATTGTCATCTAAGTTATCTGCAAAGGTCTTTACAATTACAGGCAACTAAAATAACTCCAAACACCTCACTACGCACAGCTGAATCGAGCCCCTGGCCTATACCGGTTTGGAGAGCAACCTTGCTGACAAAATGCAGCTCTCTGACTTCACTGCATACGCAGACAGTGAAGAACCAGTAAGGTATGAGAGCTTAGATACCTGGCTAACAAAATCATCTGCATTCAAGTATCTACACAGTCCCTTGACTGTGGACAAGTACAACTAACTTATTTTAAGAGGTCAGATCGACAAAACATGGCAGTAAGAGTCACTGCAATGCACAGTGTACACCTAGATCTATCCTGTTCTCTCCTCCCTCAAAAAAAAAAAAAAAAAAAAAAAAAAAAAACACGAACAAACATAAAAAAAAAACACCAAAGCTGCTTCTCTGAGGGAAGTTCTGAAAATTCATCATCTGTTTTCATTTCAGCTCAAGCTGAAAGATGAAATTTTGGAAGTTCCCGCAGAACAATAGCTCTGCAAAATCGAGATTAGAATTAAATGAAATATTGCATTAGAATGATGATGGATTGTTTCATTTTGATGATATTGGCATGGTGTATCTGGATAACATGAAAGCACTGCAACATGAAATACAAAATGCAATATATAATATTTAGCAGAAAAGTCAAATGAGAATCTATCAAAACATTTTAATCAAAATATTTTTATGCTACCCTGGAGAAGTGGATCAGCCTTATTGAAATAAATTGAGAATGTTGAATCCACCTTTTGGACATACGCTTGTCAAAATTTTCAACAAAATCTACTGTTTGCCATGAAAGGCTTCAACCTCTAACAAAATAGGTTTTTTGTTCTATTTGGCTCTAACAATTGAAAAAAGATAGACACATAAGAGCTTCATCTATACTCCATAACTAAGACAGTAGAAGCACAGGTCTATGCTATTAAACTACTAGTGTGGACACTGGTACATACACCCCCTAACACAGTTTGGAGTTTATCACAAACAAGGGATTGCTCCCCACAGGCCATTTGTGCGTGGCCTCAGAGGGATGACAGAATTCACCCAGATAGAGATGAGTGAAGCAGTGCCAATTGGCTGCAGGACCTACTGACACTGCTGTGACCATTTTATTTAGGAGCACCAATGTAGACACACTGGCCCCTCATAAGAACTGCAGCTACCACTGTGATGTGTAAAATATGCAGAATTCTAAGGCAAACCTTGGCCAAAACAAAATTAATGAGAATAAACTCACATTCAAAACTTGGAGATGGAAAACACAATCCTGTCCAATGGTGAAAAAAATAAAACAATTTTCTTGTATTTCAATCAGAATCAACACTGAGAAATATGTTTGGCCATTCATGTAAGAACATTAAAAGACTTTAAAACAAATAAATAAATAAGTGGAGAGGGACCACCACAGAGTTAAAAAAAAAAAAAAAAAAAAAAAAAANAAAAAAAAAAATAGAGATTATAATGCCAGAAGGAAGAGCAAACTTCTCTTCCAATCTCCCAAATAACACAGCTCATAGGACTACCCTGAATTAATTCATGCTTGGGTAGAACATATGTTGTGAAGAAAAAGCTAGTATTGATTTTAAAATTGCCAGTGATAGAGAATCCACCACCTTCCCATGGTAAATTGTTCCAATGTTTAATTACTTTCACTGCTGAAAAAACTTGTGCCTCATTTCTAGTGTGAAATTGCCTGGCTTCTGGTTCCAGCCACTCGTTCCTTTTCTATGTTGTTTGCTAGCTTGAAGTGCCCTTCTATTAAAGTTTAGTTCTCTAAGTAGGTATTTACAAACTGCAGCCCCTTAGGTTTCCCACAGATGAAGAGGCTGCTCTCCTGGAGTCTCAGACTGCGAAGCACAGCCCCTTGCATTACCACCATTTGCATGTCTAGTTTGAGACACGCTTCTCAGCTGAGTGGTATCTTTCTTGAGCTGTGGACACCAAAACATTAGGCAGCACCGTATTAACTGAGTGTTTGTCAAGTACAGAAGAGAAGAACTGCTTCCTCAGCTCTCACACAAAGTACCTCTGTTCACACTTCCAAGTCTGCACTGTGTCTTCTGGCGTAGTTGTGATCTATATAACCATAAATCAAATCTATACAATGTCTATATAATAAGCTATAGAAAATCTATGTAGCAATAAATAAAAATAAAAATACCTGGTGTATTTTTTCAGATTTGCTACTTCTCAGAAAAGCCTCCTTCAGGTTAAAAGCATGGCTAACTACTACGGTTGTTTGATATGCCTCTACACTGTGCTTCTGCTGTTGCTCTCCATCTGTGACCTTGTCCTTTTTCATGGTTTGTCTGCAGTTTTATCATTTGCGTCACCAATGAGCTTTCCTTCTGGTGGTTTTACATCTTATTCCCTGCTATCGATAAAAATTATTAAATATGATAGGGGTGAGAGCCAATTTGCGCAGAATTCATACACAACATAATGTGGTAATGACTCCCTGCTTGCAGCTGTATTTTGAGTGCTGTTTAACCAGTTTTTAATCCATTTAATAGACAGCAAGTTATTTTATACAATTCTAATTTCTGTATCAAGATGCTACAAGGTGCAACACCAAGTGCTTTAAGAAGTCGAATACATCTGCACTATCACCTTTACCAACAAATCTTAAAATCTCATCAAAAAGACATCAGATTAGACAGACAGGATTTATTTCTCATAAATCCATTTTGATTGGCATTAATTGCA
This sequence comes from Alectura lathami, assembly GCA_013399715.1. NCBI lineage: Eukaryota > Metazoa > Chordata > Aves > Galliformes > Megapodiidae > Alectura > Alectura lathami. The sequence continues at coordinate 51,922 of VXAV01003348.1, forward strand.
TTTCACTTCTTTAATTTTTTATTAAAGAAGTCCTGTATCAGTTGTTGTGCTATTTTACCTGGAAACGGTGTTGGAATGACAGGACTAATTTCTTAGGTCATCCCATCCAGACCTTTTAGATATGAAAGCATCTTTCAACACAAACATTTTTTTCCAGGCTTCTGGCACTTCAAAAGGAACTTCAAGCCCCACCAAAAGTACCCAGGCCATTTCTCTGAAATGTCTGAATTTTCTAATCTGGCTTGGTGTCCTGCCCCCTAGAGCAGAAGCAGGTGTTGCAGAAAATGGGGAGAAGTCAGGGAGGTGCCCAAGGCCCCAAGCTTGGCCAGCTCGCCCAGCCCACTGCCATTTGCTGTCCGGGCCCTCCTCTGGCAGGCTCTGCACCCGCATCGGCCTCCACACAGCCCTAGGGCTCTCCTTCCAGGACTTTATCCAATTATCTGCCAAAACCAGTTTTATTTCTCATCTTCTTGCTATTCTGTGGCAATGGGTTCCTTACGCTAACTACACACTGCGTACTTCCTATTCGTATTGCTTAAACCTGCTGGCTGAGAGTATCCTTAGACGGCTGTGACCAACTTCTCCATCCCAAGGGTGATTTTGCAGACCTATTTCATAGTCCTCCTGGGCCATCACTCAAGAGCCAGAGGTGAATGAGTGTCTTTTCCCTGGGAAGCTGCTCCCTGACTCTCACCACTTGTACCTCCCACATTGGACCCCCTCTATTTCTGCATGTTTCTTACAGAGATGGGCACCAGAACTATGCCTGGTTTGCAAGATGTAGACAGATCACAGAGGTGTGTTGTCAGACACGTCACTTTGTGCTTGGTTGCCCTGTTTCCTACTTTACCATTACATGCATCTTTAGCACCACTTTTGAATGCCAATCTGACTTCCTCACAGAGGTAGTCAAGTCTTTCCTCAATTAAAGCTACTCTTCGTATTTTCTTGAGCTATTCCTGCACTGCATTGTTCAGCCGCCCATCGCTACGTCTGGAACTGACACTGCTGCCAACTCAAATTACAGTTGTCATGCTTAAGATAAAATTCAAAACTTCAAAACCATTACCAATCCCTTTCCTGGGCCAACTGTACCTACCTCTAACACACCCTCAGGCAGAGCTGTATTCCTTCATTTCAGTCACCAGGAGTTAAACTTGCCATGGCAAAAAATATAGTTTTGAACTGGATCTGCATGCAACTCTTGCTATCTCTGGGAGGAGGAGTCTACATGCTTCCCTTCGTTGCTGGTGGGAATATGGTTTTAAGGAGCTGCACAGCTGGGACAGCAGAGGCCACAGCCACTCCAGTAAGGAGTTTTAAACCAGAGTATTTCACCAAGTGAACACCCTTACTGGAACAGATGTTTTCATCTGCGCTCACAAATGTATTGCCTATATAACATCCTTCTGGGGCAGGCGCAAACTGCCTCGAGCTTTTACGCCTGGATGATTTGGGCACATGTGCACACACGTGCACACCTGATCTGTGTGCAGTTCTGTCCCCATGGATCTGTATTATTGTTGTTCTCTGCTTGCCTGTGTCTGTAATACGACGAGAAAGAGTGACCACAGCACTGACCTGACTGAGCTGATTTCGGTGTTAGATATTAAGGTCAGTGTGCAAGAAAGGTAAATGTGGGCTGAGGGGCAGATCCTAGCTGATCACTCACCTGCTCCCATCCATCACATTTTCTCCTAGGGGAAAGGATATGAGCAGATCTGTGTTCTTTTTAAATCTGCGGTAATGAGGAGGAATGCATCAGGCACTGGATATGCAGTAGCGAGAGAGAGGAACCTTCTGTTTTCGTCTGTCTTAATTGCCTGTGTATTCATAGGCTTTGGTGATGGTAGGGAAAATCTTCTTGGCACCATGTGAATGCTTTTGCTTCCTTCCCTGAATAACCAGTTTGTTCTTTCTGTGCTGTTTCCTTCCTCTGCGAAGGCACTTTGCTCTCTGTGACCAGAAAACTGGCCCGCACAGACTCTCAATGCCACCTGCTACGCCATTCTGCAGATGCTCAAAGGAAACAAGTCCTATCAGCTTTATATTTCCTTACAGAAACTCTGCCTGAGAGAGGCGAAAGGAGCCAGTTCCACTTCCTGAGGGAACATCTTTGCCTCAGGGGCAAAAACTAAGTCCCAAGGCAAAGGGAGACCTATTAAATGACAAGACAGCACTCAAAGTCATTCCTTTTTACAGCTGTTGCTGCTTGCAGCAGATTTCCCCAAGGGTCTTCATTTAGCTGCAGTTCATTGAAAGGGTCAGGCAGGGGTGGCTGCTCAACTGCTGCAACACTTGCTTGTTGACCAGTCTGCAGTCACTAGACTCAGCCCTGACAGAGACTGAAGAAAAGAGGAGCTCGCTTGGCACAACACAAAATACCATGCTATGCAAACCATGAGCAGGACCCTGGGAAGCCCCTGGCAAAAATCTCACAGAGAGCAATAGGATTTAGCTCTGGATTTTAGCCCCTCATGCATCAGGCTCATAAGCACATTTGTTTGCAGTAAGGTCAGAGGAACCCTGTTGTCCTACTCAAGTAGGAGGCTCTGATATTTGGATAAATAGCCAAAGACTTGCCCCAACTGATCCCAACGGATCGTTTAAATCCTGCCCGATAAACAACAGTAACAGCAGGATCTCAATACTGCAGCAGTTACAAAAGCTCCAAGGTAAGAAGCATTTTCCTGGACAGAATTTAATCACTGTTTTAATACTGTTTTTAATTACCTCAGCCTAACTGCTCTGTGGCACAATGAGCTAGCATGCTTTGCCAGTAACTTGCTGCTAGCAGCACTTGGTACAGAGGCAGTTTGCTCTCTGTTTGAGTGAGTTTGCAAAAACTTCATCTGCATCAAATAGATATTTTGCCTCTCATGACACATTGCTAGTCTTCAATGGCACATCTATGTTCTGTCATGCTAACTGTTCTAAAGCTGTTAGAAAGAAATTTTCAAGAAGTTTTCCTGAAATTAAACAAATAACTAATTACTTAAATGATTTTCAAATAAGAGAGATGAATAAAAAAGAAGTATCTGAATTAAATAAACACAGATCTTGAGAAGGAATGGAGTAGTAATAAATGAAGTCTTTATTTTTCCCCATTCACTTTATTCTTTGTCAAGGCAAGATGCATTTTCTTTGGCACATACCATCCTCAAATGCCTTGATTTTTAAAATGGGACATATATATATATATTTTTTTTTTGTCAGCCTCCCTCTAATAACCCATAACATTGAAAAGATACTACACTTTGTTTTTTTTTTCTCCCCTAATAAAAATGACCAAATTTTTTAGATGTAGATCTCTCCTAAGATAAGCACTTCATTAAGTGCTCAGTTTCATCCTGCTTACTATGGCTTTTGGTAGCCTCTGCAACCAAGTCTAAAATGAAAAAAACTGTAGAAAAATAAAATGCACTCTATTTTTGTCAAAAGCATGACAGGCTTCTCACCATTCCCCTTCACCCAGTTACCAAGCTGCTGTGCTCCCTGGCACTGAAAGTTCTTGATGGGCCTGCAAACATTTTATCTTTTGGGAAGTAGTGTAGTGGCAGGTTGGATATCTCAGGAGAAGTTGAAAGCACTGCCTATGATGCCTGAAAGATTTCTAGGAATTACAGAGAAGTGGCAATAGAGTGTTAGGACTGCTCTAACTTCTAATACCTTTGCCTTTGAAGTTGTATGCATTCTATTACAGGTGTGCTACACTCAGCTGACAGACATTAGAGAAGTTCCCTGTACGAAATCCCTAGGTTAAGTGAAGGCCATAGGCATAATAACAGTGATTTTTATAACAATCATCAGGAAATTGTTCAGCTTTCCTAAGGTACTGTGTTCTCTATGATCCTACAGTCCCTCAAAGCAGCTCTTGCTTTGTCTGTTTCATCGAAATAGAACAGATCTATACTGATGAGAAAAACAAACCTTGCCTTCTTTCTCTCTCTTTCACCCCTCTCAGCTATTAACTCTGAAACTGAAAGGAGTATATGTGTTTCATAACCCGCCAACAGTTCTCCATATTCATAGTGCTGACTGCATAACTGAAAAATAACACTATTTTCCTCATATCCTATAGTTGTCAATAATAAATGAAAAGGGTAGGTCTGATGAGTTGTTTCACAACTTCATATTTATAATAAAAAAATTTACCTTGACCCTCTACCATTTCTCAAAGGAGCCTGAATTTACTTTCATGTAGTCGGGGTATTAAGTCTTTTCCAGCAATGGCAAGCCACTACTTTCAGTCTCATGAAAATCAGCAGAGGTTTCAGCATCTCACCAAGAGCAAGAGATCTGAATCATAGAGACCTCGGATAAACTTATAAATGTTACAGCAGGAACAAAATTGCACGGGGCCGGAGCAGTGCCAGACTTCCTCCAGAGGTAAGGAGAGCAGGCGTTGGCTGGAGTGCTCATGGCACCTCGGGCCATGAGCATCTCAACCCACATGGATAGCACGTCTCCCGCAATCAATGAGTTGCCGTCATTATTTTCAAGTTAAAATCAAAATCATTCATCTTGAATGCCTCTAGAATACTGAATTGTGAACATTGGACCCCCGTGGGAAATTAGGGAAGGTTCAATCTACCCGAATCAATCAAATCATCCAGAATCGGCTTTTTGAGCCAATGTAAAACTGTCTGCTTGCAGGAGAGTGATGCTAGGTATCACCCCGTAAAATCTGTCCAAGATCACTCTGGAGGCTCACACAAATATACTTTACAAAATCTGTGAAAGTTTCCTGCACTTATACCAAGAGGATGAGTGGCTTTCGGCATTTATATCTTCCCACTTCTGTCCCCTGTGTAACAAAGACCTAATGAAATTCTCATCCAACCCACCAGCAACTGGGCTGCACCCTCTCAACTTCCCACCTACCTAGGAAAGCCCGATGAGACCCAAACTCATCCAGTATCTCCCACAAGCCCTCAAAGTTAAAGAGAGAGATGAAGAGTTTTATTTCATACCTGTAATAGAATTCCTTTGCCTTAAAGTCTCCATGTACTTTTCATTCTTTGGGAGAGAGGAAACAGGCAAAGAGGTATGGAAGCTAAGATTAGAGGTGACCTCTGAGAGCTGTGACTCACCTAACACCCCTCAAAAAAACCTAAAGGAAAGCTAATGATGTAAACAAATTCGGACTCCTCTGTTCCACTCACAAGGTCAGGTTTTTTGAAGTCAAGTTGGGGCGGGAAACAAGACAGACAGCTGCTTTTCTCAGGAACCATACCAGCACGGTAGGGCACAAGCCACTTCTTCTGGACTGGCTCACCTACAGGCTTAAAATCAAACGTGCAGAAGTGACCCCTGATGCAAAGCTACACGCATCCACACTATATTTCTAAGTGAGCAAGATGAACACACGTGGATCAGAGCGGGCTCTGCTGCATGAGAGCCCCAGCAAATCCCATCATGCAGGTACCTCTTCTCAAAACTCTGGGACAGGTTGCCAAGAGGATGCACAGTTTGAGATGACAAGAAATTGAACAAAAAAAAAAAAAAAAAAAAAAAAAGAGGCTTATCTGGGCTACTTCCTAATTGCAACAACCTTAAGCTATACCTTCTGCACTCTAATGCATCAGTTTGAAAAGCTGTTTATGTAACATAAATAAACAGCTTTCCTTGACTTCAAGGGCTCACCAACCAGAAAGCTTCACAGCCAGCTGCTGGTCAGCCTAGGTCAGCCCCTATACAAAGGTATGAATATTAAAATAGAAGTAAACTGTGAAATACGTATGAAATATGGGCCAAATAATATACTATATTTAAAACATATGGGTCTTGGATTAACAAGACAGCCCACGTCTATGTCTTTGTTCTCCATCACTTCTAACAGCACATATTTTGCCTATAAAAGAACAGGTGATATGAAAGAAGAATTAAAAGCTGAGTGGGGAATGGGATTTGTTTAGAGTACATAGTACCCTGCTTCCCTGTTGCCTACAGAATTGTTTTGTTTTCAAAAAAAAGTAAAAATTCACTTTTCTTCAGGAACTGGAAAGTTAAGTAAAGCAACAAATGCTATGAGAATTACAAATAATTCAGCACTTGGCAAGGCTGGATGGAGCCTGACTGATACAGATGGAAGATTTAGTGGCCAAACCTTAACAAGTCTCTGCTGAGTATGTACGGACAGAAATTTTTCAGAAGCTTGCAGTTTGGCTACATCCAGGTAGATAAGAACAAAAAAGGCAAAAAGTAAATCCCTGACACCAAGGCTATTTTACTTGCCAAATTCCAATCTCTCTGCCAAACCACACAAATGCTAAATTTGCATTCAAAACAGAAACAGGAACTTTTTTTTTATTATCATTATTTTTAATGAGTAAGACAACATATGTTTTCCTAATCTCTGGACTTTTTAGCTGATATTTTCACAAATATTCAGCCCTGGGCTAATACTCAGCAAAAACTACTTCAAATCAAATGGATGAAGTTTGGCAAACTGATAAGCAATGGAAAATTGCATTGGATAATAAAAACGTGAGACATTTTAATGATAAGCAATGGTATCAGCTTTGCATATGACGCGCCTGTCTCCAGCTGTCTCTCTTCAGACCAAATTCAGACACACAAACACAGGTACATTTCATGTGAAATCTTTTGGGGGTGGCATTTTCAACAGATGGGAACACAACTCACTGTCTATGTTGACTGCATGTGCGCAGCATGCGCTGGTATTTTGCAGGAAATTCGGGTGGAAAGCCCAGTACTACTTTTGCTGCTGTCCCTGCCTTGTAAACTGGGTTTTTGCACATGAGTAAAAGGTAATGGGAAAAATTCAGAAGAGAGGATTGCAGCGGCTGGGCAGCACAGTCTCCTGGCCTATTTTGGCTGCTTCTATTTTAGGTTTTTGGCCATGGGGATTTCTTCTTCTCTGCTGGCGGGGTGGCAGCAAACTCCCAGGCTCCCTCACCTCATTCTGACAGCGACGGCCAAAGCTGTGGCTCGCCTGCCGGGCTGCTGCAGAGAAGGGGCTGAGCAGCAGAAAGAGGAAGAAAGCATCATTAAAAAAAGGAGGAGGCTAGGGCCAGTTTCACAGAGGAGGAGGGGGGGAAGGAATAGCAGCAAGGTCCTCAAATAAGGCAACTTTGCCTGAGACCTACAGGAGGGAATTGGGAGCTGGGAGGTCTGATTCCCCTTCACAGCTCAGCCACCGATGTGCTGCGAGACAATTTGCAGCTTCACGGCCCTCATCTAAAAAATGGTAACAGGAGCAACCCACCAAGCGAGTGTGGGTGGGTCCCTGCCTCCTGCACGGCCAGCAGCACGTTCCTGCTTGCCCTTCTGCGGTCCCTCTCCCCGTACCCCCTCGCACTGCTCACGGTCACACACACAAAGCGCCTTCCGCCTATTAAGCACTTCCATTCTGCAAAACCTTGCAATTAAAACTAATCCTTATCCTGCAAATAAGCTGGAAAGGAAAGCAGCGCCTTAGAAAGCTTTCTGTTTAATGAGCAGCTTTGCCATGGCCCACGCCATTCCCTGTCTTCTTGACTTTCTTCTCCAAGCCAGATAGACATCTGCCCCCCTGCAGCTCCTCACTGTAAACATTAATTCAGGAGGTCACTTACATATTAATGCTGACCCTGTTTCTGGCACCTTTGCTGATACGGAGCAGTCCCCCAGCAGTCCTATTAGCAGCAAGTGTTTCACGAGAAACTGATTCTTAATGTGGGCATGGGTGGTGGAAGCTGACCTCCATCACTTCCCCCTTCCTCACCTGCTCTGAATGTGACCAGTGCCCTTGAGTACCAGATTACCGGATCACATTATGTGTCCTGGGATGCACTTGTTTGTTTACCTCCCCACACAAATGGATGCCTGTAGCCAAGGGAGGCACTGTGCCCACAGAAATCAGAGCAGCCTCGCAAAACAGAAAGCATCTGATATCAGCCTGTTTTCTGTTTTAAAAAAAAGCACTAAGGTATCATGATAACGGACAGAAAGACAAAACACCAGGCAAATCGATCTCTTACAAGCACTTGCATGACACTTGAAACACCCCTGTATAGAGGGATATCCAGATTTCTGTAGGAATGCACACCCACAGCTCCCCTTGCCATGCCCCTTTCTATGTACATCCTCCTCCAGCACCACCAGCAGCCCTGTCCTTCTCCCCGCAGCACCTCAGTGAGCACTGGAGCCCTGACCCCAGCCCCACAGATGTTTCCTGAGGAGGAGTCAGAAATGTCAGCAGCACTTGGTACCTAACACATTTTGGGCAAACTAATGGGATGCTGTGACCAGCAACCTTGGAAAAACAGTGCCTGGGAAGATCCACAGGGGATGCACTTTACATGCCAGAGCTGAACCTAACCTCCTGCAGCATCGTTAAAAAGCTGGCAGTCAGAAAAGCCAAGCTTTTTCCTGCTGAGGAAGAGCGGAGGGAAAGCTCACCTGAACATTAGGTGGTCCTCAACTCAGAACTTGCTTTTAAGACTTCAGGGAACACTTTCTCTTGTGCACAGCAGAAAAACCTTCTCACGGCTGTCCACCTGGTTGCCATTCCCAATAGGCATCATGCACACCTCAGCTCCTGATAAAGTATTCAGAGGTTGCCTGTGGTCTCAACAGGGCTGTCAGATCACTTAGCAAAGTGCCTGCAGGATTGACATTGGTAGATGTGACTCCTGGGCCTCAACACCGAAAACTATGTTTGTGGATAATTTGTGCCTTCCTTTTACTCTGTCCAGGAGACCCAATATTTGCTCTTTTCTGAATCTCAGACATAAAACATCTAGAAGGAAACTGTGTGCTTTTGTGCTCAGTACACAGGAAAAGTAATGCAATGGAGCTCGGGGTCACAGCAGAACACGTGGCACTGCACAGGCCTGTTAAGAACATGGTTTGCTCAGAAAACTTTCAGGGCAAGGAGAATCCTCGCCTGTTCTCATCGAAGCTGCCTATTTGCCAAGACTTTTGCTTTAAATTGAAAAGTTTGAATTTACTAGTTAAATATATATATGTCAATAGAATTCTCTCTTAGATTATAGCTGTTTTTATGCCAAGGGGAGTTCAGACCTGTGCCTGTTTCCCCTCTAAACACTCAGTCTGCCCTGCAAAGCAATTCCTTCTTCAAGCACTGTTACAAATCCCAAGCCCAGCAGCCCCCCAGACTGGGTTCCCCGCACCAGCTTCATTCCCCTGGCCCCCAGTCCCACCACACAGTTTGTCCTGGGAGCCCGCAGAGCTCCGCCAATATGCTACCCCTTATAGTAGTCCCTTTGGCTTTTCCTCAATTAAGACAGCCAATCATGTCTAACTGTTCCCAGTTCTGTGATGGTTTAGTGATGTGAATAAATGTCCCCTCAGGACTATGCTGCATCTACTCAAATCACTCGCTTGTGATCTAAACATAAAGGGCATTCAGGTCCTCTGACACGAAAGGCTGCTGCATGCAGCAGATAATGATATTTATCTGGAAAAAGATTTACTTCAAAACAGTTTGGTTTCTAATGACCATGTACCAAAAGCTCAGTGTTTGTTTTGTTTTGTTTTTTACCAGAGGCATGCATGACCTGGTATCCCCCTCAGCCCCCACCAACCAACCAACTTCTAAATGCACTAGATGCAGTTGAAACTGTGAATGCTCTCAGAAAAACAATCAGGATCAGCTAGGTCCCTGTGCCTTGGTATCTGTCACTCAGACACACTCCTGCTTTCACAAATGTTCCTGGAATTCGGGCAGTCTCATTGCTCACATCACCATCCTGGGCAAACCAGGAGATCCATCCAGGCAGGGACTTTCCCTAAACTAACCTGTGGGCAACTGCAACCCACACTTGATTCCCACAGATCCCTCCTCCGCATCTGGGACCCACGGTCTTTCCTCCACTTTCCACTCACCGTGAAGATGTTTGAGGAGCTCTACCGCTTTTCTCCATCAGACCAGCCTCTCTGAAGCATGAGGCAGCCAGTTTCTCCAGGCTTGACTCCTGCCAAGAGGTACAACCTCGATCTCATCTTCCAGCCTTTATCCTCCTACAGAAAGTCATGTGCAATGCTCTTAAAAAAACCATCAGTGTCTCCCCTTACAAACTAGCATTTATTTTGCTTAGGTGTTCGCAGACATAGTAGACTGCTTCTACAAGTAAGGAACATTAAGATATACTTTCCATCCATGCCCTTCCTCAGCTACTACCCTTTGCAATACCCCCTTGCATCATGGGCAAGAGGCAGGAAGAGCTCCTTTCCTCTTAGACATGCAGAAGCATCTGCCCCAGGGACAGTGGCAGCAGGCACAAGTGGCTTTGTGAGGTTAAAAGAGCAATAAGAGGGAAAAGTGAGAGGCAACTTCAGCTTTCATACACCATGATCAATATTTACTAGAGCAATAACAGAGCTTAGAAACTGCAGCGCTGGCATGATAGAGAAGCTGGAGAGAGTAAAATGGCATTTCAAGTCTTTAGAGGGACATGACAACCAGCTAATGATTACTCAGGGACTATCAGATTTCTTCATTTATGTTGCAGGAGCGGTATAGTAGTTAAAACAGAATACTAAGGCAGGAAGATGAGCCTAACTCCAGTCTGCGGAGGTAAGAGAGTTTGGACCAAATGTCTGTTTCCATACCCAAGTTTGGAAGGTGGGCTTTTCTCAAGCAGGTGAATAGGAACTTGTCATCTCATTTCCAGCTCCTGGTGCTGAGGTGATGCCCTGGGCAGTGTTCTTTGCCTTGTGAGGCTTCTGCAAGAGACCACTTAGTTACATAGCCTTCTACGCAAAGGGGCTTGCTTCTTTCCAGTAGCTTCTTTGCTTCCTCAAGGTTTTTGAGTCTGTTCACCAGCTGGGAAACCTCTGCTGCTACCCTTCAGCAGGGTAAACCTTGGGCTCAGCCTCAGTCTGCCAGCACTTCTGCGGCACTCTGTGACCCCTCCAAAGCACTGCAAGAGGCCTCCAGGCAAAGACTTTCCCTGCAGTGCAGTGCAGACCCAGAAGCTAGAACAACAGAACAGGCAAGCCAAGTCCTCAGCAAGCAATCCCTTACCTATTATCAGAGAACAGCCAAGTCTCACTCTCCTCCTGAAAACACAGGGATGGGTTCTGGGGTGAAAACAACAAAACAGAGCTGAAGTCGCCAGGTGAGGGGAAAGCAGGAAAGGCAGAGAATTCCTATGGCAGACCCATTAAGAGAAAGCCAGTTCCTCACAGCAAAGCATGGTCCTTTGGAACACAGAATTAAGCCTTCACATTTCCACATTTGTGGGATAACCTCACAAAGTATTATAGTCCTTAAAAACAAACCAAACACATTAAGGATCTTTGCAAGGTCCTCTGGCTTACGCATCATCCGCTTCCTCCTGCATAAATTACACTGCTATTAGTATTGCTGAACAAAGAGCCTGAAATAAATTGAGCCTCCAGCCACCTCCAATAGATAAGGGTAGTTAGCAGTATCTTCTAAGCCCCACACAAACCTCTTGTGATGAAAATGAAATTCTTGGAACTAATCTGGGAGCCAGCGCCTCTCTGGGATCACATTTTCACTCTCCTATCTGTAGGAGCTGCAGCTGGGGCCAGCCATTGCTGCAGGCAGTGGAGAAATCATGGGAAAGAAATCGGGCACAAAAAAATGCTGTAAAGGGTGTTTGGGAAAGGGAAAATCAAGAGCCTTCAGAGGCCAATCCACTCATTACAAGGAAGATAAAAGCCTCTACCTTCTTTCCAAAACCTGGGTGGTGGCCTGGGTAGTAGGAAAAGACAAGAGATGATGTCCACAGCTCCCATTCCTATCACAGGCCGCCTGAGCTCATAGTGGAGCAGAACTGAAGAGCACCTTGCCCAGGAGGTAGATGGGGATTAAAAACCAGATGGTTGTCACCCAGGGCACAGCTTTTTAGAGGAGTGCTCCAAAAAGAAAAACACTTGGGCTAGGATAAGCCAAGTAAGATCCTGCCACGTGAGAGACAGAAATGAGAGCCACCGGTGGGAAAGAGACAGTATTGAGAAGGAAAAACAATCACAGCAGCAGACAGACAAGAAAGGTTCGTGCACTAATCCCCTCTAGCTCCCCTGTGTTCTCTGTCTTATTGCTGGAGATCAAATCCCAGCACAGTGACAACAAATTGCTTAGATTGCAGATACAGAAGAGAGCACACAGGCACTGCATTTCCAGTTTCTTAAGCAACTTTGGCAGCACGTAATCCCCCTGCAGTTACAACCCCAACACACACACACACAAATGCACTCCATGTCTCCCCTGCTGCACAAAGCTAAGGTACATGGGTATAGCTTCCCTTTCCCCACCAGGAGCTGAAGCTCTTCTGAGTGGGGACCCCATATTTTTCCCCTCCCTGTATTCTCTTTCACTGCTGTTTCATTACACTCTCTTGTTATCATCTTTGCTCCTTTCCCTACATCTATTTCCAGTTCTCTTTCCTCTGTCCAAGCTCCCTCTGCCAGCATCTTTCTCTGCTCCCCACAGGACTGTGTTTGTGTGGCTGGCTACCACTCTGACCACAGAAGACTAGATGGAGTGGAGAAATAACCAAGGTAAGAGCATTCATTTTTCCAACTGAACCACTGGAATGGTGTGGAAAACCAGCACCAAGCAGCTGTGCTGCCAGATGCAGGGCCTAGGATTCAGGATGCTGGAGATCCAGCTTGGTCATTGATTCAGAGCAATTCTGAGTCAATTCATTGGGTTTTGCCTCAGGTTCCCTATTTTCAAAAAGAAGAGATTAATTTTAGCTGCACTAGTGGTAAGAAAGGAGACCGAAGAAATGTGAGTACAGATATCTACAGAAATGGATAAAAAGAAGGACAACAGAAACAGAAAGAGGCCAGCAGAAGTCCAGGAAATGTCAGGTAGACAGATAGGAGGAAGGCAAGATTCCTGGACCAGAAGTAATTGAAGTCACCATGAGGACGACACAATGTAAATCATTCTACAACTGTAAGCAGCCACTGCATGCCTTGTGCCCTGTTCTGTGCTGCTGTTCTGGCTAGTGCAGACCCAACATTCCAGCTAATTTCTGTACTAAGTTTTTTTTTGCCACTCCTGGCAGAGAGGCAGGGAAGATTTGGACAGCTTATCCTGTTATGGATTGGGGTCATTTCTGCAGAAGTCCCAGTAGTGCCTTGTGAGCATCACCAGCACTGAAGGGACGCAGATCCAACTAATTCCCAGTCCCAGTTCCCGCCAGAGCTCAGCTAACCTCTAACACAGTGACTTCTTAGAGTTTGAGCCCTGAGCTCTCCAAGAAGGTCACTGCCTGCGTCCTTCCAGCTGCACCTGATGCACCCCAGAACACATTGGGAAGCTGCTCTTCTCTGTGCAAAAGCTGCCGGAAAGAGTCAGCAAGCAAAGGCGGCTGCAGATTCCCAGGGGGCTGGTGGTAATGCCACACTGAAGATAGGAGGAGGGGGAACTGATATCCAAGTCAATTAGGATTAATGCAATGTGGGAAAGTATTAGTTCTGGAGCTGTAGGTTTCTCCATTAGATTGAAGGCAGATTAGGAAGGGGGGAGGAAAGGGAATACAAGCTAGCAAACCCAGTCTTGGCTTCCCACTCCTTTTCCTTCTTTCTCCATTTTTTTGGAAAGTGATGAGGTGTGGATCTAAGAAATCACACCCTGGAGATTGTCTGTGGCTCCAAACCCCATTAAGGCAGCAGTTTTCTTGCTCTCCTTTCCGTCTCCTTTGCTCAGTGCCGTTACGCTCTGATGGTGGCTTGGCCTGTTATCAATGGAAAACTGAGGATGTTCTCCAGAACGAAACATCACAGCACCAAAAGATTTGCATTCAACTTCTTTGGGCTGAGGAGAAATCACTGTTAAAGGTGAGGACGACAAAAGCAACAGTAAGGTTAAGCACTAGGTGAGAAAGGCAAACATGCAGGTAGGAGAGGAGAGGCAGGTAAGCTGGGCAGTAGAGAAGCAACAAACAGGGGTGAGAGCTCAGTTGCTAGAGATAACATGGACAGAAGAAACATAGGAGTTCCCTTAGCTCCTCTCCTCCCATTTTCCAGGTCACAGAGATTAAATTGGGAGACATTTTAGGGAAGAAACTGCAAAGGGAAGGCACCTTCCCCTTCTGAGGGCACCTGAAAGGCAGAAGTCACCACCCAGTCCTTCCCTCCTTCATCTGTTGTAAGCATCCAGACTGCAAGCTCCCTTGGACACACCTTGTCCCTGGCTGAGCACCTCTGCAGCTGGATCTGCTCTCAATGCATCCCTACTGCAGTACCACCAACTTCCAGGCTCTGCAAAGCACAGCAGAGGCAGGGGAACTGGAGGCCACGGCAATGCCATCTGCTGCTGTTCAAAGAAGTGAAATCTGAACACCAGAGCTGGGCAAAGACATTCTGCAGCTGGGAAGCAGAGGGGCTCTGCCTCTCTGTGCTAGTCCCTGAGGACACAGCAGCAGGTGCATCTTGCCTGCTTGTATACATGACTAAGAGTTCCCCACACCCATCAAGCCTTCCTGAGGCGATGCCCTGCTAGGTCAGCACAGCATGGTACTGCTACACTGCACACTGCTATGAAAGAGGTGCAATTGAGTGCTCAGCCTGCAGGAGAGAAGGACCTGTCAATATCATTTGCAAGCACAGAGCCACACATGCCGGAGGTGCTTTATAAATAAGTCAATAAACAAACAGCATCAAATTACTAAGAGGAATGAATCACAAACCCTCTTTCCTCTTTCTAAAAAAAAAAAATGTAAATAAGGGTTAGAAATATAAATTATATTTATTTCTAAATCCATCGGGAAGCTGCATTTTGACAATCTGGTGATGTAGAAAAGGTCTCAAAGCGTCCCTCTGCCACTGAATAAGAATGGGCACATTGAGGATGCCTGCCTGCAAATTCATCATGTTAGGATTCTGGTTATATTTACAGTAGTCACATTAATTTCTCAAGCAGCCAATGACACACACATGCACCTCGCACCAGCAGATCCCTTCTTATTCCAGCTTTGAACTGCTCCAGCTGGGAACTCCCTCAGGTCCTTATCCTGCACTACATAACTTCAAACAGATGGGCAGTCCTAGGGAAGTAAATGGGACAAACCAACTCCTTAAATCCAGGCAAATACTTCTGTGTTTCCCTGGGACTGGGGCTTCAAGCAGAAACAAAAGATCTGTAGCTGTGTGAGATTCCACGAGCACCAGGAAGCGCAGCCCTGTCTTCTGAAGTTAGGGCTGAGTCCCCAAGGACAAGTAGGGATGTCATGGGCTCTCAATCTTTGACTAAAGAGTGCTAGTTCAGCTCAGCATTAAAGAGGGGAAGGTAGCGGATGGAAAGATGCAAAAGGTTCAGAAAATTTCCTTTTTTTTTTTTTTTTTTTTTTTTTTTTTTTTNTTGTTATTATTTCAACAGAAAAAGAAGTGTTGTGGTTTGAAATCCATTATTCCCCCGCAGTGTTTGCAACACTAATATAGCAGCCCCAGCTGTTACCTTATTGCTTATATGGCAACTACAGGTGTGCCTGAACATAAACAGAACAGCAAAAGGATGGAAAACTAAATAGCAACGTGGAAGAGAGTGGGACAAGCAGCCTGCACTTACAGCTCTCAGGCACTTCTGACATGTTGCACCTCTCAGCCCTGACTGTCAGCTACCATAGCACTGCCCTGCCTCATGGGTCTGGAATTTGTCATTTATTTTTGCCCTACAAAGCTTGAGAAGAGCTCAGAACCTCCTTGAGGAAGCAGTGCTTACTACCTTAGGAAATGTCAGTAAGTTCAGACTGCTTGTGCAAGAGACTGGCGTCTAAATTAAAGAGAGCTCCATCAGAGAGGTGTCAATCTCAGAAAGGAAGTGTGGAAGTTTAAGGACACAACTGTGCGGCCAGCTGTAAGGCTTCAGTGTGAGCATGCTTGTGCAGGAACCCTGAAAGAGATTTCACTAGGGTGAAAAAGAGTGCTGTGCCTAGCTTTATGGTGCACAACCCTCAAGATATGTTACAAGCCTTCCCACCAAGACTACTAGCCAAAAAAACACAGACTTACAAAGTACTGTCAGTTGGTAGAACATAGGATTCCAGAGGCAGGTAAAGGAGTCTTAAAAATGTGTACAGATTCCTGGTACTTCACAACATCACAGAGACCACAAATGCAAGAATGAATTCAGATTTCTATCAGTAGACCAGATAGTGTGCCTTACACAAAGGAAAATTACACTGTCTCTTCTCATACTATTGTTTATGTACATGTTTATGTAGCTAAGTAGCACCAGCTTTCCTTTAAGGAAAATGACACAGTGAGGATGTTTACACTGTTACTACTTTAAAGGCATTTCCATTTGATTTCATTATTCTATATGTATTTTCTTTTCCCAGTTACACTTGGGAGACAAGTACAAAGTCCACACGCATTCGTCCTGAAGCACTGTGACAACCAGCATAGGAATTGTTGAAATATCCATTTCAAAACCTGCCTTGGTGCAATCAATCAAACCCTCTGCTGCAATACAGGGGAAAATAAACAAGGCTATGGGACTGCAGCTCCTGGCTAGGCGGTTGGAGTGTGGAACACTGCAGGGGCTGGAATGGACAAGAGGGAATGGAGAAAGGGGAATGCCACCAAGAGATGACTTCAGTGCTCAGAGAGCTTAAAGAGGGTCTTAGAAGAGATTAAAGAATAAAACAATATATTCAAATTGCAAGGAATGCAAAGCCAGAAACTCAGTCGTCATTGGTAACCATAAGAACACCAGCCATGGAGCATGGTGCTTAGGAAGAAAGAGAGACAGCAGGAAAACAGTGCTGCACTCTCTCAAAGGTGAAGGCAAGAATGCTCAGCCCCCTTCGTGCCTGTATTAAGGCAGACCATCACCACCCACATGCCAGATGGTGCTCCGAGACGGCCCCACCTCTGGTGATGCCCTCTTCCTTACACAGGGCTCCCAAACTCTGCAGAGGTCATGGTGCACAGCAGCAGGAGAGGTGCTTCAAAACCTCTGCTTTTAGCCCTTGATTTCTCCTGTAAACCTATCCAGGCAGCAACCTATCCCGACTTTCAGAAGACCCTTCTTCAGAGGAGTGTTTGTGTGTATGTGCTTAAGCACAAGTGTGTAGGTCATCCTTTCCTGCATATGCTGTCATCAAGTGCATTCTTCATACATTCATGCTCAGACAGAAACAGATCCCAGATCCCTCCAAGCAAGACTCAGCCAGAGCGTATGTTCAGGAGCACACTGGCAATTAAATGAGAATTTTTTGTCATCTCAGTACAACAGAAGCAACTGAAAACTGTTTGCCTGCTTCAAGAAACTAAGAACTAACACCTCCAAAACTACATAAAACTTTATCACTGAAATTTTGACAAAACTTCCCATTACAGTAGCACTGTGCATGTGTATTTTATACACATGCTATTTTACTTCAAGCTTGAAAAATGTCAGCCCAGAGGGAACTGTCTGAGAAAGTTACAAGTAGGCATTGAGCTTGGTACTCGTTTGCTTACTGTGTTCAGATTTTTTAATATTTTTTGATGGAAGTTGCAGCTTTTTGCTTTCATTTAGAACAAAAAAAAAAAAAAAAGTGATGTAGATATATTTGACACATCATTGCTTGAGTTTTCAAGGGAGACTGAAACAATACCTTAAAGAGACAAATCATCCTGTCCTACTCCCTCTTTGCTTACCCCAGTTCTTTCACCAGCTCCTTTCCTGCCTGTGCTTCTTAAACGGGCTGCTGGAATTTCTTACCACTCTGGTCCATCTCAGACCTCCTTGTCTCCAGCCAGGAAGCTGGGTGGGACTGTCATAAACCTAACTACAGCAGTGCTACTGGACACTACCAACATGAACGTAGCCTGAAATCAGTGTGCTTCACCATCACGTTCAGAAATCGGCTGAAAAATGAACATTTCTTATTGTACATTTATTTCACATAGAATCAAAAAACGTGATTTCATAACCTCCTAAATGCATTTCTAGATCCCAAAAATAAGAAGAGGTACAGGAGATAAATTCATGAAAATCATCCCGTTCCATATTGCCCTCCCCTCTCTTCCTTTTCGTTTCCTCTTATTCCAAGCAAGCTGGTTTGTTAGATTCTGGTCCTGGCACTCTCACCCAGAAGGGATCCAGACAACTGGGTGAGCCAGTCAATCTGAATGCTTCCTTAAGGGGATATAGTAATGAAACTTCAGTCTTGCTGTGCCCTGCAGCCCTCATACATTAGTACAGAAAATAGGCTTACAAAGCCAAAGACAAGAGTCCGTCAATATCATTAAACCAGATGTCATTTCTCCGATGGGTGCCAGAAGAGGGTAGAAAGAAGGGACAATTTTTTATATGACTGACATACGAATCCTTCTGTCTCAGGTCTGCATGTCTGTTTATTTCCTTTTTTCGTTTTTCTCCCTCTCCAAAGTGGGTTTTGATCCTGCTTTGCTATAGCGTGAAAGACACGGCTAATCCTGTTTTGTAGAGGAGAATGCATCCTCTCTGACTCATTCAAGATTGTTCTCCAGACTCCTTGGTCCCCTGTTTGATCTCCTGGCTAGAAGCTCCACTTTAGGATTTTCTCCTGTTTCCTTAAATTCCTTCTGCAGGCCAGTTTGCAAAGCCATAGGCACAGCTACCCTGTGAGCCGAGGTGGAATTCAGCCTGTGACTGAACCTCCCATGGGCTGGAGCTGCGTGGTCCAGCCTCCCCCTGCAGTTAATGGAGACTCAGTCCTCAAAGGCAGCAGAGTCAAAAGGTTAATTCGGTTGATCAGGAGATGCCTGCTCTAGGATGAGTTAAATTAAGCTCCTGAGCTCAACTGACTGCCCTGAATCTCTACCAGCTCTAACAGGTGTTACAGACACCAGCTCACATGCAGGTAATCTACAGCTAGACCCCTAAAAGTTTAGGGATTTGAATCTGGATGTAACCTTATTCTATAGGTCAAGGAAATTTATCTCCCAGCTTCCCTGTGACCATAAATAGGAGATTTATATCCCTGTGCCTCACCCTTCTCTTTTTATGAAGTAGGACTAAGAGCTTTCATGTACTGTGTGCGCTGAGGAAAACCAAGCACCGCAAAAGAGCTCGGCAGGATTTGTGTATGGGCAGTTGTGGGTAATCGCAAGAGCTGACAGCACACCATGACACAGGGCAAAATACTCTCCTTGCAGAGCACCAAGGACATGCTCACATTAGGCAAGTGCATTCTTGTACAAATGCCATTCCCAGCACACAGCCTCAGCTGCTGGGATGTGCACAAAGCGTTACAGCTAGCATAGACCCATGCACAACCTAATTAGCCCTGCTGAGAAGTGGGGGTTGTCAGCCCAGGGATAGTGCCTTACTATCATAGCCCTGTTTGGCTTCCAAAACTGAGTGGAGCCTCCCTGCGTGGTGCCATCCCTGTCCTGCTTACCCCCGTGAAACGCAGCCATGCTTGTCAAACGCTGGTTGGGAAGGCTCGTAGGTTCTGGAGTTCCTTTGCTTGTGTCTGCATGAGGCTTTTATGTTCCTGGCTAGTGTTCCTGGCTTTTTCAGCTCAACTGAGCAGGTTAAAGCAGGCTGCGGACCATGCTCAAGTAATATCCTGGAAATTTCTGAAATAGAGAGAATGAACTACTCCTTCAGAGCTTGAAAGGCAGGGGACGGGCTTTCTAGCACTCCTACCTGCAAGCCCAGGTAGAACAACGAAGCTCAAAGGCACATTAAAATGAAACAACAGCATACAACACTTACCTCTTTTCTTCTCCAAAGTGCTTCACAATCTTTTATTAAATTAAGTCTCATCACACCCTTGGGATGTAGGTGCAGTAAATACCTTCACAAGAGATAGGTAAGACACAGAAAACCCTCCACAAATACTCCTCTGACTGACTGTATGAATTGATTCATTTCAGCTGTACCCTTGTGCTGTCATTTCCCACAGAGTTTCAAGCAATCAAATTTTACTGCCACAAAGGGTTTGCAGGAAATGAACTGCAAAGCTGTACACAAGAGAATTTGCTTATGAAAGGCATGTGATCACATTCCATCAAAAACCAGGAAGAGCAGCTATGCAAGACCAGGCCTCTCTGTATTTGGGGCAATACTCTAAATGTCAAGCTATGCATTGTCAGCACAAGCCTGACTTATGCATTTTTAATCTATTTATTTATTTTAATTCAGTGGCTAAATTGGAGAACTCCAGCAAGATCTGCTTCCAAGTTGTAAGCCAGTTTGCTTTCCACCACACGAGTAACTCCATTCTGTGTGCATGACGACCAGTGTCTCGAGGACACACGGAACAACAGACGTGACAGTCACAGATCAGACAAAAGGATGCTTGCAGCTCCCTAATCAGTGGTTTCTGCTTGGTGCCTAGCTAAGAAATTTGATTTCTAGAAGGAGCTGCCATAGAGGCAGAAAGACATACCTTGCCACCTAATTCTAATTCCAGATACCTCAATGCACAAATGCATAAAGCAAACATGTACCCACAAGCCCATTAGAAGAAATGTATTTCTCCAAGGAACTGAAATATTACAGGTCTTTAAGAACAGCAGGGGAGGGAAAAAAGAAAAAAATAAAATAAAATAAAAAAAGCTAACAAAGCCACAAAATCCACAACAAACAACAGGTACAGCACTAACCTGTGCCTGGGACAAACCAAGATCTAGCTGGATTTTCCTCTTCTGTACATCTGAGAAACTCAGAAAGAAGATCTCAGAAGTAAACTTGCAGCCCAAGAATTGTTTGCAGAAATGATTTAATTTTGAATCATTTGACTTCAATAATTGCCAAGCAGCAAATACATTTGAAAAATGCAAAATCCTCTTGGAGTTGTTTTGCAAACAAAAGGATCGACATTTCTTAAATTAATTGTACAACCCAAATGACTCTATTAGCTCTAATTGTCAGCTTTGCTTTACAAACAGGAAAAGCGAGGCAGGGAGGAGCTAACAGTGGTATCCCCTTGAAACTCTGAGTAATTCTTTCAAAATTTTTCTTTAGATTTGAGAAATTTTTGTTTTTGTTCCACTTTCCATGCTCTACAATTCCTCAGGTCTATTACTGGGCATGACTTCATAGGTATGACCACATCAAAGACACAAACTTGTGGTCTGAGCTAGGTGAAAGGAAGCAAGTTGGAAGCAAGTTCAGAAACTTATCTGGATATTTTCAGCATAAAAAAACATCTTTGATCGCATTTGGAGCTTATATTCATAGCTACAAAGTTGTCCTATTTCTGTTGCTTGTATTGAAATGGTGTTTTAAAATGCGAGGAGACAAAAGGCAATTAATTAATGTTTTTTTTTTTTTTTCTTTGAAGACTCCTTTTGGTCACAAGTTTTTCAGTGAAATTTAGAGACTGACTCATCAGATGTGTTCCACAGAAAATATCAGTATTTAAAATGAAAAAAAAAAAAAAAATCTAACACCTAGAAGTATGGATAATAGACCAATCTACACAATCTGCTGCATATTCACTATATACAGGACTACTCCTATTCCGCACTTCAAACAAATATTTTGGGAACCTTCATTTTGCTGAAAAGCAAAATCTGAATTAAAAGGTTTTAATTGTGGGGAAAAAAAAGAGTCTTTTCCCCCACTTTCTTTGAGATTCTCTTTGGTAAAACAGACTCATATTTGTCGACAGTGCCAAGAACAAAACCCACTCTTGATCAACTCCAGACAACATATCTGTTGTATGAATGCCATCAGAAAATGGGATTTTTCCCCTGGGTTTTTGGATCAGGGAAGTTATGTCTGTCTCTCAGCCTCACAGCTCGAGTTTACCATTTTACCAAACCCATTTCCATTGGCATATCTCCTTATTTGCAAGAAAAGATGAAAGACCTTCAAAGTGCACAGGAAAAGAGTGAAACTCTTAAGAACACTGCAAGGTTACAGGAGCCTGTCTGCTAATAATGTGTGCTGGTTTGGTAACAAGCTGAAGCAGAGAGCAGCAGGGGCACCGCTTCATGGCTGCAGCTTTTTCAAAAGGGCCTGTTAAAAGTATTTCAGGAGGAGAGACATGTGAGTGAAATCTTTAAATGTGTCAACAGGGAGGCCAGACACCGAACCTCTGCCCACTCCAGAGCTGACAGCATTCTTCAAAGCAGAGGAGATCAACCTTTGCAGCTAAGAATCACCCAGTGGCAGCAGGGGGGTTCCTGCATTTGTTTCTAAAGCTTTCTTTCCCATTCTTTCTCTTGTTATAGAGAAACAGAGTGGTCATTTGAAGCCATGATGTGGTGGAAAATAATACAGAAATACATGAATGTATATAATAATTCCTGGAAACTGGGCTGGAGACAAAGGGTGGCAAGTCATTGATTAACAAAATTGTCAGATCAGGCAGTAATGAAGACAAAAAGCACTCAGAAAAGGACAAACGTAGCTCATTCTCCTCTGCTGCTTTACAAGCAGTGCAGGGAGACGTGGTAAGTCTGCTGAAGTGCAAAGCAATAGGTTCTGTTAAGGCCTGCAGCAGGTATTTGGACAGACCCTACTATGACCCTCCTCTTCCTCCCTAAGGTACCTGCAGGCCTTGTGTCATGCACCTCATCCTCTAGTGCTTGCTGCCACCGAGGTATGGAAAGTCATAACAGGGAGAAGCCTGCACAGACAGAGTGCAGCGTGAAATGAAGGCCATTCCTGGCACCCCATGACACCAGGCAGGTCACACCACCTCCCTGTATCTGGTTCTTCCCAAACCCACTTCTGTGAAACCCAGGTAATACTCGTGTCACAACAACTTCATGAGGATTAATTAATCGATGTTTGCTTTCTGCACTGCAGCCCTCTGGTGGAAAACACGCTACATGAGGTAGGCTGGCTGGGGAGCTGCCCTAGGTAAGCAGCACGCTGTGACCATGGGGAAAAATGCCTCCAGGAAGTGCAAGGAGGAACTGTCATATTTAAATCTTTGAAATATTTCCCAAAAGATCATATTGAAAGAAAAATTATTTAGGACAGTTTAAGTGCTGCATCTTGATAAACAAATACTGTTAAATTTGTGAGTGAGAATAAAGTATTGTTTTTACCAAAAAGATATAATCAAGAAATCAAAAAAAAAAAAAAAAAAAAAAAAAAAAAAAAAAAAAAAAAACCTCTGTATTCAGAAAACAGCAACAATTTCTTCTCTTTTCCAATCTGAATTTTGTCAACATCAGCCTGACTTTAAAAATCATTGACTTTGTTGATAGAATGCCTCCCAACAGGAAAATTTTCTATTGACTTTTTCTAATCATCACCTCTAGTTTAGAGCTGTGGGATTGAATTTTTTGCTGCTGTAAGGTTGTTCCCCTTCTCTCTGAAGATGGTAAATTCCCTTCTACATACTCAGAGCATGCGAAGAGAGCACTTTAACATGAGATTTAAGTCTAGAACACTCTGCTAACCTTCAGAGAACTCACAGCTCTTGTGTCTTTTTGGTGGGAACATGGACATGCTGCATGATGCCCTCTGAAGGATATGGTCACTATCTTGCAAACATTGTCCTAAGCATCTTTCCCTCTCACAACACTATCCAGCCTGCTCTGTGCTGGAAAGCTGCTGTCATCCATCCATCGGGGACAGATTGCCATCAGTGTTGCTTCAATATGTGATTTTTGAAGTGATTTATGTAGAAAAAATGTTGTAAGAAATAAGAATCCTATGATTATTCCAGTGTTTCATATTACTACATATTAATCACTCTCCTCTCCAGAGATGTTGCTGATTTGAGAGACTTGATTTTCTTTTCCTGAAAGCTATCTCCAGACCATCTTAAAGAGCTGAGCAGCCTTGGAGAGATAAAGAAGAAAATATGCCTCTAAAGATGCCTAATGCTCAATTCCAGTTGTGTAGAGATGCTAACAAATTCCAAGCCCTGCAAAGGACCAAAAGGTTCAGTTCCATTCACTGTGTATATATTTACCCGTATTCACAGCATCACAGAGCTACTGTCCTTCCAAAAGGGATATATTAGGGAGGAGAGCTTGCTGTGACAGAGAACTCTGGCACATTCTTCCAACAGTTTAGCAGAACAATGCAGAGATAGAGTCTGCAGCTAAAGAAAACAGAGCTGTCATTTAAAAGCCCTAATGTTAATAGTTCTTCTGCAAACCCCAGCACAATGAAGCAAGGAGAGAATAACGAGAGGAGGGAGCAGGATAGCGTGAGGGCCGGAGTACGCACTGAGATGTTCACACAGTAGCCATGGCACTAGAAGACATTCATACGAGTGCTGATTTGGGGTTATTGCCTAGCAGTGCAGACAGACAATGGCAACACAGACCTCATGGCTGTGCAAACTTCCCCAGTATCTGTCTGAAGCTCTAAACTCCTCATTGTCCATCTACAGGCTGTCGTTTTGTCATTACAAAATCAGTGGGCTACGCCACGATCCCAGCTCTGCACGCAGCTCAGCCACGGCCTGGAAATGCCGTCTCAGGAGAGGGTACGAAGCAGCACGGCCACTCTCCCCCTGGCACGAAGTAAAAGGGGAAGACTGCTGGTACATCAGCAGCCGGTAATAAATGCAGGTGCATGTGGGAAGGCTTAGCAGCCCTGTTTTTAATCTAGCTAAGATGCCACATTTACTGGAGAGCCCATGCTGCTCTGCTCGCACTGCTGCTGGCTGCCCATACTAACATCATGCTAATTAACCCTAGCACCGCTGCAGGCACAGCCCTCCCCTAAGTGGGGAGAGGAAAGGAAACAGAACCAAGGATTAGCAAGGCTGCCGCTTGAAGAGAAGAACACTTTGCAGTAGTTGAGTTAAAATGAAAGGAAATACTGAATGCACTTCAGGGCAGCAAAGCGGAAGAGCTGAAGCTGCTCGCATCAGGTATGACTTAAGATACATTATGTATAATGTTTTGGAAAGATCCCCCACCATGCTCCTCGATTGGATTTGACAAGAAAGCCAGTAATGCTGGGACTGAGTCTTTTGGGACACCAGCTTCGATTCTGGCAGCTGGTAGATAATGCCTAACACATCCAGAAAAATTGTTAACTTTTTTATTAAGCTTAGCACTCAAAGACAGTTCTCCCCGTCCCTCCCAAACACCCAGAATAATGTTCCCTCTTAGTCCTCCCTCCAGGTTATCCTCCTCCCCTTCCTTTTTTTTTTTTTTGACAATCACAGCCCTGCACATGCCCAGCAATTGCTGGGATCATTCCAACCCAATCCATTTCTACAGGCAGAGACCCAATAAAGCCTCTGTGGAAACGCTTAAGTGTATTGGCCGTAAATCAAAGCACCCCCTCAGCTGACTGCTTCCACAGAGGAACAGGCAGCAGCAGTAAGTACTTCCCAGACTGATGGCAGGCTCCTGCGAGCCATGCCCCGTGGAGACAGCTCCCTTCTGCCCACCCCATCTCCTGTCAGCACAACATCATGCTACGATCAGGATGCAGACCCAAATGCATTAACCAGAGTCCCTGCAGGGCTGCTACCTGGCACCCATATAAATCGACTGCTGTGAGTGTTTCCAGGATTACAGGGCAGCAGACGACTTGAAAAGGACGATCACAAGCTCATGTTTACATTTTGAACTCTGTGTTCCCACCTTATTAAGGCTCCCTACCATCTCTCTGTTTGTAAGCAACTAGAATTTGGATTCCTTTGAACTTCACTAACAGAACACATACATAATCTTACAGGCAACAGAATACGTAACAAATACCATCAGCAACAACAGCAGAACAAGCAAACGAAACAATCGAATTAAGAGCTGGTATTTTTGCGTGCCTGTAATCTTCCTCACTTCTTTCCCATGGAGATCTCTGAAGGAAGCTGCCAGACCCCTGACTGCAAAGGAGAAGTCACACGGATGAGGAGCCACTTCAAAATGACACCGACTTGTTTCATCTGCCAGTCAGGATGGGGGATGAACAGTCGGTTAGCAACAATGTCACTGAAAATATATTGCTTTGCTTTTGAAGTACATAAATATTTGATTCTCTTCCTCAACTTTTTGCTTCTTCACATGTTTTAAAACAGAATCTCACATCTGAAAATAGATTAATGCTTGCTTTTTTTTCCTCTGTCACATTCATCTGGTTTGAAATAAGTATCTGACTGTTTCTGTACGAAAACTGGCATATATCTTGCCTGTAAGACAAAAACAGATGAAAACTTTAAGTATATTGATATTGAGGAATATAGCAGGTTTTTGCCCCCATTCAAACATGGAGGGTTTTTTTTTAAAAAAAATAAAAAAATAAAAATAAATATTGTTGAGATCACTTCAGGGAAAAGTCTGCAAGTCCCAGGCTCTCACCACTTGCCATATGCTAAAAAGTACCATGTAGTGACTCAGCTCTAAGTCAGGTACCCAGAAATTTCTGTGCAGTTCAGCACACCTAAAC
Source organism: Alectura lathami (assembly GCA_013399715.1). NCBI lineage: Eukaryota > Metazoa > Chordata > Aves > Galliformes > Megapodiidae > Alectura > Alectura lathami. The sequence goes on from VXAV01003348.1 coordinate 78,173, forward strand.
ACCACAGCTGTACACACCTGGAGCTCTGCTCCTGCAGAGGACCCAGTGCCTGGGACAGGCTGTCCAGTGGGGTTAGTGAGCCTGCCTGGGGAGCAGAGCCACAACTAGAAGCCATATCGACACAGTCAGTTGCAGACAGACCTCTGCAACAGGAAGACTGAAGAGTCCCTCAAAACCCAGCTCGGATGAAGCACAAAATAATGATTTGCTTCAGAGTCTTGTCTGAATTCTATAGAGAAAGCACTGCTGGATTTGCTCGTCCGGCCTAGACTGCAGGGGTTCTGTGATCATTATGCAGGCCATTTTTATACAAAAGCAAATCCCAGCTACTGCCTGTGTTATGTCCTTTGGGACATCGTAACATTCTCGTGCTCCAGAAGCAAACCCTCACATCTGTGTAAAGGATTTACAAACATTAACCCAGGATTGTGAGGGCTTCCGAAAAAATGGATGCTAGATGGTATCCATGGTCACGCTAACAATGAAGCAGGGTTTATCACTTAGCTTTTGCCCTTAGGGTATAAAACTAAATGCTTTAGAAAAAAAAAAAAAAACAACAAACAAACAGACATAAACACAGTGCTAACAAACTGGCTGAAACTGAGAATTTCTACTTGGTGGAAACCTCTACCTCAGGAGTCTTATGGCTCTTGGATATGTACACTTCTCAGCAGCTTGTCCAGTGTGCTGCCTTCTGACAGCCCCTGTGTGGTGGTAGATCATATGTTTGCTGAAACCAACTTTCCAGTAAGTTTCTGCAAAGTGTTTTTATTTCAACAAAATGGTATTTGCTAATGAGAACCTGATTTGGTGGAAAACTCCCAATTGCTTTTCTCTCTGGATGGAAATTGGAAAAGAAAAAAACACTAATCCTCTTGTATACAAAAAGATGTTTCCAGCCAAGGGGGAAAAAGGAAAAAAAAAAATCAAATATTTGTTCTTCTAACAGTGGAGACTTGGAGCAAAGAGGAACAAGGTAATTTTACATGTTCCTGTGAACAAGCTGCTGCAAATAGCTTCCCTAGATAATAAGTAGAAACGAGTGAGAAGAAATGGATAGGGGAAGATCTATAATAGTGCAAAGAAATGTGTGATCAGCGAGGGAATTCCTCTTAGGAGCCTTGTGCAGAATATAGTATTTGCCAGACCAGATCAGAGCACAGGGCCAATCAAGTGCAATTTAAGCATTAAGAGTAACAGCTTGATAAATCTAGGTCAACGCACCTACACACAGGTACAAGTTTAATACCACTTCATTAGCAGAACTGCAGCACCTAACACGGAGCACATCTACAGGTCCTCAAAGGGAGAAACTATTGGCATTTACAGGACTGCACAATTAAATCAATGAGTTTCTCTTAACGAGTGGCCAGAAATTGGTCCTGCTGCACAATTTCTAGTCTGCAGCAGTAGACGGTGCTGATGTTTCAAATATAAGTGGAAAACAGAACCACAATGGCTCCTCTGACCGGTGTGCAGCACTCTGCAGGAAGAGGCTGAAGAGAAGGCTGATGAAAAGAGAAGAGCTTTGCCTTTTTGAGCTCTTGCATTCAATCAGCCTTCACAGGAAATTTATTATCTTTGCATGCAGCAGACCTGCAATTATCATCATTAAATGTTCTCAAAAACCAATGTTATGTTGTTTAAATCCATCTTGGCATCGGGTTCTGACTCTGCCATAAACCAGCAAAGGGGGGATTTTCCTCTACAGAAGCCCATTAGCTTACCGCAGAGACTTGGCTTCTGGGACTAACTCAACAAGCAGAGAAATCCCAGGATTTTCAGCTGTGCCCATAGAACCTCAGATCACCACAGTGGAGCTGAGGGTGACTGCAGATCCTGAGGTGTCAGCACCATCAGCTGAGAGAGGGGGCTCTACTCTCCAGAGACTATGGAGAGTAACAAAGAGCGATAATTGAGAGCTAGATCAGCAACATTAAATGCCCAGTTCCTTGCCTCACTTGTGGGAAAGGTACCCTAAAAAAGGTACAGCAGCACAAAAGACATATCATGTTGTTGGATCCTAACAAGGGCTGGGCAAAACCTACCTGCAGGCAACACCTAGGCAAAGTCTGCCTCTACAGTTGCCCTGCTGTAGATCTACCAGTTCTTTCCTCAGAAACAACTTTCAAGGGCTGTTAACGCACATCCAGAGTGAAATTGGTAATCCAAGTGCAAGAAGATCCATAAGCACGTGATACATCTTCTGGAAATGAAAAGTGGTCTGAGGGACCTGATCAGCCAACAGGCAATTCTTTACGGAGGCTGCCAGATGCAGATTATGTCTGCAGGTCTTCCCAGATCCTGAGATTTCTGTTTAACCCAGCATGCTTTGCTGAAGCATCATCAGACCAAGCCTCCCAAAATCCTGGCTCAGTGCCCTTCCACCTATTCCCAGAGTGCTCCATGCTGGGTTTTCACAACCTGGTATCCATTCACTTGATCTAGCCAATAATTCCTTGAAGATAGCTTTACCTATACAATTGCCTTCTTGGTTTTGGACAATAGCTGCCTACAGGAAAAAAGATTCAGAAGTATTTGTATACTTTGCCCTAACATACACGATGTTTTGGAAATAGGTCTGTGTTGGAAAAGTGTTAGACTTGGAAATGAGAATAGTGTTTAAAGAGAATGCTTCCCACTTCTCCTGTAAGAAGGCTGCACTAAACATGGGAAAGTGCCAAGTTTTCAATTATTTTGATTTGGGTTCACTCCCCATCCTTACCTTTTTACCCTACTCTTTCCTCTTATTGCTATTTCTTACTCCACACCACACCCCTTCCTCAGACTGCATGTGAACAAGTACCATCTCCCTGGGCCAGCGCTCCCCTCCCTGAATTCTAAGCCTACCTGCATCACCATGCTGTGTCCGTCCCTGATGAGCTCTGAAAGACACAGTTCCCTCAGCTCATGTGCAGATGGCCCCTAACAAAGACAACTAGAAGAATGAGCACATCAGAGCATCAGTGGGCATAGAGCAATTGCTTGGCTGCTGCATTCTCCATCTCCTGCTACAGCACTCAGGGGCACAGATGCTCACAGCAAAGCCTCTAGTGCCCGGGGCAAGGCAGCATGCTGCTGTTCAAACAAGGGTAGCACTCAGCTGAGCCCAAACTGTGCTGCCCATCAGCTCCAAGCTGTGCAACATTCCCAGTGCCGGTGGGGCAGGCATGCTCTGTACTTTTTCCCCTGGAAAGGTCCAGATCTTGTTCACGTAGCACTGCAGTGGGGATGAGCATTTCCTGCCCCTCTTCTTTCCTTGCCTGGATAGCACCAGCTTTAGGCCTTTCGATCAATCTCACCACATTTTTCCCTTTTCTCCCCTGTCCCCAATACACATGCTTCTTCAGCACCAGGATCCATTTTTCTGTCCACTGGTCAAAGTGATAAATTGAAAATATTTCTTCCCAGGAGGACTCAGACCTATCATTTAATTTGTTTGTTTTTTAGAAAAACAATCTTTTCAGATTGGCTGAAGGATTTTATTTGACCTACAAGAAAAAATGCATGTTCTTGTCAAGCTTTCTTTTTTTCTTTTCTTTTTTTTTTTTTTTTAAAGGAAGCTTTCCAAATCAACAATGTCACTGAAAAATGAGAAACTAAAATAGTTCATCTCCTCCAAATAATTTCTCCATTTCTTCCTCCCCAAACACAAGCATGACGCACAAACCCTCCCCAAACTGTGCTTAGGAAGACAAAATATCACTCCCGCTGGCATTTTTCTGCCTTCCTACATTCTTTTATTCTTCACTGTGTTCTTCTGCCCATCCTCAAACACCACCGCAGTTGCTTGGGAGAGTTCTCAGAGAGGCACCTGCAAACAGAGAAGTTCACTGAACTGCTGTGGCACACCTCACTCCTGAATGTTCTGCAGTCACAGGATACCTAAAATGATTGTATTTCCTTTGAAGCACATGAATATTTGATATCCTCACTCCCTCCCTCTCGCTTTAATTATTCTCTTATTTTGAAACACCAGCTTGCATGCAGTATTTAAATAAAGCTGTTTTCAGAGTCACAAGCAGCTTGAAACACTCAAGCCTCTCAAAATATATTGCAAGAGCTGTACATACTCCTGTTTGGCACATAAGCAGCAGAGTGCAAGGCACAACTTGTGGAACATGGGCTTGCAGAGGCAGCCTTTCAGTTCTGAAAGCTTGGATTCCCTCACCAACTATATCAGTGCAAGTGAGATGAGACACACGGTCTCAGCTGGGTCCCCAGCAAGTTTAGCCATCCTGCAAAAACCTGGCACAACCAACCTTGCACAGGAAAGTATCTGCAAAGGCAGGGAACGCAGTGGGAAGCAAATGAAAAATATTGAAAGTCAGACCTTGGGAAAACAATAGGTACTGCAGGGCAAGAAGGAATGAAAATGTACAGTACTTTCTATACATGCAGACATACAGGTAACTAGCTATATGCATACACTCATGGTTACCTATAAATATACAGAAAAGTGTTCACTGGGTTCCAGTGACTCAGCAACCCCACAGACATATGTGGAAGTCCAACAGCTGTAAGGATTTGGCCTTGCCATATTTCTACAGGCTTCTTTTATGGGACATGTGAGAGGATGACCAGGATCCTGTTTGCTTCACGTGGCTTGTGATATTGACACCACAAGTTTAGGTGATCCAAAGAGCTGCTGGACACTTTCACATACAGAGATATGACTGTAGGTCTTGAGTTGGGATGCTGCATGACTCAAGCATGTGGCTATGCAACTTCAGGTTCATAGCTGTGACAGGGCACTTAGGGCTGGGGCTGAGTTACTTGGTTGGCAGCTACAACCCTGAAAAGTGGCCTGCATATCACACAGGACAAAGAATGTTGATGAGGATAGCCACACTTGGACCAGGTGATGGTGCTACAGACTTGGCAACTGTTCCAGCTGGTTGAGTGAAGTGTCCTGGATTATTTGTAGGTGATGCCCTGAACAACTGAGAGAAAGTAAAACATGCCTCTATGGCATGGTCACGGGAGGCCACACAACATAGGCATTTGTGCAGGTGTGTGAATAGCTGTGCCTCCAGACACAGCTAGGGCAAGGGGGAAACATGAATGTTTGAAACCTCATCCATTCCTGTTACACAAAGGAGTCATCTCATCCCAGTTCCACTTTGCTGAGGCTTATGTCAGACAGTTGGTAGCTGGGAGAATGCAAAAGGACTGCTTGCAAACCTCAGGTCCAAGTGTCCTGAGGTTAGCCTGAGGCTTCCAACCAAGGTGGAGTAATCCCCAAGGCACTTAGCTGAGAGCATGCATATGCCAAATAATAGGGGCATATAGCTCCCCCTCAAATTTGCTGGGGAAGTAAGATCATGCTCCTCATCTCTTGTCCCATGGGACACCTTTGCACCAGTCCTCCATTAACATCTCCAGTTGATTTTGTGCTTTTATAACGCTGTAATATCTCCTTGGCTATATGTCCACATCCCTTGGCTATAAAACCTCAAAGGTAAAAGCTGGTATGAGGAGAAACTCTAACCTAACAGAGACTTGTAATCAGAAAATATAAAATGACATCTCTCTGTTCTTGAATATATATATATATATATATAAAGGAAGATTTGTAGCATCATATTCAGGCCAATGCTGCTCAGTAATTCTGGGTGAGAGGAGGTGGAGTTTTAACCAGGTTGTATGCAAGGGCCAGGGGAACACATTTTTAAGTGATTTGAAGGAGATAGCCAAGTGAGACCTTGCAAAGGCAAGAAGAAAGAGATCCTTAAACAGGTTCTATACACAGCAAGACCCACCATACCAACAGTAAGACCACGCTCCCATTGCCCCATGAAGCCTAAGAATGACAGCTTCCATGTTTTAACTTTATACAATCAAAGTGACCCTCTCCTTCCTCCCATGCCTTAACAAAGGGACAGGACTAACACAATTTGCATGCCAGTAGCTACAGAAAACAGATCAAGGACTATAGCACAGTGAGTTCTCCAACTGAAGCACCAAGCGGGATATTTATTTACTGCCTGTCAACTTCTAGACTGGATAGAATGTAGCACCTCCATAGCCATCCTGACCTGCTCAATAGCCATTAACAGAATGGGACTTTGTGGCAATCAGGTCATCCGCTTGATACAAATACACAGCGAACAGCAACCGAGAAACCCACAAATGAAAGGGAAACCGACCATCATTTGTTGCAACTGTTGCAGTCAGCAATGAGTTGGCTAGCAAGTTGTGCGCATCCCTACCAATTTCTAGTAACTGGAATTAGGAACAAAGCCATGTGTCATTGACTCCATACTGTCAGCTGTTAGCAGAGAGATTGATTTAACACAAGTGTTAGTGGCACAAGCTTTGGCAAAGGAGAAATTCTCTCCTTAGTTGCCAAGCATAAAGAACAGTAACAGAGACCAAACAGCGTGGCTGGTAACCTTCTGGCAAGACAGCTGAAACACAGCTTTACTAAACACAACAGACTTAGCACTGTAAAAGTTTTCACAAAACTGTCCTGCACACTATGCATACCAAAAAAGAATCAGAAACAACACACTGCCATAAATGGACAGGAAATGGAGAAGCACACCGCATCCACCAGAAAGTGCTGCGGGAAGGGCTGTGGTTGAGGAGAAGGCAATCACTTCCGGGACACCTACAGGAAGCAAATGTCCATTCTCACAGGAAGTGCTCGATGATCTTTAATAACCAACATGGCTACCCATACCTATAGTACTCCTAAGGCAGCACCTTTAGTGGCACAGTGCCACCACCCTCCTGAAAGCAACTGAAAACTCACTGCAGGTGTAACCAACAACACCAATTTTGTCTCTCCCTGAAGAGGTCCCATCCCATGAGCAGGGGAACTCTGTCTAGGAGCACTGGCAAGAACACAGCTGCAAACAGCTACCACGGATCTGCCTGCCCCACTCTAGACCTAGGGAGGAATGTTGGTCCTCAGCAGGAACACAGGTCATCTCTGATGGTCCAGAAAGAGGGTACTGAAAAGACAGTGCTCAAAGAAAATTGCTGTGTTCCCTTCCTAATAGAGCCTGGACTCTGAGATCAGCACACAATGCCTGAGGCTGGACACTTGCAAGGCTTGGGCCAGTTATTGAAGTAATCTCAGGCTGAAAACAAAAAACAAATCACAAACTTCATGTTTATCTTAAGAAACTGTTATTGTCCAGCTGAGTTGACAGGAATTACCTAGAGAAGTATAGCCACAAAAGCCTTCTCTGAAAAGTAAATGCTGTGAAATGTTTCCTTAGAGTTCCTCTCTGCTCCAGCTCTGTCTGCTGAGCAATTAACACTACTGTTCACCACATGTTAGCCAAGTTAAAAGCCATGCAAGTCTATTTTGCTAACTAAGATCTTTTTGGTGCATTTTTCCCTTTGGGTACCTGTGATTTACCAAGAAGGCATCTTGGTTTTCAGGTTTCAGGATGAAATATTAGTCTGGAAGTAAAGGAAAAGCAAACAAACAAGCAAGCAAACAAACATCCTATCCTTTGGATATGCAAAGTGACAGGAACTTTCCTACAGTCAGTAAGAAACAAGTGACTAGCCCCAAGGGCCTCTGCACAACAAATTTCTTACTGAATTATATTTAAGAAATCTGCAATTCTGTTTTCTTTCTAGGAGACCTCCTAGCCATCCTTAGGACCAAAGATGGAGAGATAAAGACTGGGATTGAGGATACATGCAAGAAGCATTACCAAAAAAAAAAAAAAAAAAAAAAAGGGGAGGGGGAAAAAAATTTTTT
>VXAV01003348.1:87617-102065 GCA_013399715.1 Alectura lathami
TTTTTTTTTTTTGTTGTTGTTGTTACATATTTCACAATGAAGAAAACAAAATTCATACCTTCTTACTGAAATTTTCATGAACTATGCATTGCCTAGTGCTATATATTCAGTAATATTAACTACAGCAGCTGTTTACATTCAGAAGGTTTTCCTCAGCCCCAGGAAGGACAGAATTTAATTGTATGTACTAAAGGATTTTAAATCTCCAGAAAAAGTTATGGTCACATCCGAATGTGACTCACTAACCCAGCTGGAGGTCAGGATCCCAGAGCAAAGGTACATCTCTATCACGCTTCAATCAGCTGTGCCACTTGGCACTTACACAAGGCAGTATTTACATCAGTCCCTCAGAAACTGAGCTCCTTGCTCCTAGACACCTAAATGGCTAGCCTTACAGATTCAGTCCAGATGCCTGATTGGCAGCTGCTGGGGTTACAAGATAAAGGATTCCATCCCCACACATCCATCCACTGCAGAGTATCCTGCTGTTCAGGTGAAACTTTGCAACTCCATCTCCAGCATCAATTTGCTTAGAAGGTAAAAGGCTGGGGGAGAGGAAAGCAGCAAGGGTGATGTTAAAAGACAACTACACTGTAAAATTAGATGTGCTGGAGCACAGGGCACCAAGTACCACCATCTTATGCATCCAGTGATAATTCAGGATCTGGATCCAAGACACAAACAAAATACCTAATTCAGCAATGAAGGGAAAAGGAAATTAAGCTTCCAAAAGAATTATTGAATCATTAAGGTTGGAGAAGACCTTGAAAATCATCTGGTCCAACCATAAACCTGACCTACTGAGCCTCATCACTAACCCATGCCCCTTATTACCACGTTCACACATCTCTCAAATACCTCCAGGAACTGAGAACCCATCATTTCCCCGGTCAGCCCATTCCAACACTTGATCACCTTCAGAAGGACCTCAGCTATAGTCACCATTAGATTCATCTATGTACTAAAAATAGTTATCCATTACCAAGTCTCTAATTTCAGTGATTTAGGTCAGGTTTAGCATGAATTCAGGGCCATATACATAAAAGCCACATTGCTGGCTTAGGGTTAAATCAAAAAAAATATCACCTGAAAATGGGTAGACTACCCACTAAAAACTTATTCAAAAACTCAGACTCAAACTGTCACTTCCTCAGAAATAACAGAAAAACAAATCCAAATTGAAACATAGAAACAAACCCAACAACCCTTTATCTGCCCAATGCTACAAACTAATCAATAGTATCCATCAACACAAATTATCGATTAATAAAAACCTCTCCTGTCAGGTCACGAAAACAAGGCAAAGAAGCCAGGCCCAGTGAACCTTGTAAAAGAAGCAGGGCTGGTACTAGATGCTGTTCTATAAAAGGTGCTCTCTTTGTGAATGGGTTGAGCTGATCACTGGCAGAGACCGTGTCTTCAGGCTCATCTGCTTCCACGAGTTGGATGTTGGCATTTACCTCTGGAAGTGTTTGGGGAGTCTTGGAGCACAGAGAACCCAAAGGTAATTTATTTTTCCTCTTCTACCATCACCCATCTCTCAAGTGAGAGCTCCTGCTATGCATCACCTACTATGGACAGGTGAAGCCTACCTGAAACAGGTGTAGTAAAGATGAACAAAACTGCCTGGAAGCATAGAAAGAAAAAACTTATTCCTTGTTCTACACACAGAAAAAGGCACCAGAAGATTCATTGCTCTGCACAAGATCATGCTAGAAATCTGGGGCAGATCTGGCACCTACAGAAGGTAATTCCAGAGCCTGTGCTATGATACCAGACTGAGGTGCTAGAGGCACAGAGTGCTGCACAGATAGAGTCCAAGGAAAGGTGAGTCTGCTTCGTGAAGAACATAACCATATCTGACTCACAGAAACACACAACACAGCGGGCAAGCTATGGTCATCGTCAGAACTGCGGGAATGAAACTTGAGGGGGCTGAGAGGTGATTAAGTTAAGAGGCTGATGATTTGGGCAAAAAAAAAAAAAAAGGAAGCCCTCCCTCCCACTGTGATGGAGAACCTGCGGGATCCACACCGCAGGAGGCTGTCAGATCACATACTGCAGCTGAATAATTTCAGGAGAAGTAACAGCATTGAAAGCTAGGCTAAACAAATGTGAAGGGGAATTCAGGGCAACAGGGCCTGGAAAAAGAAGGACAAAAATGCTTTCGTCATTTACGTACAGGTTGGCAAATGCATATTCACCTCTGAAGTGTGCATGCTGTGGTGCTGTGGGATGGACACCAGGAGAGACAAATGGACCTGATTTGAACACAGAAACACTGCCTTCTCCTGATCACAGGGGAAAATAAGAAGGGGAGAAAAGGGGCAGAAGCAGGGGCAAGAAGATGAAAGGAGGGCAAAGGGAAAGGAAAGGAAAGAAAAGAGAAAAGAAAGAATAGGATGAGTGCAGGGAAAAGACAGAGCCATGAAGATTCACTGAAGAAGCCACAACACGTTTCTTCCTTCAGCAGTGAGGCTGCAAGCCGCACCTCTGCATCCAGATGACTGAAGCAAACAGCAGGTCATGCAGCAAAAGCCTACACCTGTTGGAGGGCACCGCCTGCCCATTCTCCCCATAAAATACACCAAAATCACAGCTCTCCACTGCTGTTTACCCTCACAACAAGGAAGGGACCAGCACTCGGTGCCACCCAGGTGGCCTCCTGTCAGCAGCCCTGTGGCCCCATGCCCCTAGCCCACCCATTAGAGGCAGCTCAGGCGGTCCCCCTGCTCCAGGCCACCCTGCCGCTGACAAGGCTGCAGGCACAAGGGGAAACATCGAGTGGGAAGCTGAGGGTTTCATCAGAGACTCATGGGGTGAATCCAAATCACAGCACGCAGGCAATGAACCGAGGTGAGGAAGGAGGGAGAGATTAAAGCTGCTGGGCTAGGCACGTGAGAGCTGCTTGTGTGGCCAAGTGAAATGAGACAATCAGGAGCAGCTTACGCTGGTCCCAGGAAGGCTCAGGGGTTACACCCACACTCAAAAAAACACAGGTCTTGCTGCCCTATGTTTTACAGAAGACCTTGTTTCTAAATACAGAAACAGGACTCACCTCACCCACCCTCAGATGCAGGACTGCCTTCAACAGCACAGCAGAGGGGCTGGAGAAGAGCATCACTCTCCAGTAAGAAAGGGCAGGAGAGTTCAGCTTTGCACCAAAATTCAGTTGCCTCTTTCAGACCTTAGAGAGCCTGGTGACTCACAGTAACCTATATTTATTGAGAACATAACAGGAACCCTAATTAATGGTTTGAAATGGGTCTGAATGGGAAAATGCTTCCAACAACTACGAAACCCTCTTTGCAAACTAGCTAAAAAGCATAACCTGCTGCATCACCACTGTTTTGCAATTCTAGCTTTTCTTACAATTTCCCCTCTGCTGAGGTCCAGCTGTGCCTGTGTGGTGAAAAAACAGGATCACACAACAGAGTAAGATCCTCGCAAGCATCTCCCACAGCCAGCCCTTTCCTTAAAGTCATTTCTGCTTAGAGATAGCATATCTCTTTCCAGTTCTGCAGTTCTCTCCCTAGCAGGCCTTTCATACACATGAAAAGAAATATCTGATCATATATATTCCTCTATCATGGCTTTGGAAATATTAGCAAGATTTAATTAATATATAATCATATCAGCAGAAAAGAGTTAATTGAAATATTGAATAACTACAACTTTAACAGGATTGGAACATAATGCTTCAGACGTACTAAGCAGATGATTTATCCACCATGCTATACAAATTTTAGTTAACAGTTGGGCAAAGACTTTAGAGCTATTATTTTTAGGAAAAGAAGGGTATTCCCTAGGTTGTGCCAAGGCCTGCGTGCATGAAAAGCATCGTGAAAAAAAATCAGCTTATTGTGCGTTTTCTTCTCCTATTTAAAGAAAAGGAGAAAAATGTGTCTGACATTGTTAATTTGGATCTTGTGGTAATGCAACAGTATGCGCACAGAGAGACAAACGAAATTTTAGTGCAAATCCGCTGACCTTAGCTAAGACATATCCAGGGAAGAAAATGGCTAAATGAATTGAATTCTGTGACATGAAGCATGTATTACATTCCCCAGTGGTAATTAATTGCATGTGGTACCAGCAGGACGGTTGTAAGACGGGTACAATCTGCCTACAATTGCTGTTGAGGTTAACTACGTAGCAGAGGAGGTTAGCAATGGAACAGGGCTGAACTACAAACCATCATCCCTACCCTCACGTTACATGGAAAGATGTTCAGAGCTGAATTCTTCACACAGGGTTTCCTTCCTGCAACCATGGGCCGAAGTCTCAGATGTCAATAACAATCAAACCTGAAATAAAAGATCTGACTGAAATCATCCAGATGTGGAAAATTTTCTGCATAAGCTAGGATACGCTTATGTTAAATCACATCCTCAGCTGGTAGAGGTTGATGTTTACCACCAGCCTGCAAGTACAAGATGAACTGGTGAATCTCAGATCAGATCCCAGTGAGTGGGATTCACATTACAACATCAGCCACTCAGTAAAGCAGGGCTCTGTACCAAAATGGCATCTCCCACAGTTTTCCCTAGACGCAGCTTTCAATTAATTCCCTTGGGGTCTTACACTGCTCACACAGTTCCTTGGTGTCTCTCTTCCTCCCCTTCTGTGAAATGGAAAGAATAACAGTTCCTTTCCACCAGGGACACATGCAGATAATCATTTCTGCAGTTGTGATTAGATACAGAGATAAGAGCGGCAAAATACTAGAAAGACAGAGGAAGATTTAAACACTCTCTGCAAAAGGAGAAAAACTGATCTGAAGTTATGTCCCTATCTTGGCATCCAGGATTGAATTTCAAGTCCTGGTAAAAGCAAGACGGAAAAACTCTGCTGCAGGCTCTGCAAATTTCCAACAGTTATCATGTCTTCCATTCACGTTTGTTTGGATATGAACACTGCCTTTGAAATTAGCCCTGGTATGTGCAGGTACACAGACAGAAGAAAGATGACTAGCTACATTCACTCCAGATGCTCTCTTTTCTCTTGGATCATGGGCTCCTAATTAGTAGAGGAATGAATAAAGTCCCGTTAAAATAAGGATTGACCTAAATATCAGAAGAAGAGTTAAAAAGCATACCCAGGACCTCAAACACCCTCTCCATATACCTTCGGTATTAAGCAAAAAATGTTTCAAAGGCATCTCTTACTTGTTTGGTATTTGCAACTAGAATCTTTCTACCTCAGGCGTGGAAACTATAGCAGGGGGTATTCCACTAAAGTCTACATATTAAAATTTTTCAATTCTTTTTTTTTTTTTTTTTTTTTTTTTTTCTGGCTCAAAATATTTAGTAGCCAGAGTCTAGATAAGTTGCTTTATTTCAAGTACTGATTTTAAACAGTCCTTGATGTTCTTGGGAGGATTTTCGGGGTGGGGGGGAGCATAAAATTACCAAAGCATGTACCATCTCCTGAGATGATAAGTCTGAATGCAGGATGTTCACATTGTTTCACACATTACTGAAGCTTCATCTGTTCTTTTGTCCTGAAAAGGAAAGCCAAAGGGAGTAAGAGACTGGACATGCCTTTGCAGTTTTTCCTGACACGTTTGCAAAAATGCATCGTGCAAGGGCCCTTGTTAGGGAAATTTTTGCAGTGGCTGAATGCCAGCTCACAGGTGAAGCAACACTTTGCTTCCCCAGTGGAGATCCTGACCCCAAATCCCTTGGTATGTATATAAGGAGGATGCAACCTTGTGCCCTCAAAGTGATGGCATGGGACAGCGCTCAGAAGAGACCGCCCATGAGTAAGGAAGGGAGGCAGTAGCTCAGATAGGGTAACTCAAACTTAAATAAGCAGTCACGAGAAATAAGAGGAAGAAATACTCAAATTTAGAGACTCTCAGGTTTAGGGATATGCCAGAGCTAACATGGAGTACATACAATTAACAGAGACCCATCTCACTAGGGGTACTGTGATTAGGGGCTCTGTGATTAGGGGCTCTGTAAGGACAGCAAATTCAAAGCTAGTTAAGATCCCAGCTGGGACCTCTGTGGAATGATGCAACAGAGTGCAGAGGGTGCAAAGCACAGAGGTGATCCTGTTCTTCAGCTGCTAGCAGTGTAACAAGAAACGCTGTGCCATTAAATACTTTATAATTGATAAACAACTACTTATGTTATGGAACAGAAATAACTCATTGCACAGATCGTATTGTCTTACCATTTATTAATAGATGACTAGACTTTAATGGGAATTAATTGGTCACTGTCTCCTTGGGCTATTATTTAAGGCTGCTTTTGTTTTTATCGGTGAAGACCATTCATAAATAAACCATCAAAACGCCCTCTGGGAGATAAAAATCTGTAAAGGATTCCAGTTTCCCTGTGTGTTGTCACCATCAACGGGAATGTCAGGAATTCTGATGCATGCAGACACTGAAAGCACCAGAATTCAGTCCTGGGCAGAACCACTGCAGACTGAAATCTATTTTCAGCTGAGTGGATTCCAAGTAGCTCTGCCCTTCAAGGAGACGGCAGGAAGAGTTTGCACTGCTAAGAACTGAAACCTTTACATTGTCATGGCGGAAAACCCAAGCCTGCTCTGACTGTGTGCACAACCAGTAAAACGAGCGTGCTTGTCCCACCAGCTTACAGAGCCTTAGTAATGAAATTGAAAACTACAACCACTCATTGAACAACCATGAGCAACCCTGGAGATGTAAACACTATTTCTGTACTGGCTAGGTCTTCCTACCTCCATCACATCTGCATTAATAGGTTAATTCCTCCCAGTAATACTGAGTGCCACTGATGACAGTTCCCAGGAAATAAACCAGAACAGCCTTTTTTTCCCTAGCCGTCCAGAATGTTTTCGCAGCAGTCCGTTTGGCATAAAAGAAACAACTGCAGATCCCAAGATGAATGCTATGGGCTACCTATCTGTATCAGAATATATATGTGTTTAGATCACTGTAGGAAGCATGAAGCAATGCCTTACCTTCCTACCCTCAAACCTTGGAGGTCAATTAAGCCTAAGCTTGGCAATGTTAGGCATATTTATTTGCCAAAGCCTTCCAGGGGAGAGAAGGGTGGGGACCTGGGGAGGGAAGAGGCAGCCAACATTCCAGCTTCACTGAATGAGATCCCAAGAAGTTGGTGTGCTTCTAGCTTTTCCCCCACCTCCTCTTTTCTATCACATGGCCTGTTCACAGACCCCAGCAGGACAGTACTTGATACCAGGTTCCTCCAAACCCTTCAGATTCATGCCAGAAAACATCAACCCAGCTCATGACTCCCCACAGCCTCTGGCCTGTCCTCATCTTTCCCCATCCTAAGGAGAGAAACTTCCTTGCCCCTGCCCTCCTACCAATAGATTAAAGGAGAAAGAGCCCCTGGGACTTGAAATGTCACCAATTCAGAGGACATGATTAAATATTTAAATCAACAAAATTACATTCCACTGGTGACATTCAGCACTGTCTACTCTGCCTCTCACTCTCCCCTTCCCTCCCTGCCAGCCCCCTGGGCAGCTCTTCCCCCTGTGGACATGTGCCAGCCAGGGATCTGTTCCCTCCACTCTGCTCCCTACTAAATGTTTTTTATTCTCAACCACCTGCCCCAGGCCCTCTCATCAATTATTAATCAAGTGATCCATGAATATGCAAATCAGCCCACGCACTCATTTTATTAAATTAAATAAAAAAAAAAAAAGAAGAAACGACACTGCATGTACAGCAGCAGAATAGATGATGGCATGGACTGCTCTAGGGAAGGAGAGGAAGGATCAGTGCTTTCTAGCACAGAAAGAAGGAATGAGATGATTGGGGACCCTGCATTGTATATGACTAGCAAGAGGATTACTTCCAGAGCCACTCACATGGAGGCTCTGCAGTAACACATGGGTTCTCTACTTAGGGGTGCTCTACCCTGCAGTGAATGAACTGGTGAGACCCTGATTCCTTCCTAATAATCACTATCAGAGGGGCACCGTGGAGCAATGTGGGCAGTTAGGAGGCTGGGGTGGTCCAGCTGGCAGCACACAAGGCCTGTACTTCTGGCACACAGCACCTGCCTTGGCAAAAACATGCTGCATCCATGTGCATAAGTAAGGCTAAGCCAAGGATGCTGCCTCTGCCTGCATCTTTTTGAGTAAAAGCCACCAGGCCACCTCTGAGGGAGGCTTTTCTCAGAAATTGCACCTTCTCCCAGTTGTTAACATGCTGACCCACTCCGCTCTAGGCGCTGTAACAACCATGCTTCCATCAAGTTCCTGTTAGTTAACACAAGGCTTTGTGCCCCCTCCATGTCTTTATACCCTACGTGGTTTCTCAGGACCTCCTCAAGCCTGCAGCTCTGTCTGATGGAGGGGGTATAAGCCACAAGGAGACTGACCTTGTCATTTCCATCAGGTGCAAGTCTGTCTGAATGCTAATGCCAGATCAGAACAAGCCAAAGGGCCTCACATCAGAAATTTCCATTCTGAGGCAGAGGCTTTGGTGCAGAAGGTATGAGGGTGGTAACATCCAAAGCCTTTCTCTTAAGGCATTTTCTGGGAAAGATGCTCAAAAGAAGGGAGAGATCAGCATATCTGTCTGGTTTGCTCTTTCACAGTGTGGGCACGTCCTCAGAAGATTCCTGTGGAGATCCATCTCCTCATAGTGCTGTGAGTTTTAGGAGACGCAGTTCTTACTTCCTGGCCACAAGATGATTTTGAAATGCAATTTGCAGAGTCAGTAAAGCTGGTTACCTCCCAGCCACACCCACACGTTATGGTGTCACCAAACAGAGGCAAGATAAAAAGGGATTGCATCATCAGCTGGAAATGATGTGCTCACATGATTCTTGGGCCACTGCTGTCCTCATTGGGGTCCCAGAGGAGGATGGAAGGAGCAGCTTTTCCACCCCTGGTTTCTGTTCCTCACCCCTGGAAACAGCATGCTTCTGATGCCTTCTGAGAGCAAGAATGCTCCTGGTTCCTAAACTTCTGAATAGGAGGGAAAAGGAAAAAAAATTCCTTAATGTCACCAGCTAAATGTTAATTTGGAATGGGATTTCTTTGTTTTCTAAATTGCTCTTAACTGTGTGCCAACACACAGGTAAATTGTTCTTGGCTGAGTAAATGGCCTGTCTCTCTTCTCAGAGATTAACACAGAGGACAGTGAATGGAACAGCAAACAAGCAGACCATGCTCCCTTTACAAATCATTCAATAGTTTCCTGACTTTCTATATTTTTCAGCTGTAAATGAATTTCTACTGCTCACTCTCACTGAAGGCCTTGCTTGCCATTGTTCCTCCCCATTTTCTTTTTATACAAGCTGGGGAAGAGGAGGAGGGATAATTTGCTTCCATGGAGACTCCAAGTGAAATGAAGTTGCTGTTTTGCTCCTACCCCTCCAAAAGCCTCCATCAGCCTTCCCCAAGAAGGCAGCTCATTTGGCATAGGAGTATCTATGTGTTCCTCTGGCTCAGAGGGAGGTTGGCTTCTCAAATTAGATGCTGGCCCTTTCTGCTGTGTGAAAGGATTAAGGATAACTCTTGGTTCCCTGGCTTGAAGCAGCCTACAGATGACCTTACTGGCTCCTTCAAAGCTTTCACTACAGAAGTAGTGCCAGAAACTTAACCAGGGAGAAGGGTGCCTGAGACCTTGCAACGACACTTTGGTCCATCTACACCTAATACCACTGTCAGCATAGGACAGAGGGTGTAAGCATGCTCCAGAGAGTCTTGCACATACCTCTCTCCTTCAAAGCTACGCCAAGAAAAACTCTGACTACAGCAAGACTACAACCCCTGCTTCTTTCCCCAAACAGAAATATCACAAGCTACTGGTGTCTGCCTCTCTCACATGGCAGTTATTTCCCTAAGCCTTGTGCATCTCCCTCTAGCTGAGGAGGTGTTTTCTGGAGGTCTGCAGCCTGTGCCTTGGTCTCAGCTGAGAGTGGTGGCATCAGTTCATTCAGTTTGTTGCACCTGATAAGCCTGTTTCATTTCTCCAAGTCTTCCCTTTGCATTAAAAAAAGAAAAAAAAAAGAAAAAAGGAGATATGCATTATAAACAACAAAAAATATTTTGCTATTTTTATTTTGATAGATTTTTCTATTCTGTTTTTGCAAAGGGAAAGGGAAGACTTATCAACTCTACCAACTACCGTTCCTCTCTTCCTTCATAAAGCATCTCCGCCGCCTACTTAAACACTTTATTCAGCGCACATTCTCCATGCTCTCTTATTTCCCAGTTATATGAGGATTTCCATGTTTTGGTGCCAGCAAGACAAAGGAGAACGTAAAGGTAATGATATAGAAAAAAATCCCTTATGCACCAAGTTAAATTCAGAACGGTTCGCTGTTATCTCAGAATTCGCTGGTAAGATCTTGCGTTGGTAAAGATTTTCACACTCGTTCTTCGGATTTTGAGTATTATTCCTTGTGCTGCAAGGAGGATAAACATGGTCCCTTCTTCGGGAAGTAACACAACCCGCCACAACCCCTAAATATGCAAAAACTTCACCTGCAGGGAAGGGTAGTGTATGGGTATAATTATTCATATGATAGACTGAAGTATCTTTTGATTCACAAATCTTGAGTGAACATGGAACACGAGACTTGCACCTGACTTCTTTGTATTAGTAGTTTAGCTTAGCTTCACTATGGAGAAAAAACATTCTATTTTCTTTCCCTCGCCAAGCTTCTTGCAGCTTGTTACAGAGGAGATGTATGCCGTCACTCAAGGAGACTGATTCACATCAGGGGGGACCTGAAAGCATGGATGCTTCTCCAGGTGCCCGACCCGAAAACACCCTGAAGGACCCTGATCCTGTAGGAAGCACAGCAAGAAGTGCTGAACATGAACAGCTTTCTCAGCTCTCCAGAATTGTGCTCTAAAAATGGAGGCATCGAGAATAACCAACACTGAAAATCCTAGTCTCTCTCCAGTGTTTTGCTGTTGTTGCCTGTAGGAAATACCACTGATATGTAGTCTAAAACAACACAGATTTTAAATAGGCAACTGTATTCTTACTTGTGCTGAAGCTTACTTAGCTGAAACCTTCT
This sequence comes from Alectura lathami, assembly GCA_013399715.1. Lineage (NCBI taxonomy): Eukaryota > Metazoa > Chordata > Aves > Galliformes > Megapodiidae > Alectura > Alectura lathami. The sequence continues at coordinate 98,627 of VXAV01003348.1, forward strand.
GAAAGGTTTTTTCCCCCCTTTTTTCCTTTAACTTTCACTTCAGTCTTGAAAGTAATTAACTTTCAATGGCAGGTAATTATAAGCACAGAAATCAGAGGCTGTGTGGCTGTTTGTTTGGCGCAAGCTCGGCAAAGCGTTTTTTAATTGGAAACTCTCTTTGTCATGTGCATTTCAATCCATTTTGCACTGTATTTATTGTTGCAGATTCATATTATACCCACGACCTTTTATCTAATGACGGAAGCTCATGCAGAGAAAAAAATGATTATTTTAACAAACAGACATTTAAACTATGAGAGAAAGGAAAAACAGGCAGGAGGAGAAAACAGGAGTGGCATGGGATGAGAGTTAAGCATATCCCAAATGCTAGACGTTGATCTGTTTCTCTTCCCTCTGGTACGATTTCTGCATGAGCCTCCAACCCAGAGCTCTTCCTACACTATCCCTTGGCTGTGACAAAACATTAACAACAGCAGCCACCTAACCCCTTAGAAAAACAACATTCCTTTTCCCGTGGTCACCCACCAGGAAGAGGCTCAGAGGAGCATCTTGACGGAGCTTTTTGTGCAGCCAGAGGTGCACTGATGCTGTGGACATCTCTGATTCTGCAGCTGACCATGGTTGCAAGTCAGAGCTTAGTGGTTCCTTCAAAGCAAGTACAGGTGAGGGTTCAGAAGTATGAGAATGAGATGCACTGTAGACTGCATAACCTGAAGTGCAGTGCATGGGTAGGAGATAACTGCTGAAATGGATCCTAATGCTGTGCACGAAATGGTGCCATCCCAAACACATGCGAGTTCACCTTGCTGTACCTTAGTTGAGTGGAAGCAGCAGAAATCTGTCAACAGAATCCTACTTACTCTGCACTCTTTCAGCCATAGCATCAGCACCAGGCCGAATCTTCAGCCATGCTCACTGATACGGTTTCCTTAGCAAGACCCTACCACTGTGTGTGGCTGCCAAAAAAACCTGTGGCATCAAGTGGCACTGAAATGGCGTGGAGACCTTTGGCCCACGCAGACACGGACCTCTATGCAAACAGAAGCACTGCTCTTTTGTCACTATGGTGCTTGTGGGTTGCGCAGGATACAATCTGAACTGGCATTTCCTGCTGTTAATGAGCAGTTCTTGCCAACTACCCACCTGGCTTCCGCAAGAAACAGCAGGTACCAGGGGATGTTTGGCAAAAGACTTTGCAGATTAATCACAGTAAATTTATATCATACACTGAGCATCAGCTGCCTGACCTGCTCTTCCCAGAAATACCTGGTGTGAATAGCTAACATCACATCCTTACCTCCTCCCTGCACTGAACTAGCCACCATGCATTCCAGTGCCTCCCAGAAGCACAACTCCGTGAGGAGTAATATTCTGCAAAGCAGCATTTGGCTTACTACTAAAATGATGCTGGTCCTGCTCAGGACTACTACTCCTGAAAAAATCAGTTCCTTTTGGAAGTTGTTGTTCTGTTTGTGAAGTCACATCTGTATAGGCCCACACAAATTCCACAGAAAAGAGCACAGAAGGCAAGTAACAGGGACCTAAACAGAATGGAAGTATACCAGCGCTATGTTTGAATGCCGATGTCATCTGGAAGACCTACTAAGGCAATTCAAGCAGTGTAAAACAAATAAAATTGTCTGTAAATAAGAAAATGATCGAAGGTATTACAGGAGCCATTTGTTCATCTTGACGGCTAGGAAATAGTTTCCTCGAGCCTTGGGAATATAACCAGCTATGCACAACTCAATGATATCCTCAACAGTACAGAAGGGCAACAGTGCCTAAGACACTGAAATTCAGTAAAACTCACACTCCTAACTCAGGCTTTGAATAAGGCCTGTTTAGAAAACTTATTTCAAAAGGTGCAAGAGAGGTCAGAACACCTGAAGATTCATGAGCTCTTTAAAGGCACAACAAGGTGCCATGGCTTTGCACAATTTTTAGAATCCATCTTCATATTCGACACCAGTATGTGGTCATAAAGCGACTGACAGGCTCAGGACTGGCATCCACAGAATCCTCACAGATAAAACGCACCTGAAATCTTGACCAGAGAACTGCTTTATGAGGGAGATTTCCAGACATATGAATGGCCCTTAGACACACCACTCCCACCAACTTGCAGCCCCTAAAATACTAAGGAGGTAATTTAAAAGCCAAAGAGAGAAAATATATATTTGCAGAGCAATCACTTATAACTATACATCCACTCCCAGTGCCTCTTTGTGATTCATTAATAAAGCAAGCTCACAGACTAGCAGATGTGTTCAAGAAACATTGCAGCAAAGTCCATCTGAGCACCACCACTAAATATGCCATCAGATGTCACTGAGCAGATTTGGGAGCCTTATATTGCTAGGTTGACATCCATCTGGCCACTTTAACGCTGTAGGAGCAGCACAGGGTTGCAATTTTTATAGTCCTGTTCTCCTGTATAAACTCAATACATTAGGCAGTTTGAGGTGAAGATTTGTTCAGCTGCATCATGGCATCCCAACATCTCATCAGGATGGTGTTACATCAGCTCAGGAGATCTTTGTGGGAGCTCTTCCCTCCTTTCCTTGTGTGAATGCATAGGAAGACAGAATAGAGCAGGTAGCAAGAGATTAAGGGTTATGTGATTACAGACTATAAATTCATCAGCTCACTAAGCACCAGGGAAGAAAAAGAGCTCTTTAATCTAAGAGATCATGTTGACATTAGAACATATAGCTGTTAACTGACCGTGAATATACTTACACTAGGAATTAAAAGAGGAGGCTTTTAAAACTTCAGCACAGTGAGATTAGAGAGGGACCTCCAGTTCCAGTAGTAACGGAAAGCCACCCTAGCACACTGCAATTTTTTGAGATGAACTTCACAAGGAATGAGAGTCAGACCACATAACTCACAGGTTTCCACTTTATCCTACACTGTAATAAGAACCATCCCACAATGCTTTGCCACATGGCAAAGTCACCCCATGCCAACTGCTGGAAGGCTTTTCTCTTGATCAGTGGGCTATGTGTAAGCACTAAGAAACCACATTGCCCTGAACATCACAGCAACTGACTTTAAGAAGTCTGTTCACCAGGTGTGGAACAAGCAAGTTTACAAATGCAAAGCATGTTTTTGAAAGCTACTTTTGCAAACAAAAGTCACACTTTTGAGAAGAACATGGATCCCCAACTCCTTTGATTTCTCAGGAAGACAAGCTCCTGAGCAGCCCAGGTGCTTCTGAGAATTTTGTTCCTACTCTTTAATGTCATTTTAGGCACTTTGATTTACTCTCCCTTTGTAGTCATACAACATAGTTTTGTCCAGTACCATATTGAAAACAATGTCTCTAACCTTTTTGATTCTAATGGAGCTTGAAATACTAGGACAGATGACAAACGTTCCTCAGTTTTGCTTACTCCTTTCTGTGTGACTGAGGATCATGGACCATGTCACAATG
>VXAV01003348.1:119269-150415 GCA_013399715.1 Alectura lathami
TTTTTAGGTGGTTACTCACTTTCTACAGTGGTCAAGCCACACTTCCAATGGTAATGATCCCATACACAAACACCAAGTTAGCTACCTTTCTGCCTAAGCAGAAGCACCCCACTGCAGCACTGCGCTGGGACTCTGGAGTGCTCCCAGTCTGTGCCTAGAGTATCTCCAGAGCAAGCAGAATATACATCTTGCATTTTACTGAAACACTGCAAAGGGCTGCACTCCATTTCCTTCTGCTACCAAGTTCCTGGGAAACAGCAGCATTACTCAGCACAGCATAGGAGCCCTCTGAGATTTGTCATCTTGCTTTATATGACTGCTCTATAATACTCTCCAAAAGAATGTGGCAAGAAACGAAGTTCAGCTCTTGCAGAGGCTGTAAGCTTTGGCAAATGATCTTACACACAGGCTACAACGTATAGTGTGTGCTCCAGCAAACCTATTCTAGGCATGCAGGTACCCTGACCACGTGGAGCCTTCATGGGCTTCCACAGCCTTCCCACTCAGAACAACCGGCAAGACCACGACTTTATTTTGCATAATGGCTTGATTCAGATAATCCTAAGAGCTCTCACAGTCATTTAACTCTGCTGTAAGACATGGAATTTCAGACTGACCTGAACTGCAAAAAGTTCAGCTTGTGGAGGGAAGCACAATCAAGTGTAACAGCCCCCTCCCCATACTCCTAACCACAAACTCCTGTGCAGGCATTTTAATGCAGCCCTCTTGTACTCCTGCAGACCTGCCAGCCCCTACAGGGCCCTGCCACATTCAGTCCACAGGACAGCTGTGACTTGCTGAATGAGTGGCTCTTCAATATTGTCCCTTCATTATTCATCGTGGGGGCCATACATCTTATTTATCATACACCATCTAAGCCCCGCAATGAACAAGGCAGAAATCCTGCCATGAGAACAGCCTGTGAGCATTTAAAGATTGCATTGTAATTTCAGCATTTCCTGACTTCTGTGCATTTCATTTCGCTGTTCCTTTAATCCATGTCTTTTGTGTTGAATACCATTGCCTCTTTAATAAAAGAAAAATGGATAAACAAAGAAATTCCTGTATGAGCAACACATTGACAGAGAGCAATAGATCATTTGTCTTTTATAAATGTGCAGTTTAGAGCTGTGGAAATAATTGATTTTTTGGTTTGCCAGCAAATCAAAATAAGTTATTTTTGGGTTGCCCTAAAATGCATACAAAAAAAAAAAAAAAAAAAAAAAAATTGTTTTTTGGGTGGCCAAAAAAAAAAAAAAAAAAAAAAAAAAAAAAAAAAAAGTCTAGTTCAAGTTAAAAAGAAAAAGAATCAGATTAAACCCCCAAATTAATTTGTTTGGATGAACTGAAGCGTTGCATTAGGAATAAATTGCTCTGTTTAAAAATTTCTAACACTTTCAAAAAAAGTTTTCATTCCTTTCTAAATGATTCTTTTCAAAATAAATCCCAGAAGTTTTACTTGGATCAACTTTTTACTTCCCCAAAGTTACTTCTTACACCTCCTTCCTCATGCTCACTCCAAAGCTATTTTCACATTTTCAATGTGTGAGACTTTCAACTCACTTAAAGTACACATGTAAAAATCTGTTAAAAAAACAGAACAAAACAAAACGAGAGGTGCCCAGCTCCTGCTTTAAAGCAATTGACTGGGCAGAATCCCCTACTGGTTCTACTCTCAGCTTTTTGTTATTATTTATAAACTAAGTGCAGGAGCACGGCTATACCTCATGCAGAGTTAATAGCTGAAAGGCCAGACGATGCCACGAATTAGCCTGATTACACAGTAGGATAGGTCTGAGGAAAGAGAGGCAGCAAACCCAGAAGACTGTTCTTAGAGTGCACAGCTGGTGGCTCTCCCAGGACCAGGACTCCAGGTCTGCAGCTAGTCAGAAAAAGAGAACATTATTTATGCTGCAGTAAGCCCTGCTAGCCATGGTCAATGTCCCTTTGTGCCAGCCCCCAGCCATGCAGACTCCCAGCCTCAGGAAAGACTGCTATTTGCTCAGGGCAGGTCAAGGCTGCAGGGGTCTCAGAGGATGCTATGGCTTAGCACAGAAGGACAGAAAGTTCAGTAATGGCACCAAGAACATCTGCACAGAGCTGCTACCCAAGTCTGAGCCACACGAAGTGTGGAGAAAGACTTAAAATAGAAAAAACTTATTCCATGAAAGAAGAAAAACTTTTTGCACGCAAGCCTGATCTTTGTAAACAACATGGACACCAGTACTGGAGACACCTGTCTGCAGATGACACCAAGCTGCGTGGTGCAGTCTACACACTGGAGGGAAAGGATGGCATCCAGAGAGCCCCTGACATGCTCGAGAACTGGGCCTCTCCCAGTCTCATGAGGTTCAACAAGGCCAAGTGTAAGGTCCTGCATGTGGGTTGGGGCAATCCCAAGCACAAACATAGGCTAGGAGATGCTAGGACTGAGAGCAGCCCTGTAAAGAAGGACTTAGGTGGTGTTTTCTGATAAGCTCAACATGAGCTGGCAATGTGCACTTGCAACCTAGAAGGCTAACCATGCCCTGGACTGCATCGAAACAGGGTGTGCAAGGGAGGTGACCCTCTGCTCTGCTCTTGAAAGGCCCCACCTGCAGTGCTGCATCCAGGACTGGGGCCTCCAGGACAATGGAGACATGGACTTGCTGGAGCAGGTCCAGAGGAAGCCATGAGGATGCTCAGAGGACTGGAGAACCTCTCCTGTGAAGAAAGGCTGAGGGAGGTGGGCTTGTTCAGCCTGAAGAAGAGAAGGCTCCAGGGAGACCTCATTGCAGCCTTCCAGTAACAAAAGGGGGCCTACAGCAAAGCTGGGGAGGGACTTTTACAAGGGCATGTAGTGATAGGACAAGGAGGAAATAGCTTTAAACAAAGAGGGGAGATTTAGTTTAGATATTAGGAGAAAAATCTTCACTCAGAGTGTTATGAGGCCCTGCCACAGGCTGCCCAGAGAAGCTGTGGATGCCCCATTCCTGGAGGTGCTCAAGGCCAGGCTGGATGGGCCCTGGGCAGCCTGATCCAGTGGGTGGTGAGCGGAAAAGAGAAAGGGCAACCAGCCCATGGCAGGGGGTTGGGACTGGATGGGCTTTCAGGTCCCTTCCAACCTAAGCCATTCTGTGATTCTATGATTTCATCTTTGCATGATTATTTGTGATGTCTACTGAAATGCTGAACAAACAGCTATTCAGAGGGTTCATCACAGCCAACGTAAGCAAGTACCAACTGCACTCATGGGATACAGACTAGCCGGGTCAGCCCGCGTGTATGTGCTGCCTGAGAATTTCTGTAATTTTACTGTTCACACTGGCATTGCTTCACTATGATTTTCACAGGCATTTATTCCTAACAGCCTGAGGCCCATGCAGACCATGATTTTTATGCACCTTAGAACAGCTGAAAACTAAATCCACTCACAAACCAGACAGCAAGCAACAAATGAGAAATTCTCTTGCAACTGTAAATTAAGATATTATTGCCATTTTCAGTTGTGATGGGGGTGTTGTTTATCACTTTCCCCCAAGACCGGTTCAGAAGTTGACAAGAAAGATGCTCCGTTTCCATCTAAAGCATTGCAAACACCTTAAAATGGATACATGCAAACACAATTCTCCACAGGACATAGTAACGAAACTAGATCCCAAAGAGAAGACAACAACAACAGTATTACTGCTTCCATATCAAACCATGCTCAGGTTTTTCTGTACCACGTCTCGTGCACAGACCAGCACACCTTCCAGGCAAGAGCACTGTGTACTTGTCCAGAACCAGCCGAGCCGCATTTGCATGGCGGCGGAGGTATTGAGCTCTGTCAAACCCAAGCTGATATCTGCAGAACCCATGGGGTTGCCCTTGCACCTAAGCAACCTGTTTTTATCTACAGGCAGTGTTGTCTGGGAATTAATTATTCAGCATTAATTGATTTCTTTTTTGGCCAAAGAAATATCTTCTATTTACAATTTATCTGAAACACTGAATCTACTTGCCAAGATGCTCCACCCACAAATGCTTTTAGTCAGTGTCATTTCATCCATGTTTCCCCCATTCCTTAAAATAATTAACAAAATTAAACATCAAAAAAACTGTCAAAGTATTTTGAAGAAAAAAAAATACTTTCTGAAAAAGCAGAAACAGATAATCTAAAGTTCTTCCATTTGAGGGAGGGGGCTTGTGGCTAGAATCCTTCACAAGTCACCTGGGTCAAACAGAATACTCATTTCTGATGAATGAAGTACACAACCAAAAATCCCATCCAGCTCTGTTTGAAATTTAGCATTTAGAGTGAAAATGCGTGTACAACTCAAGCTTTATGCATAGGTGCATGCCTCACCAACAATAAATTGAACAGAACAGGGCACAAAGACACTGTACTAAATTGCATACTGCAGCCTCCAATTTTGTACTCTCAGATATTTATGGGTAGCTGCAGAGTTGTGGGTGCACTCATTTTTCACATACAAATGGTCATTTGCACATCCAGAAATGTCTGAAAAATTAAAGGCTTGTTTGAACACTGCTGAAATATAACAACACCACACACTGAATAAAAGCACTGAGGCACCACAGCAGAGGAAGAAGGACATTCAGAAGCAGCATGGGAGAGGCAAGAAGTATTTAAGAGGAAATATTTAAATAAGTGAAGCTTTTAAAATATTTAGGACTAAAACACCCCTATGGGTCTGGAAATTTTCCTTCAGTTAGGATCAGTCTCAGAGGCAGAGATGAGGAAGGTAACAACCTGATCAAAAATTTGGCCTTAGCTTCTCACATAACCTCACAAGACAACGACAATGACAAAGTCATGAGGAGAAATATTTTGGCTTCGTGAAACACACTAGAACACCCAGAAAAGCAGCTAGTACCCCTTGCAGTTTTGATGAGGAGTGAAGGACCGATGGGGAGCTGGGATGGGAAGCTGGTGTCTCTTCCCTGCCTGGCTCCCCCTCCGGCTCATTCATGCTTATTCTCTCGAAATGCAATCATACACACACCAAACCTCAGTTCCTCCCGCAGCAGACATGACATCAAATTGACAGAGCTGTGACTATTTGACATCCCTGCTGATAACAGAGCAGCACTTCTGAGCAACAGTTGAACAATAGGCAAGAAATGTGGCTTCCATAAATAGGTGGATTTACAGCTTGCTGTTGAAGAAATAAATAAACCATTACCCACAAAGCATTGTTTCTCTTTGAAGTATGTCACCTGTCACTAAAGGTTAAGTAAGTGTTGACTGCTCCTGTGAGACTGGAGGGGGCTGGATGTAGCTTTGCCACTTTTTATAGCTTCAGTAGGGACTGCAGTCATAGCCCTTCTGATTTAAGGAAGGAGATGATCACTGGCTGTCAGGAATAGGAAACAGATCACCTACTACGTGCCTCTTCTCAGCTCATTTTCCATAATAATGATTACATGATTTCATGGAGGAAACAGAGGCCAAAACACAGTAGGCAGCAGTCAGTGTGAAATAATGAGCCACCCATGACGACAGTGATAGGACAGGAAGTGAGACTTGGGTTCCAGACTTGGGAGCCAACTTTCACAGAAAGAGCTCACTCATATCTTTGTCTCCAGGACCTAGTCATACCATTAATCTGCATCTGAGCATTCATTGCCCATGAGCCAGGCATGACAGGCACCCCTCAGCTCCCCAGGGCACTGTGAGGACTAAAATATGAGAAAAGATACCCTCCCCCCAGACCATCATGTAAGGGAAGCAGGGACAGGTGAATGCAAACCAAAAAAAAGCACTAGAGAGACCACAACTGAAGATTAAAACCCTGCTCAAAGCCTGTTAACAGGCCACCCAAGGAAGAGATATGGCATTTTCTCTTCCCTCCTCATCAGTAAAAAGCCTACCACTGATGTTTCAGACAAGGTCGCTCTTTCCTTTCCCACCTGCTCTAGAATGGAGAGACCAGTTTAAAGCCCTGAACAACATGCAGATCACAGCAGGGCAGTTTGCTGATGGAACAGGAGTCATCAGAAAAAAATGCCAGGCACTGAGACAGCAAGCCAAAGAAGAACGTGCTTCCAGAAATAAAAGACAGTGTGTGGGTTTGGTAGCTTGTTGCTTCCCGTGGAGCCTGGTAAGGATGGAAGCAGGCACTCGTAAAAGCCCACAGGCATTGGTGAGAAGTGATGGCAACCTTGTCAGACAGATGATCTTGCTTGCCTTCCCTCTTCTCTAGGCAGCACATAGATTTTCAAGATGAGAAATTACAGAAGGGAAGGTGACTTGTATACTTAAATGGGCAGGGATTTATGCCCACGCAGATACACACAAGTCTGAGGCATGAGTACACACATGGTATAAAAGTTGCCTGTCACATAGTTGGCTTACTATGCTCACATGGCTCAGATGCCCATCCACCCAAAAACCCTCCCGTGACATAACAGCTAAAGCCTCATCTCAGCTGGAGAGTGATTAGTCCTACAAACAAGGCAAAGTGGTCTGTTACAGCTGTTCTGTAGTACCTGTAATACTACCTCCCCTGGCAGAGGAACACTCAGAAGAGGTTCTCCTGCCAAAGCTCAATAGCATTCTGTTTTTTTTTTTCCTCTGTGAAGCAGTATCCCAGCAAGAGTAGCCTTCCCCTTCTGGCTAACTGGTGCAGATCCACAGAACAGCTGGCCACTACTGGCCTCCATCAAGGAGCAGCAGTTTTCCAGACTACCAATACCCCACAGATGAGCAGAGTCTCCAGATAACAAAAATCCGAAGTTGTTTTTCAGACCTCTTCACTCAGCTATTCTTAAAAGTGTTCATATGGCTAAGCAGCATGAAGGGCTTGCTGTGAGAGTGAAACGATTGCCAGCATCCCAGACGCAGACATTCAATAATAGGAACAGCACTGTGATATCCGGCAGCTTCTCAACCCACCTCCATCTCAAAACCTTATCTCCTCCACTCTGCCAGAACTGGAAGGAAGGAAAACTTTAATCCTGGTAATACCAGGTGAAAGAGAGGAGGGCTTTGTCCCCATGTGCTGAAGGCACACCTTCAGTTTGTTTGTTGCATGGTTCTCAACCTGCTGGAGCCCTCAATAGGGCTGGCAGTAGAGCCCCATATGGACGCTGTCAAAGGTTTGCACAACTCTCTGTCCCCTGCTGTATCCAGAAAGGCTTTTAGCTGTATGCAGACAGCCAGTGTGGCATCACAGAGTAGCACTGTACCTCTCAGAAGCTTCCTGTTCTTAACTAGCAGCTAGTACCTTCCCCTGAGGAGCCATGTATGAAGCTTCTAAGGAACCAGACAAAGGACCTGACGTGAGGCTCTCAGGCTGACTTCTTGGTCTTAAAACTTTTATCAAAGCTTGCAGTGCTCTCAAGTTCAGCCAAAATTAGACAGAACCTAAGTCACTTGCCCTTAAAGAAGCCAAGTAATAAGTTATCCAAGCCACAGACAATGTCGCCCAAATGTCAAATTACAGGAACATTCTGTCCTCCCTCAACTACTTTTCACAGGCCAGTGCACAAGGCAGCACAGAAGCATAGGTTTCAAAGCAGAAAGCCCATTTTCTTACAGAGATCTGTTCTCTTCCTTCATAAACCCTTCCAACACCACTGAGTGGAAGAGAAACCTGTGAGTGTCTGGCACCTGTCCTCTCGCTTGACAGCCAAAAGAAATCCAGGCGCCAGTTTCCCCAGTGCCCTAACAACCCTACAGAGGCAGGATATTCATTTCCATTCCCATGCCAGATGACAAGCAAGTTATAAATCGTGTTCAGTCCTACCATCCCTTGTTTATCTACCATGACAGTCTTCCCTGGCTCATGTGGCTAGGAGCCCAGAGGGCATGCATGACCTTTTTCAAGCTGTTCTAAGTTGTCATAAACTCTTCTGCCCCCTTTTCCATTTTCCATCATTTTATTCATTCCCTGTCCTTCTCCCTCTAGTGCTCCAGCATCCCTTTATTGCAATCTTCGTAGAACTTTATCTTCTCCTGTCTCTCCATCCATGAATTACAGCCTTTACTTTCCTCTTTTCCTGCTCTTGTTCCCTTTGATGGTTTCTCTTCTATTTCTCTCCTCCATTTGTTGAGCAGGCCAAGCTTTTGCCCAGGCATTCTATTAACCCAAGCCTTCTGACTTGCTGCAGTGCTGAAGACTGATGAAAACTGGGCCCTCCTCACTATCTCCTCCCTCCCTACTTTCATTTGTCTCTGCTCTCTCACGCTTTTTACCTCTTCCCCTCTCTCTCCCAGCACATCCTTGTACCTGGTCTTCTCATGATCTGCTGTCATCCTGAACGCCCTGTTTTGCTCATCTTTCAATTCTCTATCAGCATTCTCAGAAAATTAAGGTCAAAGATTAGTCCTTTGCAGCTGCCCTACCACTGAGTCAAACCAAACACCACTTACATCCAGAAATTTCCTTTCAGGGCCACCTGGCAGGGTAAACTAAAACATCTTGCATTTCTTGCCGAAGCCTGAGTTGTTGAACTAGTAGAGACAGAATTATTTATAAAGACAGCTTATGGGGATATTATGGAGATGATGGGTCACACCTCAGAGCCAGCCCTTCCAGTGTTCCAGGTGAATAAGAAACTAGGGGAGACACGGGACAAATCCTTTATCTGGGATTTGCCTTCCAGCAGTGAGATTTGGCTAATTCTCCCCCACATGCAATACAACAAAAGTGACACTCTTCAGAAATACAGTAAGCTGTATTTAGGGTAAACACGAAAAACATTCAGTCCTTTGGCTTCCCAGAGTCAGACCTGTGAATCTGCATGAAATGCTTAGGCAACTCACTAGTGAGTGCTGATTGGGCTTTTGTGTTTAGTTGTCTCATCATATAGCAAGATTGAGAAGAAAATGGACTGATAAGACTCCGGAAAAGAGATTGGGATTGCAATGTCTCCAGTAACTCCACTGCACCAGAGAAGGACCATTTTTGCAATTGTAACATGCAGATGACAATCTGTGGAAAATGCTTTCGGGGTACAAGGCAAGCAATGGGTGATTCTGCAAGAAGATGACACTTGTAATGAAACAAGAAGGTTCCACCTGAACTGAAGGAGCACCTGAGAGCTGCCACAACCACCCCCTAAGGTTAGGGAGCTTATTGCAGTTACCTGCTGGGAGGAAAGACCCAAGTGCTGTGGGCATTCATGTCAGACTAAGCAATCTGGGAACCATGGATAAAGAAAGCCTTTTATCCTACCCACAGTATGACAAATAGCATCACAGCAGCAGGAGGAGGACATTGATCTTCGTGAACATCACAGGCACTACACATTAAGAGCCTTAAACCATGGGCAGCAGAACTGACACAAGCCAAGCTTCCCAAAAATTTGTTTGATCCTGGGTGAAAGTGCTGACTGGAGATTTCACCAGGGTTGGGTTTTCTCCTGCAAAAGCTCTGCAGCACCCAGATCATCAGAGCTAACTTCCCAGCTTCTCTTTCAGTGGCATTACTTTGAATAGCTACGTACTTATTTTCCTAAGACATGGAGGATAAAACATTTTGATCACCTTTCTGACACTTCTGGTTGAAATCAGCTGATGTGTTCAAAGAGTGAGCGAAGCAAAAATGACACACAGGAAACAGTTTCCTAAGTTTCCTTTTGCTAAGGGACTAAAAGGCACAGCGCCAAAAATAAGACATATGGAAGGCTAGCTACCGCACCAAATTGAGAAGCAGCAGAATTCCTAGCAAAAGAATGGGATCATAACTCAACAGGCATTTCTGATTGCAAAACGTGGAGAAATGACAAAAAAGGAAATCAATGGGATATTGCAGTACCTGGCTATAAAGTATTCAAGAAGGATAGATTGGGGCCAGGTTTTCTTCTAGCACAGTTCCAATGACTCCAGCAGAGTTATGGCAGTGAAGACACCAGACCGCTAATGCAAAGGCCACTGGAGTAGCAGTAGACTCAGCTCACACAGTACCAAGTGACACAACACCACTGAAAGCATAGAGTTGTAGTTTAGCATCTGTCATGATGAAAGCACACAGCTGTAAATTTTTAGTTATATTACAAGCTTTCTGTTCAGGAAAAAAAAGAAAAAGGTACACGTGCCATGATAAAGGAAACCAGAGGAAAGGAAGCCTGACATAACAGCTACCTGAGCAGGCAGAGAAGGACAAAAGCTAAAGAAACAAATTGTAAACTTAAGTGAGAGCTACTTGAAACCGCCAATTCTAGGCAGTTTCAGGAAAAAAAAAAAAAAAAAAAGTTGAAAATTGTTTTTCCATTACTTTAGAGAAGTTAAAATAAAGCTGGTTATTGATGAGGTAGTATATACCCATGACTAGAATATCATTCATCCCACATTCTTAGAACAGCAGTAAGAACAAAATCTAATAGGCTTTTAGATTCATATGGTATTGCCACTTAATCAGAAATAAGCAAGACAAAATGGACCCCAAGCATTTCCATTATGTCTGAAGAGCAACACAGTGTATGATAACTCTCAAAACAGACTGCTTTCTTCCCATGTCTATTACTTGCTTATTTTTACAAATCATTAGCAATGTGAGAAAAATTCCAGAAGTAACAAGATGCATCTAGTCTAGATTGCAGGATAACAAGAATCTTCAGAGGTCTCTCAGCAGGCTGGGCATACCTACAGCATAGTAGCAGAAATTCTCTGCAGCAAATAGAAGGTAACAGTTTGAACTAACCACACTAACACCTGCAGCCTAAATTAATTGCTGTGACACAGGGGAGACACCTGAGCATCAACATTGGCAGCTCAATGAAAATCCCCTATCACCAATACATAGGCAGTAGGATGAGGGTGGGGAGAAGTAAAAGTCAAACTTTGTTGGTGAAGGAACACAAGTACATTCTAATATTACCACACAAATCTGTAGCACACTCCCATTTACAACACTGCATTAAGTTCCAGCATTACTTTGAACAACCCCCCACCTGCCTCTGTGGTGCCATACAGCTAAACCATACAGGATGAAAACAGACAGATGTGATGAGTGCCTGCATGAAGTTGCGGGTACTTCCGAGTAAAAAGTTCACTTTCATCCTAGTAGGACAGATGCCTTTACTGTGGAAGTTGACTCAGGGACTCCTTAAGGCCTCATCTTTAAAGCCAAGCTGAATCTTGAGTCCTAACACCCCTTAAAAACAATTTAAGCTCCCACTCACAGATGACATATAAGTCAGCCAAGTGATTCCACTGTTTATCAACGGGACACCAGGCAAAGTGTCAGCTGAGACATGATCAGTGGCAGCAGGGTTGCACAGCCTGCCCTGACCCACAGCTCAGGGCTGTCTGCAGACCTTCGCTCCCATTTCCGAGACACCAAGAGCAATGGCTACATGGTAGGAGGCCTCTGCCTGGCTCAGCTGAACAAAACCTACCTGGTTTGTGAGCCTACATCTTCACCAAAGCAGATGTCAGCAGCACAGCACATGTGAAAGACAGTGGCATTTCCCACCCAGACAACTGCCCCTGCTGGCTCCTGCCCTTCATAGTTTAATGTACAAGAACCTGAGTACCATCACCCTGTCCAAGACTTGCTCACTTGCATAAGATCAGGGAAGGCTGGAGGAGCACCAAAGCAATAAGGCAGTGTCAAGCTGTACCCCACTAAGGTCACAGCAAGCGTGACTAAACAGTGAAATGAAACTCCTCCTGTCCTCCTCCTTCACTTGCCTCTGGTAAGTTCTTAGAGAACAGAGAAGAACACATCCTCCTCGGACTCAGAACCGTCTTGACCTCCAGAGTCTGACACTTGTTTTCAGCACTACTGCGCCTTCTTTTTGGTTAGTGATATCATCAGAAGTAAATTTCTGTTGTAAAAGAAATTGCTGCAGGTGTAATCAGTGGTGAACATTAAACATTCTCCACAGTTTTGGAAAATCTATCATGTCACCCACACCTTCACCCTAATTACCCAATTAGGAAACAGGAAGAAGAGCACTTGGCTTACTGGGTCCAGCCAGATCTTACAGACATGGCTCAAAGTGAGCATCAGACAAATTGGTCATACATTAACAGACCAAAGTTATTCAGAGAAATTCTCTGAATAATCTCAACCAACCAATAAATTGAGGAAGGGTGAGGAATGATGATGATCTGCTTAAACAGCTCAAGAACACGAACAGGAAGCTGAATTTGCCAGGCTTCTTTTAAAAGTCTGAATAATTTCCGCCACCACAAATATGTGAATTTGACTGAGCATTGCAGCCTACCTTTGAAGTTTAGTGAACAACAACAGGTTCAAATGTGGTCAAATTTACCTGAAGATGGGATGCTTCCAGAACTGTCATCATTTTTCACTCCACATCTATTATCTGTAAATTGTTTACCCAGTACTCCAAGTATGCGATCACTGCTGACAAAATAGTTAAGTACGTGATAAAGAAGAAAGGAAATGGCTTGAACAAGACAGACACACTGCAACTGTGTGCACATAACTCTTAAAAGAGTAAGTTAGATTTATTCCTTCCATTCTTCCAACAAATCTACTGACCTGCATGCTTCTTCAATCTTTCTAAGCCTTATTACGTATATTTTATCATTTTCAAGACATTTCCAAAAATTCAGTACTTTCAAGGCAGGAGACTCAATCTGCTCTGAAGTCTTCAGTTTGTTGAGACTCATTAGATGATCTTCTAAAACCAAGTTCAGGGAAAACATTTTAACTTTATGTACTCTTCACCAGTTTATCAGACATCTTCGCACTATTTTCCCCAAACCTTCATTCGCTTCTGCAAAGAGGAGGAAAAGGTTTTTCTGCAGGAATTACTTTACTGGAAGCAAGGATCCAAGTGACTGTGCTACTAAAAAGCTGTTTCTCTCCTTTTTCTGGGATAGGAGGCAGACAAACAGAAGGTCATGACAAAGCCCTGTGATGACTAATTCCTTTTGTTGCAATAAATGCTGACAGCTCTCCCCCCCATACAGACACGCATTTGATTAGAATACACATCTGAGCAATATCTAACTGAATATTTTAGAAAACACAAAGCACAGCCTGGCTGACAAATAGTATGTGAGAAGACAGAGTAGTTCAGTGGTCACACAGAATGCTGCTTCTTTGTAGGACGAACAGAGTACATGATACCAGTACTGTTCTGAGTATAATTTCATTAACACTAAAATTGAGCTCCCAGCATTGGCTATAGAAATGTGTGCCAACACCCCTTTTCTCTGTGTGAATGCACCCACACTCACCAGAATGACAGTGCACTCCACATTTACCTGCCAAACTCCTCACACAGATGTTCTAACCTGTCCTGTACAAAGACATGCCTCAAATCACAGTGCAATTCTAATTCTACCCTGGTAGTTAAAACACACCCTGAACTTCAATGGGTATGCAATTTTTACAGATGACCAGATAATTTGCTATCCCATCTCCCTTCTCACAATACTAGTATATACATTTTTTGAAGTCTGCCTTAAAACAACTAAAAGGAATCTCATTTTTAAAGAACGAGGGCTTGACACATTCTGATAATTAAGCCTCTTTACAAGGTCTCAAGGTGGGCAAGCTTTCTCATGGAATGGCCCATAATCACCAGCCCCTGCTAGAAACCTTGCCCATATTACATGAAACATGAAACAGCTAGAAATACAAGTAATACAACCAGGAATTCAACCCATAAAACGTTCTTTGTGTGACTGAGAAGCCTCAGAAGTGCTTTGAAAAGCTGGAAGGAAGAGAAATGATTTTAACAAAAGAACAGAAAAAGAAAACTTGAAAGAGAACAGAAGTTCTGAAGTATGTGGGGGTGGGAAAAGTCTTCAGTGTTAGGAACACCAAAGAGATCTCTAACTCAAAGCTACCAGAATAGCTTAAACAAGTTGAGGTGGCTGTGGTTTGCTATTCCTACTTCAGCAGTGACTGTAGTAGGATGCCCAGGGGACTGCACTGTGGATCTAACTGGACTGCCATGAAATTCTCAGAGGACCTAGAGGACGGTTGCTCCCTCTAAGGGGAGCGGCTCAGCTTCCAGAAGGCTCCCAAGCTGTGCTTCACCTGCCAGTTAGGCACACCTCCACAGCCCTCCTCTTCTCAAAGCGCTGAGCGCAGGTAAGGGAGGTTGGTCAGAGGAAGGGGATCCACATATGGCCACGCATGAGACCCCCAGATGATTGCTGAAGGGCTGGGAGGAGAAGAACCAGTAGCCCCACTGCTGCAGAGGCACCGCGTCTCAAATCTGCAATCTTCCCCCGCTCCCCTGGGGTAGTTTATGAGCCATTTTGGTTAGTGAACGTTGGCTCCTAAAATTAATGAGCGTGTCTGTTTTCAACATACGGTCAATTGCTGATTGTTCTGATCTGGTGAGCTAGACTGATGAATATGTACCACCCACGGATAAAGAAAGAGCTGGGCCTCCCTGCTGCATGCTGGGGAAAGGGAAGAGGGGAAAAAAACAACAGCAAAGCACTAAACCCAGTGCTAAAGGTACATCAGCATGACTCTGCACCCCAAACCACACTGGACAGGGACCTGAACTGTAAGGAGAGGTCTCCTGCTGCAGCTCAGGTTTTACTGGTGACCTGGATATGGCCATTTTTTCAGTAGCCAGTAACAGACCCCAAGTCCTATAGATGTGGCCTAAGCTGAATGCTGAACCACAGCCATAATGAGGCAGCTCCTCCTCACTCTGCTCTCTTGCAGGAATAGGTGACAACACCAAATTCTCACACACTGACCAATTTGCCTGCTTTCTTAGAGGTGTCCTGCCACAGCTTACATACGCACTCAGTGCTGTCCCCTCACACCGACACTCAGTCAGCCACCCCATTCCCTGGGCAACAGCTCAGGACCCCTGCATGCAGCCATTTTACAAAGTGACCACAGTCACGGCATGCGCTCTCCTGTTGGACAGCAGGTACAGCCAGTCAACACAAAATGTCAACGAATAAAAGTTCTGATTGAAAGTAACATAAAAAGGCCAACCGCTCCTTGCCAGTCATAAGGCATGCTGCCCACCAGCAAATTTAAATTTTTATGCCACTGCATAGGTTGTGTGTGCCTGCTATTGACAGCCATGTGCTTGCCTCATGAAAAATACATGAGACTCTAAGTGGCACTAATAGTGTTTATGAGCCCATCACCTGGAAGGATATTCCTTTTATGATTCTAACAAAATAACGGAGAAAGACACACACAGAGACCACTACCTTCTTGGAAGGAAAAACCCTAATTTGTATTCCTGACCCCCCAACATGAACTCTTTATGTCCCAAAATGGAAAAAAAAAAAAAAAAAAAAAAAAACACTCCACGAGAATCAACATCCTTCAGAGCCCCCTTCATTTAACAACAAGGCATCTGCCAGCCTTGCTGTACATCTGTCCTGTATCAGACTGGGCTTGCTGGAGTGAGGAGTGGAGTGGAAAGGGGGAACAGAAGGAAGGTGGTAAAGACGAGGGAAAGGCAACAAGGGAAATTAAAGGCCCGCGAGGGAGGAGGAGCAGAGGACAAACAGGAGAAGTGGGAAAGCAGACAGCAAGAGGGTAAGCTAAAAGGAAGAAAGGGAGAGAGGGTTTGATCGATTGCCGAGTCTGTATTAACTCAGGCACAGGGCTCTGATGATCTCTGAAACAGACTGAGCTCTGCTCTCAAGGTTTATGATACCAGCAGAACCATTTGATTGAATTACAGTTCTTCAATTGATCACTCCATATCAGTAATCTTTGACTTCTCTCCTCACCAGCCAGCTCTTCTTACAAAGGCAAGCTTTGATGGCACGGAATGCTTTCCCGATGTTTTTTAGCTGGAGCAAATCGGTATAAGAGTTGAATTGCTTTTGTTGACATTTCACAGGGAGAGCAACACAGCAGGTTCCACTGCCATTCCTTGATAGCAAGGAAAGGGCAGCAAAAAGGAGACAAACACACTTGGGCATACAACCTGGAACCCTTTGAACTAAGATAAAGACTACTTTAAAAAAAAAAAAAATAAAAGTGCCTGCACCCTCATGCCATGCATCCATCCTTTTCAAACTGTCCCACTCACATCCAGCTGTGCTGAGCAAGCATTGGTGCTGCCAAAAGCCACTGTGTCCTCCACCAGTGCACTTCACTGAGCCAAGAGGACATGTCTGCCTTGCAATTTGGTAATGACAGTCAGACCAGTGGGCATTAGTGCAGAGCACATGAAACCATCACAGGCAGAACTCCATGATATCAAGGTGCTGTACGAAGACAAAGAACAGTCTCTGCCTGAAGGCTTTTATACCAATACATAAAGCTGGAGTTAAAAGGCGGACATAAAGAGATTGTGAACTACACAAAAATGAAAAAAAGAAGAGCAGCTTGAGGCTCACTGGTCTGGATGAAGTACCAATCTAGATCAATCTTAAAATCAATTAAACCTTACATCCATTCTCAAACAGGAATCAAATCTGGACTGTTACTTTGAGTTTTAATCTCAAAGCCTTAAATATTTAACTTCCTTGCAACTTCTGCTTAGCATACTGGTTGCCATCTTCTGAGCATTCAAGTTTGGATCTTTGCTTTTAAAAGAACCACCAAAAGAGAAAATTTCAGAAGAGATTTTAAGAGGGCAAAGCTATGTCACTATGCTCACTTTTAAAGGGAACTCTAACTTCTTCGCAAATGAGAGGATCAAAGCACAAGGAGAAACATTAAGAAGTCATACATCAACACTGCAAATGCAGAATGAGACAAGATAGAGACTAGAGAGCTGCAGCAGAGACTTCCAACTGTCTTAATTCAGCAGCTCTGAATTAATACAGGACTGTGGAGGAAAGTGGGAGGAGTATACTAGACATCAGCAACTCCACATCTTATAACACTGATCCCTCTGTGGTTCCAGGTGGAAGAAGCTGAAGCAGTCTTAGCATTAGTCTGAGTTTATCAAAGCCAAGCAAACCCCAGGTCAGTTTCAACTACATACCTTTCCATACTTCCAACTCTAATAAGCATAGTTTTTTTCAAAACCATGGTCAAATTTTGAGTAGTAATAGGTATCAGAGTGCGATTCAGACACAGGGCTTTTCCCTGGACTTGGATCTGTAGCAACTGTACCCTGAGGCAAACACATTGTTGCACTGGAAACCTGCATAATACTGAGAGGGAGAGAAAGACACACACCCACAGCTAGTGTATTTCTAACTTCAGTAACTATCTCCTTTTTGGAACTGCCACAACAAGTGATGCATCGATTTTCCTACAGCTCACCCTGCATGACTGGTATCAAGGCTGTGTAGGCGGCTGGCAAAGTGTGCACAAATTTCTCTGCAAAAGAGACAAAGAAATCCACAACTGTAATCAAATTCAGGGCGTAGATACCCGTCTGGAAACTTCTCCATAAAGCAGGCTCATTCTAATGTAGCCAGAACAGAAACTGAGCCATTACTGAAATCTCATCTAAAGACCTTTGCAGAAAGCACCTGCAGCATTATGTGCCTGGGAAGTAACCTTTGCAGAGGCAGCAATGGCAGGGCAAGCAAGATTTGCATTTTGGAAGACAGAACCAGGCTGCAGAGGCACTACGAAAAGAAATTCACAGCCGCCAACTGAGATCCCTGCTGAAACGCAGGACAGAAAACGTGTATTGTGGTGGTCTCAGCAGCGACTGACATTTTCTTAGGCTGTGACACTGCATCTGATTTGGCTGACCAACCCCTACTAGCTCCCACCATCTACCTCACCCCTGTATTTTTCTCAGTGGATTTAAAAATCATACATTATTGACAAACAGTTCTGAAGATACAGACAAGAGACAACAGGCTGTTGTTAGGATTCTGCTCCAACAACCCCTTTTCCTTTCTTCCTGAAGGAACCCTGCCTCTCATTTATGGAATGAGCTACCCAAGGGAAAAAAATAAATTTAAAAACTGCCACCCACATGTGTTGGCTAACTCATCTCCCAGAGGTAGAATTGCTCCTTATCAAACATTTTACAAATGCCACTGTCACAGGTTAAAATCCAGGTCCAGGAGGAACTGCTTGCCATCACAGCAGAAATCAGCATCAAGTGATCCCAGGTCCTGCAGCTTCTAAATCAGAGCTGCCTTCTCTCTCCCTCTGGTATCACCTCCACACGTATTCCTCCTCCCCTCCAACATCAAGATATAGCATCTTTATAATGCCTGCAGATGCTGGAATTTTTGCATATGAAGTTTATCATCTAATCACTCACTCGTGGAATAAAGTGCCAAGTAACATTTGAGCAATCAGGCTGAATGTATAAATATCCTATAGTTACACAGTTGTTACAGCATATCATTTCTCAGTTTGCTGCTTCTACAGCCATCATCAGCAGTGAAATCAATCCCATCCCAAACATTAAATGATCTCCACAGAAATGATCTCAGGTGGAAGAAAAGGCAAACATTGCTCTTCCCACTCAGGAGAGGAGAACAGCAAGCAGAGATGAACATGGTGTGTGCTCACTATTCCCTTGGACACTTCGGGATGCCAATTCCCCACAAGACCTGCTCATGGACCTAAAGACATTCCCCAACCTACAGCACTCCCACCACATGCTTGTCATCCTCCCCTCTGGTTACTGGTCTAAGAAGACTTCCAGCCCTCACCTACACCTCTTCTGTAGGGCAAGAAGCATTTTCTGGCAGCTTGTTTCCAGGCCTTACACCACTGACGCGGGTCACGCTTAGAGAACTTGACTGCCTAACTGCTAGCAGGACAGGGCCGCTGTGTTCGGCGCGGTCTGATGCTGTCTTCAGCTTCTGTGCACAGAAGCTCAAAGTTATAGCACACTTGTAGAATTATTCCCCCTCTCACACAGAATACAACTAGCAAGAGATAACAAGCCTGCAAGGTAGCAAACAGTATCAGGATTTCCCTACCAAACCCCAGTATTTTGTACCAATTTCCCTTTTCAATTCTGATAAAAACTCAGAATTTTGGCTTTCACAAAAGGAAACATTGTGAAAACTTTGAATCAGCATGTTAAATAATGTAATGGTTTTAAAAACTAACATTTATACCTTCTTGAATAAAACGCTTCATTTCAGTCTGTTACTTCAGTTCTCTCCTTAGAGCAGCCAAGCTCCCAGGAGGCACTCTGTTTTCTAAAGGAAAATTTAGCAAGTTTGTCTCACTTTCTCCCTGTCTATGCACCAGATAACCTAGACCCATTTTGTGTCCCATGGTGTATCGTGGCTGTTTGACCAGCAACATGCAGTCATTTCAATCAGGAGAGACCACAGCACGTCTTGGGAAACACAAACCCTGGGAATCCAGTGTGCTCTGTAGGGGAGCAGCAGGAATACAATTTCAATAGAAACTTCCCAGTCAGCTCAATCAGTAACTCTAAAGGAAGATAAATAGAAGCATTTGCTGTTTATCAAGGAAAAATCCCTCGTGCATAAGAGGAATAGAGACAACAGCTCCTTGACCAGTAAATGCGAATTTAACAGAGCAAGACAACAGTTAGAACTCTAGAGACTTCATTATGAAGGCAGTGCTCATACTGAAGTAAACTGAGATGCTCTGAATACTTTAATGTGTCAGGGGGACCTGGTTCATTTCTGATAGGGCATGAACCTCCAATAGTCTGATAGTTCAGAAATCATTCATACTCCAGTTTCTTTATAGGATATCAGCCTCACCAATTCATTCTGCATCATGTCTTTGCCTGGTAAAGACCCTGTGACTCCATAATATACCTCCTTGAAAGACAGCTGTCCTTGTGATGCTTCTCCTTGTATTCAAAAATAATACAGCACATGGATAAAAGAACAGGCAAGAAAGATGTAATAAAATACGACACATACTGGTATCAGTTTGAACATCCTGAGGCTTATGCTACTGAACTAAGCAAATTAAAAGGTGCCATGAACCGAGGAGAAGGTGGATTCATCGTGTCCAACATCACCAGTCCCCGTTGGTGAACTCTGTCAGATGCCAGCAGACCTAGCACTAGCAAGCAGCCCTGGAACAGCTGCTGGCAGCTGGCACTTCCCACTGCAAACACTTGCTCATGCAAAGCGTGAGCAGCGCTCCTAACGCATTCTCACTGGGCCCAGACATCATGCTGTCCCCAGTGAGGGAAACACGTGCTGATAAATTAGCCAACAACACTGAGATTTGCTGGTTCCACAGAAAACACTGAAATGCAAGCTGCCTGCAAAATTTAAATAGGCCACGTAAATAGGTCCTCCTATCTCAGGCACAGCTAATGCGCAGATGACTTCCAGTCCCAGCAGCCAAGGCAGGCATGCAGCTCTCATCTTCCTGCTGCACAGAACCTGGCACATACAACTCACAGCAGTTCTGCAAGGCTAGCAGTGAAGGAGAGGCAGGCAAAGAGATCAGCATGCCTGAAGTACTCTTCACTCTCATCAGGCTGTGGTGAAGTGGCTTGGGAGCAACTGACTGCAATCACAGTATCCATCTAGTGCAGCAGGAGGCTAACTACAGAAGGCACTCTCCAGCTGGACATGGGTAAAGCACGGGGAAACTAGCCCCAAAGAATGAAGGCTCACAAAGAAAGAGGAATTCTGGGACAGCAGGAGGGTGAATGGAGCATGCACCTGTGTTCAAGTCATAGCTTACACTACATCACAGGGCACTACATTCATACACATGTGGGCCTTGGCAGAGATGTTCTCCAAGCAGCCCCTGTACTAATAAAGGCTTACTTTAAGCTTTAAAAAGCTTTAAAAGCTTACTTAAGCCTTAAGGGGGTGAAGCTCATTCTGCCTTCAAACATTTTAAAGGTGTGTGGGTTTTCATTTCGGGAAAAGAGAGGGGAAAAGAGAGGGGAAAAGAGAGGGGAAAAGAGAGGGGAAAAGAGAGGGGAAAAGAGAGGGGAAAAGAGAGGGGAAAAGAGAGGGGAAAAGAGAGGGGAAAAGAGAGGGGAAAAGAGAGGGGAAAAGAGAGGGGAAAAGAGAGGGGAAAAGAGAGGGGAAAAGAGAGGGGAAAAGAGAGGGGAAAAGAGAGGGGAAAAGAGAGGGGAAAAGAGAGGGGAAAAGAGAGGGGAAAAGAGAGGGGAAAAGAGAGGGGAAAAGAGAGGGGAAAAGAGAGGGGAAAAGAGAGGGGAAAAGAGAGGGGAAAAGAGAGGGGAAAAGAGAGGGGAAAAGAGAGGGGAAAAGAGAGGGGAAAAGAGAGGGGAAAAGAGAGGGGAAAAGAGAGGGGAAAAGAGAGGGGAAAAGAGAGGGGAAAAGAGAGGGGAAAAGAGAGGGGAAAAGAGAGGGGAAAAGAGAGGGGAAAAGAGAGGGGAAAAGAGAGGGGAAAAGAGAGGGGAAAAGAGAGGGGAAAAGAGAGGGGAAAAGAGAGGGGAAAAGAGAGGGGAAAAGAGAGGGGAAAAGAGAGGGGAAAAGAGAGGGGAAAAGAGAGGGGAAAAGAGAGGGGAAAAGAGAGGGGAAAAGAGAGGGGAAAAGAGAGGGGAAAAGAGAGGGGAAAAGAGAGGGGAAAAGAGAGGGGAAAAGAGAGGGGAAAAGAGAGGGGAAAAGAGAGGGGAAAAGAGAGGGGAAAAGAGAGGGGAAAAGAGAGGGGAAAAGAGAGGGGAAAAGAGAAACAACTCCCTTTCAATCAGGAGAGAACCGGAGCAAGCTGCCATCAATTTTCATCATTAGCTCTTACTGGAAAGAGCCCATGTCTACAGTTAAACATTTATCTGCTTAAGCATCTCAGGGATCTGACCTACAGCTATGTTCATCTGAGGTGAAACTGCATTGCTAATCCTAATTCAGCCCAGGCCAAGATCAGCCATGACTGCTTCAGAAGGCCTTTGCAGCCCTTCCCACTGCTCCCTGCCATCCTGAGGCATTTTGCTCCTACAGAACTGGGAGATGGTAAGAAAAGACTAACCACCTCCTTACCTCAGAGTGACTAAGAGAAATCGAGAATATTACAGAAAAAAAAAAAAAAAAATTGATCAACGAGGAAGAGAAATATACATACATCTAGTTTATTAAATATTTAGTACAATTTCCATACAGGCTTCATACGCAGAAGTAGCTTTAAAGTTCCTGACTAAGCAGTAAGAAGGTTTTTCTACCTCCAAGGTCTGGCTGGCACAATACATTCACTCATAAAGGAGTTTTTCATCCTTCAGAGAAGGTCTGCAAAACTACTCAAGGTTTTCAATACTCTCGATTAGAAGGATGGCAAAATAAATTGCTGCCTTTCATGTTGCCCCAGCTTTGTTTGCAGGAGCCTTGACCAGTCCCCAAAGACAACAGGCAAAAGCCTGAGCTAAGATGCCCATACCTACTTGTCTGTTCACTCTGTGCCTCCTCAGGAAGTTAAGCCAAAACATCCCCTTGAGAACCTTACTGAAAAGCAGCTCTTCTTTGTGACTAGGTCACAGGCAGAATCATACAAGGTTGCAAGTTCTCTTCCATCAGCCAGAGCTTGTAAGAGAGCAGAGCCCTTCCATGTTTAACTGGAACTGCCAAAAAACCTCAGAGGGACTCCAGAAGGATGGCAAAGGTGCAAGACTGTCCCTCAAATACCTCTCCCTCAGACACACCTGACCACATTAAGAACAAGAAGCTCCAAGACACATGATTTAACATTAGAAGGAAAAAAAAAAAAAAAAAAAAAAAAAAAAAAAANTTAAAAAATAAATAAAAGCCAGCAAAACCCCAAGGGAGTGCTGTGAGCAGCAGTACTAATGAAGCCTCGTTTTCTACAGATTTGCATCTCGTGATTGATTAACTTCAGCATGTAAGGAAGAGAAAGCACCAGCTGAAACTTTGCCTGCCCTTGGGGCATTTATGACAACTCACGCCTGTGGATTTTTGTGTTTAATAAGGTTTGAGTTCATGCTGCAGCATTTGCTGCCACTGGGGAATTCAGAAAGCCCTATGGAATGTAATTCCACTTAGATTAGCTCTCCCTGCAAAGGGAGGCCATGCAAGTGCAGTGACAGAGAGGGAAAGGTGCTCTTAATTTGCTGGCATGTAGTAACTTTGACAAAGTCAGAGTCCACAGATGACTTCATCTTGCCTGGTCTGGGCAGAGATGGAGCCCAGAGGACATGTGTTTTGTCACAGGGCAAGGAAAGAGGACATTTATGACCAAATAGGTTTGTCAGGTGCCTACAGGCACTACTTCCAAAGATTTTGCCTGACCATTTGATGCTGAAATAGCATTTTGCACTTGAGAGAGAGAGCTCTGACAGTCCCCACTTTTTCTTAGCTCTGTGTTCACAGCAGTCTGGATGGTAGGAGAATCAAGTCCTGAAGTCCTCAAGCAGTGTGGATACAAAACTGAAGGCACCTCAAACCAAGGGTCCAATGCTTAAAACCAAAGCTTCCAGAAGGTATTTATAACTCAGCCAAGTGTCATCTCCTCACGTTGAACAGCCCTTCCCCAGCACAGGGGAGCCTGGGGTTTTCCTTGTGCCTGAAGCAATTTCACATGAGACAGCAACAAATGTTAAATCCTCTAGAAACAGAAGGCTGTGCCTGTCATGCCAGAGTCCCTCCTACTAACGGGGAGCATCTTGCTGACGAGTGACTTCACATGGGCTCAAGGTGACAAGCCAGCCTTCCCTCCGAAGTTAGCACCCTGCTTCACAGTCCAGGAGAGGGAACTTTCACTGTCTAAGCACTGTGCTTATGCAGCAGGTAATTAAGTTCCTCAGTCTGAATCCTGAGCCAACGTTGCAGCTGGACAAAAGATGAATAATGAGGCTTCTATTGCAGCCTCCCCAGATGATCAGTGCCACTAAACGTTTGTACCCTGTGAAGAGATTGGCTAGGTAATCAAAACAGTGTAAGTAAAAAGGAAGGTTTACAAATGTTAAGCTCCTGTGTCTATCAAACCCCTCCTTCAAAAGGCTGGCAGTCCCTCTTCCCAATTAAAATAATCCTGTGTATTTACAACCATTCCTGTCCTGTTCTTTCCTTTCGGTGCGGCTCTCATACCACTTATCAGTCCCATCAATCCCTTGAAGTGGGAGGCTGCTCCGTGTCACATCAGAAAACTGATCTCCACCCATTTTACATGAGCAACTAACTTCACCAAGATGAGTGCCCGATTTTATGCCAAGCTGTGCAAACACACCGCAGATACTTCCCGCCCAGATCACGTAGCCATATAAATACACACGATAAGGGATGGTGGTATTACATGCCTTCGCAGAAGGAGAATAAGAAAAATCCTGTAAACCATCCACAATCACTCAGGAAGTCCATGAGACAGCTTAAAATTCTCTCGAGTTCCAGCCCAGTGCCTCAAACACTAATCCTCACTTTACCTGCCCTCTTTTGATTCACAAGAGCACCTCTGACTACCACGAGCATCTCCACTAGCACAAAAGAACATCCCTACCACCAACGCAGCCAGCCACCAATAATGCCCCTCTTCTACACCATGTTCCCCAGTTCCTTTTAGATGCATATTTAATAAGATTTTTGTCTCTTCTGTACTGCTATGTGTATTATGGAGCAGTATAAAAAAAAAAAAAACTTTCAGTAGTTATATGAGATTGATAAGCAGGCAGCCTCAAAAGCTGGGCAGGTTAAGTAGAGCCTCTGCACTCTCTAAGTGAAGTGTGAGAACAACATAAATTCTACAGTTAGGCTAAAATGTATAAAATAATTCGGAATTTATGTTGTAATTGCTTATGAAAAAAAACAAACAGTACAGGAATAACTAAGTGATTCAACATCACATATAGTAGAGCAGAGGAATATTAAAAGCTTAATATACACACATTCTTATGTCAATATGAAATTAAACAAGTAGCTCCATGAGCCACAGAACTAATGAGGCACTATTCCCTACAGCTCTGTGTGTCATGGCTGCTCACCTCCAGTGACTAAAAGGGTGTGAATGCCAAGGAAATCTCCCCAACAGATACATTCCTGGGGCATGTTTCTGGATAAACTCTGGGGTTTAATGAAGAGTTGGCCCAACACTGGTGGGACCTAGAGTTACAACAAGCAGAAGGAGAACACAGAGGAGCATGCACAAACACCACAAGTGGTTTTGCTTTCTCTCCTTCCCACATTTCGGTAGCAAGGTGACTGAGCTACTAGCGCATGGCTGGTTGTACGACAAGCACCACCACAGATGACATCCTAAACCCTGCTTGCTCCGATAATGCAAGCAGGAACATAGCAATCTGTATTTGACTAGAGCCCTTGTGCTATTGCAGTTTAATAGGGAATAGCAGCAGCTGGTCAGTTTATAGCAGTCAGAAAGTGGTACCAGAAGGACCTGTGACTGGGAGCTAGACAGAGAGGAGCAGGATGGGCACATGCTTTCTCTTCTTTCCCAATCTGCCAGATTGCACAACTGCATGATTAACCTTTTGCCCAGTGATCATCAGATCTTCCAACATCAGAATGAACAGAAAAACCTGTTTCTAGATGTTGTCATGGTAAGCGCAATGTGCACATCCTGGGATTAGGTAGAGAAGAGTTGCAAAGAATGTTTGCTGCATTTTATTGTTTGCTTTGTAGGATGTAAAAAGTAAAAATAAGATTCCATAACCTTAAAAACTTCTATAAAAATGCATGCTGATGTCTCAGTGAATTGCCAGAAAGCCTGCAGCCCAACAGGTTTCAGAGAGGCTTGCTAGCCAGACCTGCTGCACAGTAGCGGGAGTATAAAGTGGCAGATGTAGCATGGCACTGAGCGTTAAGGGTGATAGTGCCGATCCCACTGCGAGCACGTTAAGCAAGTCATTTCACCTTTCTGCCTCAATTTCTTTATCTGTGAAATGGAAATGCTGATACTTAAGTAGAGGAATCTAAATGAAGGAGCACATTCAGGCGGGCTCTAAAATGCAACAGTGCTGATTGTCAAAGACCTGAGACAGACCAAAATAGCTGCAAGGATATCTCGCCTACATCCTTATTAGATTATTCATTTCCAGAGGTAAGAGATACTAACAACCCAGCATTGCTTGCGGGTTTAGTCCCACACATAAGAGAAAACTCATGGTACACAAGGCCAAGCTGTGACTTACTCATTTTCCTCACAGTTTGATTAATATTCTTTCAAGAACAGCTCCAAGCATTTACCCCAACAATTTCAGCAGGCATGCTTCTTCAGAACCTTGCTATTCAAACACTGAGAAAATTCCCTCTTGATTTGAAATTTTGCTGTAGTTGTAAGCTACTCCATTCCTTGCTTTTCTCAAGCCAGCATTGTTCATCAGCTGAAATAGTCCTCTCCCTTCCTGCTCTTCTTTGTCTCAGTGTATTTAGTCAACAATGCTCCTTATGCATCTTGATTTTAGAAGGTCAAACAAACCAAGCTTCTGCAGCCTCATGATCCTACAGGGAGAATGCACTGAATCTCTGGAGAGACAGAGATGTAACTGCTCTCCTTCCATTATCACCCCATTACTTACTAGGCTTTTGTGTGAAACAGAAGCATGTGGTAGGTGGGTGCTGTGTGATTATCAGAAGGAGGAAAACAGCACACAAAAGGTTGCAGAAGTGCACTGCCTTTTATAGAGTATGCTACTGTGTGCTGCTTATTATTGCTATTAGGGAGGAAGTGGCCAGACATTTCTTTATGCATAAACACAGTTGTAGAAGACAACTACACATACTGCCTAGGTCAGATTGCCTTTAGATGTAAAAACAGGGTGTGGAACAGGGGATAAACAGCAGTGAGGACTGGGTTTAGGAATTACAGCACAGAGATCCACAGAGGGGACCCACAAAGCAGCTGCTTGCCCTTGTACATGTAACAAAAGGCACCACTACATTTACAGCAAGGCCCAGCTCCAAAGCCCTCAGCTTGCCGAAGCCTTGCTGCTGCTCTGACCATCATACCAGGTTTGCTGTGTCCCCCGTGGCTACACCAGTCACATCCCACAACATCTGCCACTGCTTTAATGACAGCAGCCACAGAATGTAACGGGGCCCTGCATGCCTTCACAGCTCCAGAAAGCAGCTGACAAGCCCCTCACCCACACAGGAGCTCCTGCATCCATCCATACCCCTGGTGAGAGCTCAGCCCCAGGCACAGTACCACCACCACTTCTGATCTGCAGCTCCTCCTTTCTGCCCTTTTTAGGTGGGACTGAGAAACACAATGCAGAACCTACTGCCATCCTACACCCAGAAAACCAAGTTTTGCTGTGTCTCATCTTGGGGCAACTACTGCACATGGGAACTGCAAGACACCAGCAGTTTTTTCAAAGGTCTCGCCACACTGGCTGACTCTCTCAGCCAACCAGCTCCAGGTGGGTACCAGAAAAGGATGTGTGAACATCCCAGGCAGACAATTATAGGATGACCAGTCCATGTTTAAGAAGTTCCTTCCTAATCCTGTCAGATGCTGCTTAAGCCCCAAAGCCGTAAGATCAATTGATCACCATCTCCTTTTATCCTTCCACAACAGCACTGTGTTTATTCTCAAATTCCTTGACCAACTCTAATCCTGCTCACTTGACAACCCAAGTGATCTCTTGTGGCACTGAATTCTGCTGCCCTCGTTAAGAGGAGTGTGCATTTGCATTTCTTCATTTCAGGCAACAGTTAGCTTTCCAGGAAAACATGGAGCCTCTGCTCCATTCCAGAGTCCATCAGCTGCATGTGCTTGAACAAATCAAAAACTGTGCACAGATCAACAACTGTGCAAAAAAGGTAGAGCTTTGCTAACCCTCAGAGTGACCAGAAAGTTTCTTAAAGTATGCCAGATGCTACTGAAGGGGAGCAGCAAGGGCAACAAGAAGGCTGACCTTACCTAGCAGAGGCCAACTTGAACATTTTCACCTGTGTTTAGACAATTTCTACTTAGGAAGCTCAGAGAAGTAAAGCTATCAAGGAGGATCTAGACTCACACCTTCCACAGGAAAAAGTTAATTACCCACCAAAATACAACAGTACTTTACCACTCTATGCCTCACATTCTCCATCCTCAGCAAGGCACCAAAGCAGAAATAATACACTTCCAGATAAGGATCCCCCCTCCTCTGATCCTTTTAATCTCACAACCTAAATACACATGGTCAGGTTTCAATTTCAAAGAACTTTTTCATCCAGCCAAACTAAGGTAATTCATTTCCCCCATGTACCTGCAATTATTTGTACCACACTGTTCTACACGTGCCATTGTTTGGCTTACCTTTGGTACCTCCTTCCACGTACTGCTGTAGTGGGCTGGAAGCATGTTGTTGAACTCTCCCATCCACTTCCAAGGCTGTAGCTGGGCTCATAGCTTAACCCAAACATTCATGCTTTCAGGCCATTTTGATGATCCTGCCTGACCTCCTGCATAAAACAAACTGTGGGCTTTCACTTAGTGCTTCCTGAAGCAGTCCATAATGCACCCAGGCATCACTTGAAAAAGTTCCAGAGTTTCAAATCCCATCTTGATCCTCTGTAACTTTCACAGTATTCAGCAATCAGTATTATTCCAGCCAAGTGCATACTATTGATTTATATAGTAGTATGATAAGATTGTCAATGTTTTCTATTTCCATCTTCATGCATCCTCACACTTAATTTTTTTTTCATCTTCATTCATCCTTCCCCTTTATTTTTTTTTTTTTTTTTTTTTTGAAGGGGAAGAATGGAATAAAGCAAAATCACCGCTAGTTATCAAGCAGAAGGCTTCAATGGAGAGCCCTCCAGTCTCTTCTCTGTTACTGACTGCAGTTAATCAAGAACCCAGCAAGATGTACAAGCAGTCCAAATTATTTCCAGGAGGGTGGAGGTGGATAAGTCACAAGCATCTCAAGCATACATGCTGCAGGCTGAGATCCCCACCTTCACCTGCTGAAGCCAGAAGCCATTTTCCCTCATCACTCCCTTCTGGGACTGCTGGTCCTGCAGAGGTGCTAGGGAAGCTCCTTGTTTTGCCAGGCTGAAAATTGATGATTACACCCCAGTCTTCATCCTCTGTCCTTCAAGCCAGTTCCAGACCTCTGACAGTACATTGCCACTCACCCGGGAGCCAGTTTGTATCCCTCATGGGCTCTCACCAGGGCTTTAGCAACCAAGCCTTCCTCACCAGGCAGGAAACTCTTGCAGCTCTTGGCTTCTTACACTAGCACTCTGGGCACATCTATTTGTTCCCTTCCTTTGTTAGCCTCTGAGTGCTTCCACCTGCTATCCTACCCCACTCCACCCCTAAGCTCAGGTGGCCCTCATAACAAATCAGCCTAACCACCTGCCTAAACCTTTTCCTGGCCTCCCTTCTACAGCTGGAGAAGATGAGGACAAGGGGGTGGGAGGACTTGCTCAGCTCTGATAACTGAGTACACAGGGACTGAGAGAGGATGAGGGTTTCCTTCAAAGTCCCTTTTACAAAGTAGGACACCTTGTTTCACTACCGCTTACAAAGTAGGTAAGTCACAAACTCAACTAAGTGGGAGTAAGTTTGGATGCATGAAGAAGTCTTTCAGAGAGTGGAGGCCAGATATTATACTTGGAAACCACAATAATCATAGACCCCACTGCCCCACTCCGGTCATCCTCAGGGTCAAGAGTAGCCCTCTGAATCTGGGTTTACCAGCACTCAGTAAAGGGTGGTGAGAAACACCTACAAGCCATAACATCATGCCAGGAAGCCACAAGCAGAGGGTGGCTCTGAAGAAGCATGATAATGCAGAGCCAGTATCATAGGAAGACCCAGGCATCTCTGTGCCCCTTCCTTGTCCTGGGACAAAAGCACTGCCCAGCTTGCAGTTCCTCGCCCTTTGGGGTGAAACCAATGTGCTTGGCTGCCTTCAGAAGGCTGACCTTCAGTCTCCCTGTGTCCTGACTCCTTTCTCGGGAGGAATTGCTTCTCCTTGAGGCAGTTCCTACACCCTTTGCTGTGCCTTTTTGACCATGCTTTTCTTTAGTCTGTAGGGGCGCGAAAAGGCCACCCCTTGGCAGAGGAACATGCAGCAGCTAACATGAAGGAGCCTTCACCTCAGCACTGCTGCAGCTTGCAGTCAGAGCAGAATAACATCAGCACATCCTTGGTAGATGTGTTTCAGAGCTGAACACCCCTGAGCATGATGAAAAAGTACAAAGCAGCAAAAGGAGGGAATATTTGTGCACCCTAGTTAGGATGTTCACCTCTTTAGACTCGTGAAGAGTCAGTGGTGAGAGGCAAGTATCTCCAGAGAGCACTTCAGAGCACCTGTCTTTCTCTGCATTGGCTGTACAGTGAATTAAGACAGACTGTCCTTTTAACACAGGCTAATCTAACTTGGATGCTCGGAGTTAGGCAGTGTAAATACAGCTTCCTCTTTCTTCCTCTCTCTCAATAATTTCCTATTGTCATTTAATTCTGTAGAAATCACATGGAAGTTGGGTAGAGAGAGTGCATTGGAGTCACTGCCATCTGCCTGAGTGTACAGCTGGGGATATTAATAATCATATCTTCCATTGGAGCTTGAGGGGAAAAAAGAAAGAAAGAAAGAAGGAAAGAAAGAAAGAAAGAAAAACAAAACACACACACACACACAAAAAAAAATGTGTTTTGTAGCTTCCTGTTTGAATTAATCTCCTCTGACAACTGCTGATTTGGGTTTGTGATTCGATCGTCCATATGTCTAGCTCTATTGGTCAATTAAGTGCAGGGAGCAATTGGGAGAAGCAGTGATGCTCAGACTGATTATAAGAGGAAGCATCACGCAGTATTTAGAACATGCAAAGCTGGCTAGCATGCTCAGCATTAACACGGCCAAGCTAAGCATGAGATAGCTGCTGCTTCTGGTGCCTTTCAGGTCAAGGAGATTCTTCTTGGCTCCTACACAGACAAGACACAGCTGCTGGCTGCTGACCATTTACTTGTAAGCAGGGGGCACCATTGCAGGGAGGGAGGGAGCAAACAACTGCAAATAACTGGGGGAGAAGAGAACTAAAAAATAATTAAAAGAGTACAGAAACACAAACATCTTCTTCCATTATGGACAGAAAAATATAATAAAGCCAGGAATGCTAGGAGGAAGGACCAGTAGAAAAAATCAGAATCAACTTAGAATAATTCAGGCTATTACATGATGAAAAACAAACAGAAATGAGGGCATTAAAGGAGAGGTATTCTTGGAATGGTGATGAGAGAGATGAACAGGCTGTGGGAGATAGTGGACTGTAAGTTATGTTATAGATCTGCATTCCTTCATAGCAGCAGTGGGGGAAAAATCTTAACATAATTATGTGTTTCATATGCAGAGAAATCATGAGAAAGCAAAGATGTACTGGCCTTCTGTATAGATTTGGCAGGACAGCACCTGGAATAGTGCCCTCAATTCTGGGCAACACGTATTTACAAAAGATGTTGATGAGCACGGGGAATACAGAGAAGAGTAGCA
>VXAV01003348.1:150420-163049 GCA_013399715.1 Alectura lathami
AGGGGAAAAAAAAAAAAAAAAAAAAAAAAAAAAAAAAAAAAAAAATCATTAAGGGTCTGAAAGCACTGACATATGAGAAGAGATTAAAATAATTAAATATGTATTGCTTGGCAAGGGGTAAGATTAACCGTCTACAAGTGTGTAAATACCAAGAAGGTAGAGGAATTGTATTAAGGAATATAAATATAAGTGTAATAGAGCAAAAGTAAATACAGGCTCAATATTAAAAAAAAAAAAAAAAAAAAAAAAAAAAAAAACTTAGCCCTGAGAATTTTTTATACTCTCCTTGGGAAGGCAAAGCTTATTGCTTGCAGCAGCTGTAGTGGTATGAAGAAAACAGGGCTGCAGTTATGCCTGAGTGGTAACTCTCCCCAGAAATAGGCCCAGGGAAGAAGGTAAAATCTCATGAGTCATCAGCAAATAACAACAGCCCAAACTGACCTGCAGACAGCTCAGCAGAAGCCAGGGCTGTGGCACAGTAACTGGGCCAGGTGCCGCAGCAGAAGGTAGCATGGAGATGGAGCTCCTCCTTCAAAGGGCACCAGAAAGACACCTGGTTGCAGGAGCTGGCGTGAGTTTGCAGTCATCTTCTTCCATCACTACACCTGCTCCTTCCATTTGCACCAGCAAAACCAGGATGTTGTCTGTCTGCCAGCACTGTCTGCAAGGGCATCTCCCTCAGCTTGCAGGCACGGCCCTGTGCCAAGCAGCCATCAGCGGAGGGTGTGCTCTGCAGCGCTGTGAGAAGCGCTGCTGGCACCGCTGCAGCCCATGCTCCAAAATTGGCCTTGTCACTTTAAATACATTAGACAATAAATCATCCCTCTGAGACATCCCCAAAGGAAAAACAGGGGGAAAAAATAGCACTTAAAAGCTCTTTTCTATTACAAAGCCTCTGGGGAGCTTTTAAACTTGGAGAGATTTTTAAGTGAATTTTATGCTTTTTTCCCCCTTTGCCTGCCTTTATTATCAGTTGCTAACATTAGCCTTGCCTTCCTATGGCAAAACTGTCATTCAGACTGCTTTCTTTTGCTTCCCTCAAGTTTCTTACCCCTCTCTCTCCCTCTGCTTACTGGTACACACACAAACACCCATAATATCCACCTTACAGCCTCTTTCCTCTTCAGCATCCCCTTCTATACTGAACTATTCCTTTTCCTTTCTATGACTTTCTGAGTAGGTGCAAGCTCCGTTATGTTCGGGGGGGGAGGACAGCAGAACGCCCTCAGTGCAAACTGTGATGTTTGTACACCAGGCCACAGAAATCCACAGCAGTTACTCTACTTTAAAAGCTTGATCCCATGTTCCCCCAAAAAACTTCTTTCACACCTCTCCTGTTTTAGTGGCAGCATTTCAGAAGAGAAGCAGAAACAAGACAGTACAGGTGGCTGTTTTATACCTGATACAGGTGTAAAGCAATATTTTATGGCTGCAAGGAATTCTGACAACACAGAGATGAATGCATTTAGGAGAGCTGTGTAAATTCTGCAGCTCTAATCTATTTTTACAAAGCGTTCTGGTGAGTTTCCTTCTTTACATAACCCATTCCTCTACCATTTCCTCAGGAGTCTCCAAAACTACTGACGCAGAAGAGTGGTACTCAGTGCCCCCAGTACAGCTGTCCAGTGCCAGGTTTTCCTGAATGTTTCTTCAGCTTTCTAGCACTCAAGGAGTCAAGTGTGGCCATGCAACCAGATCTTTCATGCAGCAGTTAAACTGTTCTCCTTCCCCCTCTTTTTTTTTTTTTTTTTTTTCAGCCTTTATCCTGAAAACCTCGAGGAATATGCCCAATCTGGATGCATACATTGCTAAAGCTGTGTGGGAGAAGTGGGTAGCATTTTCTAGTTAAACTCTAGGAATTTACATATTCATTCATGGATGTGGGTTGTGCGTTGAGGTGGAAGGAGGGAATATAAGTGAGGGAAATTTTCAGGGAACTGTAATTCTGTGAAACAACTAAACAATTTTATATAGGCACCCTGCTGGGAATCAAAATACACTTGCCAACTTCCAGCTATCACAAAGCAACTCTTAGCCTAGACTCCTAGCAGAGTCCTGTAGAGACCCTGTGAGTTAATTCTCTTGCATTGCACTTAGGACAGTTACCCACTCAATTTCCCAAGTTTCTGGTATTCTAGGAGCATGTGGAGACCCTGCCAGAGCCAAGCACAAAACACAGGCAGTGGCAGCTATTCCAACATGACTGTTCTTTGCTTTCTGTTATTTTGGATCCTACAGGTGCAAGCCCAACAGTGACCTTCTGACATACAGTTCCTTGCCACTGCCACCTTAATGCCAGCATGGCCATGGTCAGAAATGCAACTTCTAGAGATGTATAATGCCACTCAGCAGATGACAGGCTGATTAAAACCATTCTGCTAGGACACCTATCTAAATAGCACAAAATAATGTATTTTTTATCACTAGGGATAGCAAGGCTCTGATGGTTGGGCAGCAGAACCAAACAAGCTTGATAGCTCTGTGTTTTGCACACAGTATGCATTGGATTCACCCTGGATGGGGAACAAAGGAAGAAAGGATCAGGAGTCACAACTCTTAGGTGCTACAACTGTTAGTTCAGCCTGGAGAAGAGAAGGTTCTGGAGAGACATTGCAGCATTCTTCTAGCACCAAAAGGGGCCTACAGGAAAGCTGGGGAGGGACTTCTACAAGGGCATTCCTCCTTTTACGAGGGGGAATGGCTTTACACTGAAAGAGTGCAGATTTAGGTGAGATGTTAGGAGGAAATTCTTTACTCAAAGGGCAGTGAGGTCCTGACACAGGCTGCCCAGAGAAGCTGTGGATGCCCCATCCCTGGAGGTGCTCAATGCCAGGGTGGGTGAGCCCTGGGTAGCCTAATCCAATTGGTGGAAGCCAGCCCACGGCAAAGGTTGGAGCGGGTGGGCTTTAAGGTCCCTTCCAACTTCAATCATTCTGCAATTCTAATATTCTATGACCATGAGATAAACTGGGCAGACTGGAAGATGGAGCAGAGGAAAAGAGAAAGGAAATGGCAAAAGAAATTAAACCCACTATTTTGGTGCCTTGTGGCTTCCTGGTCTCCTTGGCGGACAATAATGATGCTTAGAAGCCGATGGACATCCTCCTCGCCTCTAGCCCATGCCTCTCCTGCTCCTCAGTCCCTCCCCACTGAATATCATCTCCACAGCAGCCAAGGAAAGGGCTGGGGGCATGGAGGACTGAAGGCTTGAGTGGAAGGAAATGACATGTCTCGAGCATGTGTCTAGGGAAGCAGGAGGCACGGGCGGAAACGAAAGGTCTATGTTCTTCCTAATCATTTCCGCCACAATAAGGGAGAGCGCGCGACATACACCACTGGATCGCGGCCATTAGAAACGAGCCATTGGCGGCTGGCAAATTGTAAATTAGAGAGCCAGAGTGAGAAGAAAGAAAATCAAAGGGGGTACGAGGTCGTGTTTTATTTCACTTGTAGCGCTTTTCAAATTCAGCCCTAACCAAACCTGATTAAAGTAAATCCCTTTTTTACGGCCTGTGGAGTCTATAAGATTATGGTGTTAATGGAAGTGTGATTCGATCCGTCAGTAATGGTGCATGTCGGGGCCCAGGCGCCTCAGACAAGTCCATTTTTTAAGACGTATTTATTGTTTTTTTCTCCCCTCTCTTTTCTGTTCGCTGCATTGCGGGGTTTAATTGAACAGTTTAAAATGATTCTTCTTCAAGGCCCATTAATTGATTTTATTTGTGTATTCTCCAGGGGTCAAGGAAAAAATATAGAATAAAACATAAGCTCCAGGTTTGAGTTTGTCACAGTTCCCATCTTTCCACAAACTAAAAGCTCATTTCATCTTCTTTATCATTTCAGATCTCTTCTCACCCTTATTCCACTAGCGCTCTCACATCTGTCCCCTTGCTTGCCCTTTTCCACTACTTACTGCTGAAATTTGCCATTTGTATTGGGAGCAGAAGGCAGCATCGCTCTCCCTCTCTTTCTTTTCCTGCACAACAAACATCACGTTTTGGTTTCAAAACACCTCTCTGTTTTTAGGGACTCCAAATGGCCTCCCTTACCTAAAGCTCGGCAGAGGGGTGGGCACTGGGTTACATGGGTTTGCAAACCGCTGCTCCTCAAAGCTCAGGTCATTCCCTCTACACTGGGAACTTTTTTCCTGAGATTCTTAGAGAACGCTTTGAGAGCAGTTTGCCTCTTTTACACTGCTAGCCCAAAGGGGCAAGTGAGCCTCGGTGTGACAGCCAAAAACATCTTTCCACCACTTGGTCTGCATGGAGACTCCTCCTCATTCCCTCCCATGCTCAGCCTAAGTTAGCCAGCTGCTCTGAATGCCTATCAAGCAGAATTCGTTTGCTTCAGATACTGCAATATCATTTGTTTCCTTCAGCTCCCAGCTCTACTCCCTCAAGTCAGCCCCAAAGAATTTTTTTTCTGATTCGCCTTGCTGAGGTCCTCACTCTCCTCTTTCACGCTGTTCTCCTGCAGAACTATATTTCTTTTAATAGAGTTATCAAAACACTTGGGTTTTCTTTTTATTATTATCTTTAAATAACAAAATGCACCAGGGAAGTTTGTTTCCTCCCATACACCTCACTCAGATACTTTCCACAAACTATCTAAATTAATGCAAGGCAATAGACGCTCTTCTTTGCGTCCTCTGATTGACAAGGCCTGGGTGAGAGATCATTGCCACAGCTAGGGCAGTTCTCTGGGGCTGCAGCCTCCCCAGTGGTTTCAGGCAATCCTGAGATTTTTTTTTGGAAATTCAACATTGATTAACCTACTAGATGGGACCAAACAGAAACCTCTTGCCAGTAGACCTCTTGTTCTGCCTGCTCCTGGCTGCAAAAAATAATCCACTCTATGCTAAAGCCACTGGAGGAACTGTGGAGGCAGAATGTAATTACCCAGGAGTGGAAGTTTGCCTTACTCCCTTTACTCTTATGACAAGAACTATGGCATTTTTAAGCAGGAAGAATTTCAGATTTATGTCTGAAATCATAGCAAGGGAGGATTCACTAACATCGTGAAGGGGAAGGGTTACAGTAAAGACAAAAAAAGAGCTCCCCTCGCTAAGTCATCAGCAGTTTTCTGCCCCAACCTAAGCTCTACACAGAAGGCTGAAAATTCAAGCCCTGAGTAAGCTCTGTCTGTACTGAGCTCCTAAGCTCTGGCCAAAACAAAACGTATATACTCAGGGATGCACTCAGACCCACTGCACTGCTCCTCACTGTCAGTCCGCTCCTTTGGCAAAACAAGGGGACATTAGTGTGGGTTGAATACCTGGTCGCTTCTAGGAAACGTGTCACTGTGGCATGGTCTTCTCCAGCTCTTGTCATCTTTCAGCTCTATCTTTACAAGTGCATTCAGAAACACCACCTTGTCCTTTCAAAATTATTCCACTAGTCTCTTCCTTGCTCTGCTAAGATACACTCTGCTGAGGTATCTCTGATGTCTCTGCAGAGATATGCTCCAGAACACAGGAGAAGATGTGCTCCTCGTGATCAGCTTCTTCTGGAGCAAACAGTGCCATGTCATTCTGAAGGTTAGAAAGACAGTAGCCTTATAACAGGAACTCTCTGCATTGCTAAGTATGATGATTTTTAAGAAACGGAGAAAGGAAGACCCGGGGAACTACAGGCCGGTGAGTCTCACGTCTGTGCCCGGGAAGATCATGGAGCGGATCCTCCTGGACGAGATGCTAAGGCACATGCGAGATGAGGAGGTGATCCGAGACAGCCAGCACGGCTTCACCAAGGGCAGGTCGTGCCTGACCAATCTGGTGGCCTTCTGTGATGGAGTGACGGCATCGGTGGACCAAGGGAGGGCGACGGATGTCATCTACCTGGACTTGTGCAAGGCCTTTGACACGGTCCCGCACCATATCCTTATCTCTAAACTGGAGAGATAAGGATTTGATGGGTGGACTGTTGGTTGGATAAAGAACTGGCTGGAGGGTCACAGCCAAAGGGTTGTAGTCAATGGCTCTACGTCCAGGTGGAGGCCGGTCATGAGCGGTGCCCCCCAGGGGTCCGTCTTGGGACCGGTGCTCTTCAACATCTTTATTGACGACTTAGACTGTGGGATCGAGTGCACCCTCAGCAAGTTTGCTGATGACACCAAGCTGAGTGGTGCAGTTGATACCCCTGAAGGAAGGGATGCCATCCAGAGGGACCTGGACAGGCTGGAAAAGTGGGCCCACGAGAACCTGATGAGGTTCAACAAGGCCAAGTGCAAGGTGTTGCACTTGGGTCGGGGCAATCCCAGGTGTGTGTACAGACTGGGAGAAGAACTCCTTGAGAGCAGCCCTGCGGAGAAGGACTTGGGCGTTGTGATTGACGAAAAGCTGGCCATGAGCTGGCAGTGTGCTCTTGCAGCCAGGAAGGCCAATGGCATCCTGGGCTGCATCAAGAGAGGGGTGGCCAGCAGGGAGAGGGAGGTGATCGTCCCCCTCTACTCTGCCCTTGTAAGGCCTCACCTGGAGTACTGTGTCCAGGCCTGGGGCCCCCAGTACAGAGGGGATGTGGAGCTGTTGGAGCGGGTCCAGAGGAGGGCCACCAAAATGATCAGAGGGCTGGAGCACCTCTCCTGTGAGGAAAGGTTGAGGGAGTTGGGATTGTTTAGCTTGGAAAAGAGAAGGCTCCGGGGAGACCTCATTGCGGCCTTCCAATACTGGAAAGGAGCTTATAGGCAGGAGGGGGACCAACTTTTTGAATGGGTGGATAACGGTAGGACAAGGGGCAATGGGCTAAAACTGAAAGAGGGGAGGTTTACGTTGGACATCAGGAAAAAATTCTTCCCTGAGAGAGTGGTGAGGTGCTGGAACAGGCTGCCCAGAGGAGCTGTGGATGCCCCATCCCTGGCTGTGTTTAAGGCCAGGCTGGGTGGGTTCCTGGGCAGTTTGATCTAGTGAGCTAGTGGTTGGCAGCCCTGTCCACGGCAGGGGGGTTGGAACTAGATGATCTGTGAGGTCCCTTCCAACCCAAGCCATTCTATGATTCTATGATTCTATGATTTTTGGAACACAAAAAAATTGTTCTCTGTGACCTAGACCAATACCATTATCTAGCATTTCTCCTGCGATAGGTGAATTTTCAGGTTCCTGTCTGCAGAGTTGTGTGTCCTCTGTGAAGAGTTCCACACTGTAGCTCTCAACCCTAGACTGTAATCTTCTAAACTTTCAGTTATGGTCACACTCTGTCAAACAAGATTCAATTAAAACTTCCTCTGTGCATACCCATACAAATATACAACTCCCTTCTCCCCACGTTCTCATGTCAAGGTTGAACTCTCTACAAGTCCATTATCATCTGACTACAAAGAATGCGTCTCCTCCTCAAGATCTTTCATCCTGATCCATCCTGGTGTCCTTGGACAAAATATCTAGCCTTCATGTTCCAGCTATGATTTCACTTCAGCATAACCTTGACCTGCCTATGCTACCAGAGCAAAAGATCTCTTCCTCCTAATTGTTCACCCTCCCCCATATACATATGAAACTCAGTTTCCTCCCTTAGCTAATAGAATACAAAGGAATCAATCTGTCAGACACACATGCCAGGCGCAGCCTCAGCAAATTAACCTTGCAGACTAATTAGGGCAAGTGCCATAGCATTGGTATTGTGGCCTCATTTTGCTGCTCTAAGCATTGAAAAACTACCCTGGCACTGCTACCAGTTAATAAGAATAAAACTAACCGAGTCCTTCCTTGTGTCTGTGTCGGTCCATAACGGTATACGGTGCTGCCTAGAGGCCCCCATTGTCACAGCTCTGACAGAGAGGGGACCTGAAGAGGGGCTGCTGCTCTTTAGTGGAGGCCAGAGCCTCTCCAAGGCTTAACAGATGATGGACTGGGTGGACAAGATCTAAGGGAGTTGCCAAACAGACCTTCCAGGCCTGTTGTTGCCTGGGAGCCATGGAAGTCAAACAGTTTCTATTTGCACTGCATAACTGGCAGAGCCTGTCACAACACCGCAAAAGCCAGCTGCTGCTTTCTGCTCAGAGCTAATTCCACCTGATTTATTTAATACTGTAATGAACATAATCCCTTCTTGCCACCCCCTCCCCACACCCTCAGCCAGCAGTTGGAGAGAGCAGACGCTGCAGACAAACCTGCACAAGCAGGTGGCACAGCATGCCTTGGCTTTTCAAGTGCCCAAGCAGCACAGAAACGTGTCCCAGAGAGGGATGCGGGAGCAGCACCAAGGGACTGTGGCCACACTGGGAAGCTGGATGCAGCCTCCTCACACTTCACGAGTGGCTTACACATCTACAGAGGTGGCTAATGCAGGGATGGTCAGGTGTGGCCGCAAGTGAAGAAACTTGCTCAGGTTTTGGAGAGACTGGGACGTTTAAGATGTGATACAAGGGACTGGAGAGGTGCAAGGAGGTGAAAAGGGAAGATCCTCAATTGCTATGGTAAAATAAAGTCCATCTGCTTGACCTAAGGGAAGATGCTAGCAGGACTGATCGATAAGGACACAGCATCTAGGCAGAGAGATGCAGAAGAGGATCAGAAAGATCTGCAGGCAGGTGTCTACTGCCCACCATAAAAAATCAAATCAAATCAAATCAAAAAAGTCAAGCCCATTGTAATCCAACAGTGGTAAAGCCAGGGGCAGCAGCATCTGACAATCAAACAGAACTTGGTAATCATTTAGCTTTCAGTTTTCTGTCATACCAAGAGGTAAATAGGTACAGCCAGAAGGGGAATGAGTTCTGTGGGACAAAGATACCTCTAAGAGGAGGACTGAAGGTGGAGCTTTACACAGGATGAGCAGTGGGGCCAACACAAAAAGCCATGGAGAGAGAAGAAAAAAAAAAAAAAAAAAAAAAAATCTANTACTGCTCCTCTTTACACAGCATGGAGATAGGAAGGAGGCCTTGCAGTCTGAGCCTCGCTTGCTGGGAGAAGACCAAAGGCACACACAAAGCCTAGCCTTTTTATCCCCGACGCAAGATCAATACAGTTTTCAGGGTGGGCTTTATAATCATGTTCAGTGGGTACTGTGACAGGCTGCTCAAGGAATGGGAAGGTATTCAGGAGCCCCCCTTTGGTGTCATAGCTGAAGTGAAAAGACTAAAAAGATGAGGAAGAGGCTGGAAGGCGCTGAGAAAAAAACATGTTTTTCTAACATCAGCAAGATGGAGACAACCAGGAAATCGTAGGATATGGAGGCAGAATGTTCTTCCC
Organism: Alectura lathami; assembly: GCA_013399715.1. NCBI lineage: Eukaryota > Metazoa > Chordata > Aves > Galliformes > Megapodiidae > Alectura > Alectura lathami. The sequence continues at coordinate 159,605 of VXAV01003348.1, forward strand.
TAGAAAACAACTGGTAAAGTTGCTGGCCCTGGAAATGTTTCCTTTGCTGCTCCCACCGTGGAAACATCTGGATAACCCCAGATGATTTGGCAGTTTTATGCCAAGATCTGCTGACTGACCTGATTCCAGAGCCCACACCAATAGGGAAGTGGCAGAAGGTGGCTGCTGTTCACCAGACAGTTTGACACACAGCGGACTGGACGTCTTAAAGGTCTTTTCCAGCCTGGATGGCTCTGTCATTCTGTAACCTGCAACTTTCATTTTCAGCTTGTATAATATTTAGGGAGATACTTCAACACAATAACTATGTAACCAAACATGCCCAAAAGTTCCCTTGCATTAGAGCATGTCACATACTGTTACAGTTTTTAAGTAGCTGGTCAAACATTTATCTTACTGCCGTCTTAACCGTGGGTTTTCCAAAACTCAGAGTAAATAACCTGCAACACATCTAACAGAAGCTGTGCATAGGAGCTATCATCCATGCATGAGCCACGATACCAAAGGTACACTGTCATCCAGATGAGCTGCCACCTGGAGCAGACAGATGGAGTCAAAGGGGAAGAGGGAGAAAAGCCAGGTGAGTGAATGGTTTCATTAAGCAGCAAGGAGGAAGGGAAGCATGTAGAAAAGAGACTCGGTGTCTTTGGAAACCAGCTGTGAGTGGGTTTGTGTTGCACAGTGGAAACAAGGACTTATTCCTGATGAAAAATTTTGTTGGTCTACAAGCAAGAAAGAAATAATGGTGTAGTAACATCCTGACTTTTTCCCCGATCCTTTGGAAATGCTTAGGGGAGCCTCCAATTTCCTCAGCCTGTCCCAGGCATTTCAAAGACCCAGAGCACAGTGGGGCAAGTCTGCAGAGAATTAGTGCAGATCCCAGCCAGAGCAGGGAGGCTCAGTAGAACTGCTAGTCTCTCATATTAATACCAAGTCTTAGCGTATTAATCCCAGGCTCTCAGTGACCTGGAACACAAGCTATGCTAACAACAAACTGAAAGTCACAAAGACGACTAAGTGTGAAACCAGATTTAAAGATTTAGCAGCTATTCTCAGCAGTCTCCTGTTTAGGCAAAATGCGTCAAAGGCATTTGGAAGCGACGGAGAGGTGCTCTGAAATGGTAGCCGATTTCATGGCTGACAATGAAAAGCGGAGCAAGGGGCTTATCTCTGAGATAGAAGTGAGCAGAAGGAAAACTGCCACCAGCTACAGGAAAGAGCTGATCCAACTTACTTAACTGCCTGACGCTGAGAGCACTGCTCCCTTCACCAGTGCCACCTAGCCGATGCTCCTCAAGAGAATGCAGCATCAGAAGCAGGAGGGAAGGAATTTCAACGGTGAAGAGAGCAGAACCAGAGGACCGCAGCCAGGAATCTTGATGTGCATGGGAACTCTGGCTCCACACCCCCTTCTCTGTCCATTACAGCTCCCAGAGAACTCCAATCTGCTCAGGTAATGACTGGAGGAAGCAAATTTCCTCTCCTTGAATCTGCTGCCACTCTGAGTTTGCAGCAGACATTTTGTAATCAGAGAGCCTGTCAAGAGAGACAAGAGCCTTTAGCAGAAAAGAGGAGTTAATTGCATAACGAGGGATTTAAAATCTTTGCAAAGGGGGACAATAAAAGAAACAATTATGGAGTTTAACCACTGCTGCTGGCGGGGTGTTCAGTGTCGTTTGTCCTTAGCTACACTGATATAGTTAAACAGTTCAGACTCATGACTGATGGTTCATTTTGCTGGTGATTTTGGACTGTCAGCAAAAGTTTTGTTTCAAACTACACCAAATAATTTCTTCTATTTCAAGCATTTAATTAAAAATGATTAGAGGTTTTATTTTATTGAAAAGTCGATTCCAATTGACACAAACCCAAGAATTTAACTTTTTTGAAAATGGGAAAATAGAACATTTTGATTTTGGAGGAATTTGGGGATACTGCTTTGAGAACAGTCAAAATAGACACAAAAGCTGTCATGGAGTCAGCATTTATTACTCTACTTTTTTCCATATGCATTCAGATACATACCCAGCTGAGTCCATAACAGTCCGTTTTCACAAAGCAGAATTCAGCCCAGTGTTTATTTTGCCTTCCATGCACATTTCTAAAGGCGTGTTTAAGCAGAATTGTGACCCTGAAGCAACTGCAGCTGACTGGAGGAGGGAGAATTTCTCCTACTCCTGCCCCAAACAGTTGTTAGCAGTTTGACATTACAAGGACTAAGCTGTAGCATTTCTGCTATAACCTGAACAATTCAGAGCCACTCTGCCTCCCCAAAGCGCATTAGGAAAACACAGCCTGAGCACTGTGCCTTCCACAGAGGGAATCGGCAGCCTGCTCCACGTACTGATATATGGCAGGAACCATCTGAAGCAGTCTGGGAACTCATCTACGCACAGAGCTGTAATTGCTTTGTCCCCTGGTGAACCTCTGAAAGGAAGGGCAAAAGAGATTTACTCGCTGACTAAACTCCACCATTACATGCACACATCCGACTGTAACTTTCTTGCAGCTTTATTTCAGACCCCCAAAAGAGAAATTCAAGGAGAAATGACATGATTTCTAGTCTAAGGCATTTGTTCAGATGAGGTTGTTCCTGCAGATGCCTTGCAAGCTCTGTTCTCCAACCTAAGTCTACAAGAAAAGGGCAGTGGTTTCAAAAGAGTTCCCCTGAAATTAGGTGTGTGATAAAGAGAGACGAATTTCAGGAGTGATGAGTGCTCACTGCTCCGGATGAAGACAGTAGGCTTCTGCTAACCCTCAAAGGCAGGGTACTTGTTCGGTTGAAAATGCCTTGACTATTTCTGGGCCAGCAAAACATGACAGTTGTTCTCCATGAAGGTGGAGGAGCAACACTCGCTTGGAGTTTTTTAATTGCCAAAAAAAAAGAAAAAAAGAAATTTGAAAGGGACTCAGGGAGTCATCAGCACACCTTGTGATCCAAGGAAGGGTCACAAACACTCATATAAGTGCAGGGAGATGTTTTTCTTGGACTCTTTCGGTGACAAAGGCTCCTCAGGCATCCAAATCGCTAGCCTTGGGTGAATGTTCAGCCAGACATGAGCGTGGGACAGGAGGGTGAATCACAAATAAAGTGAATTCGTTAACCTGAAGGTTTAGCCGACTGCTAGGGACTCAGGTAACAATGACAAAAAGCTGCTGCTTTGCAGAAAAATATTATATTAACTTGCCAAAAGAAATCCAAACAAATTATTGCCCCTTATAGTATTGTTCTAGCATAAATGCAATAAGAATAATAAGGCAGGCAGAAGGATGTTGGACCCAGGAGGGCAGTTATCCAGGACTTTAAGATAGTACTTAAAGAAACAGGAGAGATGCCTTAGTAAACAAGATAATATGGAATGTGTTTTCAATGAGTCAGTGCTGACACCTGGGAAATTCAGAATAACAAAATCGTTTATTGTAATTTCATTTATCTTCATAAAAA
>VXAV01003348.1:163905-174762 GCA_013399715.1 Alectura lathami
CAAACAAAAAAAACAGCCCTCCAAAACAAACAAAGTTGTGCTCTTGCTCTTTTTATCAGTTTTTTATGACACACAAAGGCAGACTGAAAATTTTAAATGGATATGGAGGTTTTCTCTCATTTGCATTTATAGGAAAATACAAACAGCCTGGGTTTACAGTTTCAAATTGGCAGAGAGAGAGAGAAAAAGAGAAGCAAAATATAGCTATGGATCATCTCATTAATTCAGCCTTAAACTTTTACAGTAGCTGCTGCTGTCCTGCATGCATCTAGCTTGCATGCAATTGCCTAGGCCCCAGAGGCTGTATTTTGGGTCAAAATGGATGGGTCACAGGGATGCCTCAGTAATGCCTTCCCTTCTTCTGAGTACGAACAAGGTGGCATGAAACCAGTAGCATCATTTCGTACCAGCTCCCTGTCACACCAGGGTAATTCCTCACTAATTGACTTCCCAGATGTCTGATCCCTTCCCCACCAGCTGGTGACTGAACGATACCCAAGGCAAAATGTGAGCACTGAATCAGGAATCTTGTATCCACTACGTGTGGGGAGAGAGGCTGCAGAGACATGGACCACAGGCTGAAATCAGAGCTGCAGCTTCTTCTGGAAGCTCGGGTCAAAATCTGGTCAACTCAGCAGAAGCTTTCACACAGAATTGAGAGGTCCCACACAGAGAAAGCCTGGTTCCTCACACTTTGTTAAGTACTATTTTTTAAACTGGGGAAAGGAGGGGGAAAAGAATATGACAGAAAAAGGAGATTGAGTCTGCTTTTCCTGCGCTAAAATTCCTGTGCTCAAATTCTGAAAGGGAAGGCTTTAAAATCTCAGTACTTCTAAAGGTAAAAAGCAAAGCAGAAACAGGCACCTTCAGGACACTGTCATAACAGAGCCTGTATAAAAAAGTCAAAAGCATAAGACAAAAAGGACTGCTTTGCAGTGCATTTAAAGCCCATAAAAATCCACCTGTCAATCATTTGTTCTCCCTGTTCCCCTGAGATTTCTAACTTAGATAACAACAGAGATGCAGCTAGGAAAATATACAGCTAATAATCCTAGATTTGTTTTGTTCTGGATTTGTACAGCTCCTTGCACAAAAAGACCTCGCTTGCTTTAAGCACTTCTGCAGAACCAGCAATAAGCAGGACTAATTGCAGCCTGTAAGATCACGAAGATCCACAGAAAAGTCTAGGAAGACTCCACTACATAATAAATCTCCAGGTGCAGAATTTAAAGTTACGATGTGTACTTATCGTAACAACAGAGCAAGGTGTTTTATCCATAACTGAACAAAGCATCCCATCCCTAGCTTCTTATGAATGTAAACCCAGTGGTCAAAAGGTCCTGCTAATTTCCAGTCTGTTTCTGACATTGGCCAGAGCAAATGCCCCATGAAAGGCCTATAAAAAACATGTCAAAATATAGTGATGCTTCTCCCTAGTATATTCTCCCAGTATACAGTGACATATGGCTCAGGGACTTCCTGAGCCAATGTTTATACACATATCTGAGCTTAACAGCACTTGATGGACTTTTCCATGCACTCTCTAATCCTTTTTTGAACCCATTCATACTTCTGGCCTCCCAGACATCCTGTGGTGACAGTTTTCCCTCTTAATTGTACAGAGAATATACAACACAATGTGAATATTGCAACTAAATGAAGGCTAAAGGGGAAAATGATAAGCCTGCAAGCATGATGAAAGAGAGAAGGGGAGGAAATATTTTGCATGATTAAAGGGGATAGGATAAGGAGTGACAGGCTGAAATTATATTCGTCTCAAAGAGTAGAGAAGATCTCAGTCTAGCTGGCAGTTATTGCATGATCCCAATCGATGTGTTGATAACTCCACCTTAGACTGGACAGGATCTTTTTTACTCATCTAGGTGAAATACCTGGAGCTATCCTGTTGTGGAAGGAAAGCAAACAGTCCAGATATAAAAGATATTTTTCAAGCTCAGCATCAATTTCTACAGAGTCAAAACCAAATTTTTAAAGGAGCAAAGTGTTCTGAAGAGAAGTCTTGGACAGAGTTCCGATCTACTGTCACGGAGCAGGAAGAAAGCCATCACATTTTATGCTGGGAAAGGCCTGCAGGCTGGGAAAGGCTGTCTCTGGCCTTACAGAGAAAAGGCGTATGGTACAGATTGTTGTGGGATGAATGATGCCAACGGCTCTTCGCAAGGCTGCATTCGGTGCTGTTTTTCTTACTATGTTTGCTTCGCTCTGTTGCTTGGTTGGTAAATTTTTGTTAGTCAAAATAGCCAAGAGGGAGCTGGATTAGTAAAGTGGGAAGACTGACATGGCTACCGTAGCTGTCACCAGAAACATGCACATGCATATGCATGCACTTAATACACACGAATTTCAGGTGTACAAATTCCTTGTGCATCCAGCCTATTCAGTGATAAGGAGTGGGAAATAAGAAAATTTACATTACTGCCTATAGAAGGGTTCTTCTTGTTTCTGGAAAACACCAAGGTTTTTTTTTTTTTTTTTTAAAAAAAAAAAAAAAAAAAGGACAGGCCTGAGTGTCACTAAAATCTCAATATTGGAACCTATGAACTGTGGAAATTTGTCACAGCTTCCGTATGTTCTGAAAGACAGACCTACAACACTCGTAGTGCTGGGAGCAGATCTGTTCCCAGCAGGTTGCATCCCAGGATCTGTAATGATGCTTACAAATGTTTAACCTCATGATCACTTACTCTGACTGCTGTGTCCCACCCTGGAGGTACTCTGGCCTAGAGTAATGTCCTGTTAAGCCCGTGGCCTCTCTGCAGAGTCTGCCAACTAGAGGGGTAATTTGAAATGCTGGGTTTTCTGATATGAGAACCTGCCCACCAAAGTGGGGAGGAATCAATGAACTTATCTTGTATATGATAGGTTGCTGCATGGTAGCAGTTTCCAAGATTGCTGAGCTGGGATGGAGTCAAACTGGCAAGCTATAGTGCTATGTAATGGCTTTCCATTTCACCCTTCAAGGAAAAATTATCTAAAGTGGTTCTGCCTAAAACAGAGTTCACTTCTACTTCCCTCCCCGTTCTCCACCGTATTTCAGGTCCAAGCATGACATCTGGCATGACGTATGGGAAACTTGCAATCCACAGATCTCATCCATCTTCATAAGTGAAGGACATCCATATATTTCATCATAGCCTAGGAAAGACGTGCTGCAGGTGAACCCAGCGACCTGGCCAGGCATTCTGCATCTTCTGTGAATGACAGCACCTGCACTAGCTCAGCCAGCAGTAAAACAAAACCCACTGAGGTTGCCATGACAGCACTAATATGGGCAGGACAGGTAAGTATTTCTGGGAGAGGAGGCCACTCATTCTTCTGCTTTTGGCCATGCTTGCTGGCATCTCTGCAACTGCAGTGATTCCCAGTTCTCCGTTTATGCAACATGCAAATATTCATATGTAAGCAAGGTGAGCCACCAGTGACCACACTCCTCATGCTGCTTTCTGACAGCTTTTCTTCACATGCTGGAGGCAGAGGGCTCAGTGAAGCACGCCTTGAAGCCATGCCCACTGCAGCTCTGTGGTCCATGTCTGCCTCGTTCCCTCTTTCCCCTGTGACGTGCATCCCCCATGCACCTGCCATGCCAAATTCCTGCTGTTCTGGACCTCGTCCGACTTGCTGCTGTGCCAAAGCCATTTCTTCCTCTGTGGGTACAAACTGAAGCTTCCTTCAAACATTTAGAAGTCTGACTGAGCATCAAGAATGACAACACAGAGTAATCCACACCAGCCTCCTCCCAGCTGAACATCAACACACAAAGCTTACGGCTCCACAGAGCGCCTCTAGAGAATGCTGAGGAAATTCCACCAGCTCTTCCTCTTACATTCAAAATGAGAAAAAAACAAAGGTTCATCCTCTTTGAAGCAAGCCCTTTCTGGCCAAGGCATGAGGAGGACAGGACAAGTTAATATCCCTCCGGTCAGCACACTCAGAGGTGTCATTTCTCCATAGGGGACCACAATTTGAAGTTCCTGTGAAGCTCCTACAATTCTGTGGCTCTGGGAGCCATTTGGAAAGGAGCGCATGCTATTTATGTAGCACACTCTCCAGGCTTGCATCCAAAATGCTGGCCTTTGATCAGGAAAAGACATTATCCAAAGCCAACCTTGCAAACATCAGCAAGAGTGCCAGCACAGCCAGATGGTGCTTGGGTACCACTGCAGCCCCCTGGCCCGATTCCCTTGCAAACACTGGCAACTGCTATGGGAGAGGATACACCCTCCTTCTCCATTGCTCCCTTCATAAAGCGAGCAAGGTGTGCCAACTTCTGCATCTCCCTGCTGCTCCCTCACAAGAAAGGCAGTGCTGCCAGTGGGCCCACTCTGTGCCAAATATTGCTGCACTTTCCAAACTGCTTCCTTCTCAAACACTGGCAAAGGTGCTAAGGCAGTGTCACTAGTGACGCGCTTCTCTTCATGCCCTTTCCATCGTGAGTACAGGCAGCGATCCAAGGTACCCACCCTGTGCCAGGCATTGATAAAGCCCCTTCCCAATAACTCCTTCTTGCAAGAAATGGCAAAAAGACCAAAGTGACCAGGTGCTCTGATAACCTTCCTTTGCCCTTTATGGCTCATGGACACTGGCAAGGATACCAAGCTGCCCACAGTAACCTTACAAATCATTGAAGAACTCCCTAAGCAGATAGAAGAATTATACATTTTGCTGTGAGCAGGTCGTTTCTCTTATTTGTATGTACCACAGTTATCTGCAAGTTTACAATTGCTACCACATCTCCTGTCTTCACCATCAGCAGAGCAGCCCTAACACAAACCCCAGACACACACAGGCAGTATCCCTAAAAGCTATGGCACACACTGGCACTGTGTGTGAACTGAAGAACTGAGCTCCTTCACCTGCCTGTTTACTGTAACAGGTCTCAGTGGCACAGCACACCCAACAGCAGCTCATCAATGGCAAATCCCCGGTGTCGGCTGAGCATAAAAAACTGTTAAAAGGAGGTAAAAAATCATGCCCTAAGTGATGTCTTAGAGAACTTACCTCAAAATTTACTCTATTCCCATTCTCTACCTACCATTGCTGTAAATTCTTCATGGACTCACAAAGAAAATCAGTGAGATCAGTAAGCAGAAAAGACCAGCATCTCGTTTCTAATGATACCACCTGAAAGCTTTGCCCCTGTTTTCCTTCAGACACACCACTTGGCCTCTTTGGCCAGCTAGAAACCTGTGCCGCTTCCGCTTGTAAAGGAAAACGCTGACAGAAGATGAAAGGCTGCTTCTGTGCTCTAAATGCCTCATACTTTGATTAAAAATGTTTTTGTCAATTAGAGATTGATTTTTGCTGTTCATTAAAGTGATGGATGTCGGTGCTGACGGAGATGATATTTTACCCTGCCGTGTGGCCTGCGTTGTAGATGGGTACGTAAAGGCAGAGGCTCCAGTATGCTAGGACGGACTGAGTGACCAGCACTGGGACAAAACAGGCCAGTCAAAGGATGGGGAAATGAGTGCCACAGTCCCCAGGGAACAGCAGGGGGAACCTAACATGGCAGAGGTGTGCGGACAGTCGTTAACACTTTATCTTTCTGAAAGCACAGTGAATTCTGAAGATAGATTTTAGGTAGAGCTGGGGATGTGGTTTTTTGGAGAGTTATGAAGCAAGAATGAAGATACAGACTACATGGATGCCACAGGCTGATAAGTTCTTACGTGCAGTCCTTGCAAAATCCCCAAACACAAGCTGAGCTTCTCCTCCAAGAACTCGCATTGCCTCCTGTCCTGACTGCCATCAAAAGGCCATCCCCCGAGGGAAGGAAGGTCTGCCCTTAAGCTGCATGGGTAGGTTCAATCTAAGGTATGATTTCTATGAGAAAACACAAGAGCTGCAAATGCATAATTATGGGCTGCAACACAGCTTTCCAAAAATTAACCTTTCAACATTCACTCCTGCAGGGCAGTGGCTACACATTACTTGCACTGCTAACAGCGAGGGTAAAGACAGAGAGTTACTAAGAAAATCAGTATTTGCCAACACTGTACCCATCTTGCTTTTAGTATTATTAGCCTAAGCTACACGGAGGAGGGCAAAACAGGAGGCACTGCGCAAGCAGCCCTACATGAAATAACAGAGAAGGCAGAACATACATTGGAAATAGCCAAGAACACATATATGCATCTGCAACTCCTTGGAGAAAGACTGACTCAGGACTGCCAATAACTGTAAAAGGGAGTCTGGGGCATGCACACATCTTCTGGACTAAGATACAGCCCCCTGTCACCCCAGCTGGCTTTTACAGATTTTTGCAATCTACTGCACATCTGCCCATTGCGCTTTTGCAGGGACAGAAAGAAAAAGAAACGTGACTCGCCTTTGCCACACAACAGAGTCCTGATGCAGTAGCAGGAATTCAAGTGTTCAGTTCAATGGCCTGACACTAGTTGCCATATAAAAAGCCCTGAAAAATCCATGTGGGGCAGTAGCAGGAGACCTCAGGTGTTTAAAATAGGACTGTATGATTACGCTGAAACAGCTGAATCGCGCCCTGTCATGCCATGCTGTTCCTGTCCCTTCAGAACAGAGGCTGCACGTAAGTCACTAATGCACAACGAGGTGCTGAATTGCAGCTCTGCAAAAATTAACCTGCCTCCATTCAGCATTCAAAACTACTATCTAGAAGTCCTGCATCTCTCTCATGTTCTGCCCGTGTTTTATCTCAAAGACTCAAAAGTATACAAACTCCGTGTGCATGTGTGTGTGCATAAACACACGCACACATATATTTATATGCTGATGAGATCGTTAAATTTATCAACTCTCCAATTCATTTGAGGTTCGTTATGGAGCTGCAGCACTGCTCCTTTCATCTGGAAATGGGAAGGAAACAGCATTCACCCCTTTCACGAAATTAAAGCGAAATGGGTACCACTTTATTTTAAGTGCCCATTAACTAAAGCGTAACTGAAACCAAGTTACAATGGGCGCCTCCGGGGAATGTACATATGAAACGCACACACACGCAGGAGCAGCAAATGGCGTCAGGCTCAAAAATCAGGCGTTGTGGAATAAACATCAAAGCACTTCATAGTACAGTGATAGTTAAAAGCCTATTTTACACCCAGAAATAGGGAGAAATGCAGGTCCAAGAGCTCTCCAGTCCCTCTGGAAGACTCATTTAAGTCTTATTAAAATATTACCTGCCTTTTTTTTTTTTTTTTTTTTTTTTTTTTTTTTTTGCCTTTTAATGGATTTAAACTATTAATTCATCTTCTGTAATTTTTTCTGCACTTGGCTATTGTGAGGGGAAAAAGAATCTATATTGTTAGTCAAAGGATGTAATTGGTAACTTCTTTTCATCTCAGAAGCCCCTCTCTCCCTCCTCCTCCTCTCATTCCTTACAGGTTGGGTCACTGCAGCTTTCTTAATCTTTGGAGATTATTCTTCTGTGGTTTGATGAGACTTCAGTAGACTCTTAAATCTTTTCATTTCACCTCATTTAAATATTTTGGCCAATTGCCGAAGTTAATGATGATGAATAGGATTAAGATTAAAGCCTTAATAAGGGTTAGGAGGAGGAAAAAATATATTTCACTTCCAATAATGCATACAGAATTCTCCTTTACTCCATGCTGCATTCTCCCTCTGACAGTGCTATAACTCTTGGCGGGTGTCTGGCGTGGCTGTATCTGTCTGTCTCTCTGCAACCTCTCTCTTTGACACTGCATTCAGAAGAAAAAGATCATGACCTTCGCACTCCCTTTGCATGTATTCTCACTTGCTCTCTATGCTGTCTGCCTCTCCATGTGTTATGTATGCTGTTTCTTATTCTAAACTCATGTATGCAAGTATAATGCTTCAAAGATGTTATTCCAAAAAAAAAAAAAAAAATAAGTGCACACATATAGTCAAAATTATCCTCCTCATTTTGCACAGTGATTTAGAAAACAACCAGCCCAAATCTGTTGTCTAAGCACAGCACAACTCTCTCCTGAAGGAAGAAATCCACTCCAATTTTTCTTCACTCCTTTCCACCCACTGATTCCATCTGACAAGAAGTTGAGAGTTCTGTCCTCATGGCCTTAGAACCCATGGAAACTGGACAAAAGTAGAAACCTCAGTGTAGGTAGACAAGTCCTATTTCCCCACTAGTCTCTCTATTAAAGAGATAATTTCACAGAAATTGCCACACTAGGAAGCTTGGGACAGTTAGGTTGGACTCAGACCCCTCTAGCCCCAGGGCCAATATCGGTGGAGGAGAGGATGGCCAACATAGGCTTCCAAATGCAATCAGACCCTTGCCTCTCCAGCTATCTGAACTGTGAGCCAGTGCTACACCCGGGCAGACCTAATTTCTGCTGAAGTCTGAAGCATCTCAGCAGGAGGCAGAAAGGAGGCAGCGGGTCAGACAGCAGCTGTAAGCCCTGGCCCAGTGCAATGAGGCCTGTTTGCCGTGTAGCACGAGAGGCCTGCTCCAGGCCCCACTCCATGTTTAGCCATGAGCACATCCTCCATCTGTGAACCTAGACATCCTCCAACACCACATTTGCTTTTAAACAGGTGAGGGAGCAGGGTGAATTCATTTCCCAGGCTTCAGTGAGAAGGCTGCATGAGAGGAAGAAACATTTATAATGCTAAGGATTAAAAGTGGCTTACTATGGGGAATGATGTGAGCTGTGGGGCTGCTGACACATTGGACAAACTTCACTAAAGCTCTAATGTTAAATATTTACAACAATTTTTACAAGAGTTCACGTTAGATTTGGTAAGGACCAAGTTTGCATTAAGGTACTGTAATGAAGCGGGAATGTGCGTAGTGCTGAAGTCTGACAGGGCTCAATGAAAGAAGAGTAAAGAGGGAAATGTGAGCTGTATGGAGGGGCCTGAAAGATCACTTGGTGGTGCTTAGGAAATGCACCCAAAATCCACAAGAGAAGCAACAATGCTAACTAGAGTCTAAGGATCAAGTGTGACTGATACCAAACACAAAGAGGAAAAGCTGATGGGACGTAGACATGGACAAGTGCAAGGATTTGTCACTCCAGACTAAGAGCAAGGTATCTACAATGAGCATACCTATTCAGACCATGCTTTTAAGAAGCACTTAGGACCTCTGTGCCTCCTGCAGAGGAAGCCCCACAAATGTCAACAACGCAGGGTAACAGGGTACTAGCAGCGGAAGGACACAGCTTGCCTCCCAGAGCACAGCAAAAGCAGGAGTGCCACATCCTCAATAAAGGTGGTGACACCTCCTCACTGCTGAAAGGGGAGAGTTTTTGGAAACTCCCGGGTGCTGCAGGTACTATGTAATCATTGTTTTAGCACAACAGAAAGGTAGCTGTCCCAGTAAAAGTAGCTTATCCTGAACACATTCAGAAACATGTTTGGTTCTTTGCACTTAGTAGAAGTTCCACTAGCACCTTCCCTAACTGCAGGGTGCTCAACAAATCCAAAATCAAGTGATTTGATTGACACAATGGGATTGAACCAGCAACTTCCAGAAATAAAAGCAGAAGCTAAAGAATCAAGTGGTTATTCATCAGCAGACTGCAGAGCAGCCTGCTAGCTGTGTGGGACTTTACTAATACACAAAGGCAGATTTTGAGCGAGATACAGACTAAGGGGTTGTTATTCCTTAAAACTAGTACTGCCAAGCAGAAAGTCTGCTGGAAGAACAGCTGTGACAGGTATGGGGAGTGTGCAATGGCCCATCACAGCCACATCCATTTCCAGTGCACATTTCCCATCTTCATTTGCTGCCCTAAGCATTTGTGCAGATTCGCTAAACAGTTAGACAGATATCATATTCTACTGCAAAGCTGTCAATCTCTTTGCAAATGCACTGCTGTTATAAAAGCTTCATCTGAAGCAGTAGAGAAAAAAAAGGAAAAAGAAAACTGAGGTTTTTATTTTTGCTTTTTGAAGATAGAAATTTTCTTAATGGTAAAAAAAAAAAAAATGAAATTTTTATCCAATATCAGCATTGGGAAAATATCAACAGGATCTATGTATTATTATTATTAAAAGAAAATTCAAATTAAAAGCAAAATCAAAACAGAACAGAAGCAAGGCTTGACAAGGATCTAAGAGATCTTTTTCATCTCCTGTTTCTAGAATCCAAGCTCTGAAAACCTTCAGTTCAGTAAAAGAGAAAGAAAGACCTAAGGATATTGCTCCAGGATTCAGGAACTTCAAAAGAGAGATATTAAGGAACATCAAAGGCAGGTGTCTGCACGCATGCGTGTACCTTATGTGTCCCTCCCAGGGGCACAGCCGCAGCCCAGCCCCCTGCCTCCAACACGTAACGAGGTACTGCTCGTTCCCAGCCCACTTTTCTTCAGTCCTGGCAAAACCATCATGGCACTGATGTTGGAGCTTCAGCTTTTCACAGTTCTAAGCCTGTTCATTTGCCTGAGAGCTCTTAGGATGCCCCTGACCTAGGCTACTTTCTTGCTCTTCCTGATCCAGCTTTTTAGCTAATAATTGGTCATAAAGGAATGCTAAAGTGAGTAAAAAAAAAAAAAAAAAAAAAAATCAAAACCTTCCTGTTCTTCACATGGACAAATATATATATATATTACAGATTATGCCCGTATTTCACATCTGGACAAACACAAGCATTTGATGAAACTTCACAGGAAACAATAGAGAGAGGCCAACTCCAGCAGAGAGCAGTGGTTTTTATGCTTACATGGATATAGGATAACAAAATCTGCATCCTTGCTACAGCAGTGGAAGGGTAGGATTTGAACCTCGTTTCCTGCATCTCAGGCAGGTGCTAGCTGCTTAAAGCGTCATATTTGCAAAAATTTGAATGAAAAATTTTCCAGATGATGTTTTATCAAAACTGCTATGCTTATATTTTACAGCTTCAGCTTTAAA
>VXAV01003348.1:174809-187389 GCA_013399715.1 Alectura lathami
AAAAAAAAAAAAAAAAAAAAAAAAAGTCACCAAGTAATCCAAACATTCCCAAGTAGCTCATTCACTCATTCAACCAAAAAATTCCTGTTACTGCCCAGGCACTATAACAAGGCTGCAAAAGCTCAGGTCGATAAAAACTAAAAAGCTCAGAGGCAGCCGGTAGAGCTGTGTCTGCCCGTAGCCTTGTCACTGAGCTGCGCCTGCTCCTGACCCTTACCTCTGCTGGTTGTGATTAATGAATAGCCCTTCACCAGGTAAACGTCACTTCAGTAGAGATTCTTTTGACAGCCATTAAATCCTATGCCTTCTTTTATTATTATTTTATTTTACCACTCATTTGTTACACTGCTGTGAACACAGAAGTGGAGTGGCAGCTATGAATTCAGCAATCATCAAGCCTTGGCATTGATCAAGGTGAGTATCTTCATTCAAGCATCCTTAAGACTCTTGTCAGAGCACGGCTGCTTCCTTGCAGGCTTCCAACAGTCTCACTGTGATTTCTTTGGAATGAGATAAAAAATAATCTTTATTGATAAAGACTACTGAAAACAAAGCAGTAGATTTGCCTAGAGAATTAGGTTAGACCAATAATGGAAAGTGCAGTCAGGTTTATAATATCGGCATGGACATTGCTCTGTGCCATTCTGACAGAGTCATTAAGCACCAGAGAGCAAGAATGGACTGAGCGATGAGCGAGACTTTGGAAGGGACAAGTGGGCAGAAGCAGCAGAAAGCATTCCCAGCTTTAAATCCTCACCATGGAGATTTACATCAACCCAAAGCAAAGGATTCAAAAGATATCCGTTAGCTGGGACAAATATTCTCCCGGTCCCAATGTGCCCAGCAGGAGCAAGGGTGCTCTAAATGGACAAGTGGAGGGAATGCAGATGTTTCAACTCTGCACAAAGACATAGATGGGGCCTTACACTCAGAAATTCAGAGCTGTGCAGTGCACTGCCATTTAGAGCTGAAGTTCTACTTGGATCATGTTTGAAGAAAAGGTCAAGCCCAAAGTCACATCTGGCTTTAAAGCCAAAGAAACCCCAGGAGTGGATATGCTGAATCCCAACACTAAAGTCAATGTTAGGAATGCAGATAAGAAGAGTGCTCCTAAAAGGCATATTTGGAGAATAGCCAAAGCAAAAGAGCCTGATTCCCTCCAGCCTAACACGATATAAATCAGTCATGCCGCTGAAAAACTGCAGTACCAGCAGGAGATGGGCCCAGGTTGCCTGAATGTTGCAATGTGCAACCTACAGTTATGCTTAAATACCTCCTAACAGCACCGGAATTTGCAGGTTAAAGGACAGCATAATTATGAGCAAAAGTGGAAGGAATTCCACACACATCACCACATCACTGCAGTAATGCTCTGTGTGCCTTCTCTGAATTTCTCACTTAGCACAAGAACTTTGGGGCTAATTTCTCCATGGCTCATGGGATGAGTGTTGTCTCTTCTTCCTGTGTAGAAATCATCTGGAAATGGTGGGTTGCTTGTTTAGTTTTATGAGCTACTAAAACTCTTCTTTGCATAATAATTGGCCTGAAGTTCATCCGTGGAAATAGTTCAACATTCAGCTCAGGGCAACAGAGCAGGCTCTGGAAGGGGAGGGGTGGGGGGAATGACTCCCTCCAGAGCCACGGCCACACCACATGGGGCAAACCAAGTTTAAAATAGCTGCAGACCGAGAGGAGATATGTCATTTGGAAATTACTTGTGCGCTGTTTGAGGCAGCCGTTAACCGTGCAGCAAACAGATTCTGCAAATAGAATTGCTGTGTGCAACACAACCTGGGACTAATGTAACCTCCTGCTTCTGATTACTGGGACAAGCTCTGCAGCCTGCCATCCACAGAAACTAATACCAAGCACTAGCGAACGGCAAAAGTTTTATGGAAGATGGGGAGACAGAAGCCAGACTGGATGATTAAAATTAAATCTCCAAAAGGAATTGATTGTCTCTCCTTGATGCAGAGCACTACCTCTAATAAGATCTTTCATCATAAGGAGGCATCCGCAACTCTGGCACCAGAGGAGAAAGCAATACTGTGAATTTCTAACCGTGAGAGTTTGAATTCAAATACAACTGGATGTGCATTTGCCTAGTTGCTTTTGAGCAGCAAAAAAAAAAAAAAAAAAAAAAAAAAAAAAAAAAAAAGAAATTTCAACTGATAATACAGGTTACTGAAATGGTTCCACATGGTAAGTTAAACATAACAAAAACAATGCTGAGATGAAAAGAAGTCCGTTTTGCTTTGTTTTGCTACTAAATTAGCCATTCAGTTCCATTAAAAATGGAAGCCTCAGCCTATGCTTGACAAGTGCTCTCATTGCCAATTGAGAAAGAAGCTCAGACCAGCCACACAGACATTCCTTCCAAATGGCAGGCCTGGCTAAAGGGCTCAGCTATGGCATGCTCTTTTCCTGCTTTTTCGCTCTGTCTTTCTCCCCTCCAGACATAACATTATTTCCTTGCTCTTTCATTCTTGTACCTCTCACAAGGCTGAAGGCACCGAACTCAGCCTCTCTGGGTAGGCAGGATATTGGCAGCTCAGTCCACTGACAGCAGGGTGAATACCCTTAGGAGGTGTTGTATTGCTGGTGGTACTGCCTTTTACATCTGCAGCAATAAGAGTAGCTCTGTGAAGCTTGCCTTCCCTGGCCTTTTCTCACAAGTCACTGCTGTGAAAGGTTTTGCTTTGGGCCAAGTAAAATAATTTTTGCCAAGTGAAATGTTTTCCATCTTCTTTCCCCCCACCTATATGAGAAAAAGAGAGCACCTGAACAAGAGGTAAACTAACAAACACAAAGAGAATTTGGTACAACACAAGCCAATTTTTCTATCCCAAATGTTCTGGCAGAAAAAATAGTTGCACAGACTTAACCCTAACCAGAAGTGTTTATTAAGGAACCAGTGGCAGTCTGCATACCACATAGGCATTAACTTAAACTACACATATTTTGATTTGAGCAATTATGTTCCCTGGGCTTAATTCCCACAAGTTTAATCTGGGTATTTTCTGTCATCACTTGTTGTACCCAACTGTTGCAAAATGTTACCATACACTATTAAACAGCTGCTGTCTTCCACAGGTGGCTGCATTTCAGCATGAGGTGAGGATGTCTCCTGAACTGCCATAGGAGTTGTGAGGTTTAATTCATTCACGTTTGTGACCACCTCTGAAAGCTTCATTTACAGACTGCTGCATTGCACACAGGCTACAATCCCTGGCGGAAAAGAGTGCAGAGTAAAATGACAGCTATCAGTGAGAGATGCTGGACACATCCACAGCTACACTGACTGTAAGGGATGCTCCCATATTATGCTCCAGTAAGCCCTGGTACACAGCAGGTTGTGCCTATGTATAGATTTATACATGTTTTGTTTCAATAAATTTCCAGTGTTACAGTCCAATAGCTTTTATCCATGTTGACTGTCACAGGCTTCAGTAGGATTACTAGCAGAAGAAAAAAAAAAAAAAAAGTACTGGACACTTTTGAAAATATTACTTTTAACAAATAAGGAATAAGAGAATCCAAGGTGTCTCTTTCCAGAGCTGTGTGGACAATGCATTCAGGTCTTGGGCCTGTCTTTTCCTTCTCCATTGTTCAGTACCACCACAATCACCAACACTTTCCAGATGCACAGTGGAACCTGTTGGCTATGACTGAGGTATTGAATCAACAAACCTGTATCCTGTGCTTACTGCTGACCTGCAAGCTGAATATACGTGAGTAAGTCATTGTGCCACAGGGCATGCTCTCTTGAAGCTTTACATAGGTGCTCTGTGAGTTTCCCTTGCTGACTCCCAGACCCTGGGAACAGACTTTATGTGAAGAGTACCCTGTATCTACACAATATGGTAACTCAATGTTGCGTACAGGGTTTTTTTTTTCAGAAAACCTCAAAGAGTATGAGCTGTTTGCAGGAGATTTAGTTTCCAGGGAGCTATCACAAATGTTGATCCACTGCAACAATCCCGGGTAATTCCTTTTTAGTCTGAATAGTATTCTCTAGCTGGAAAGGTTCATGAATGCACAATTGTGGTAGCCCAGTCTGTTGCTTGTGCATCTCAAGCACCCAGAGCTGAACTCCAGAGCCTTAACTATCAACTTCAGCTGTGCTGTCAGGCTGCTTTCACTGACTTCTCTCTCTGCGACATTAAAAAGTCATGTCATGTTCTTGTTCTTTCACCTCATGTAGCCTTGCATACATGTGGAATGTTCTTGAAAGTTCATTCAGGTCCCCATAATGACTACAGTCTGGCACCCTCCTCCTTTTCCTGTCCAGGAAAGAAATGTAACTGCTTCACAGCTATTTTGGGTAAGGATACAAAGTAATTAGGTAACTGTGTTGCAGACTTTCTGCAAAAGTAACAGGGAAATACTCCATGCCCTCCACAGAGGGCAAGCACGAGTCAAAGGCTCATTAAAGCAAAAGGAAGAGGAGAATGAGAAGTTTGGAGAAGAATGATGGAATGACGGACATGAGAAAACATCATATATGGCTTATAAAGATGCAGTTCACAAGCTGTGGATCTACAGAGACCATAGACTTGGAGGTGAATGCAAGGCTTTGGAAAAGGAAGGCTGTGAGAGGGATGCAGCCTGAAAATGTGATATGAGGATGAAAAGTTCATTAAGCCACCAGTGGTAGAAGTGCACTTGTATATAAAACAACAGAGCCCACCTCTATGCTACAGTGTCTGTGCTAAGGTTATTTGTGGCCTGGAGGGCAACAGACCTCAACCTTAAAAACAAGTTTTTTGCTGGTGGTGGTGGTGGTTTTTTTTTCCAGGCATGGGAGTAGGAATTTTGAACAGCAAGTACAATCAGAACAATAGAGCACTGAGGAATTGTAGAATACTGCCTAAGCTGAAGTATGTCAGAGCCTCTGACCTTCGCCCAGAGCTGTTCTTCCTGTACCCTAGGCTTGCACCACTTCAGGCCTGCCTAATGTTTCACTCCTTGGTGCTGTGGAGTCAGACCTCCCAGTCCAGCTAATTAGCGTGCCTGCACCGGCAGTAAGCCATGCTGAAGAAGACAGACAACACTGACAGGAGACAGCAGTGGGATTTCAGCTCATGGCTGCCTGCTCCAGGAACATGCGATAAAAGACAGAAGGAATCATACTCCTTTGGTGGAGAGGAGCAGTGCTGCACGTGAGCTGGCTGCACCATACCCCATAAGGAAGGAGGGGAATGAGCCCATCAAGATCCAGAGGGAAGCCCGAGTGATGCCTGGGTTTCTTCCTGCTCTATAGTCCCTTTTGGTGCTTGGCTAGGAGGCCAACTGCAAAAGAGCACCCTGGAGCTCACATTCCCTGAGCCCAGGCAGGCACTCATCACTGCTGGTCCTGTTGGCTCTGGTACAGATGAAGCCTGCTGTGAGCACAAATCTACACCTCCTGCTCACAGGGCTTTTGGTAACTGGATATTCTTGCACAGCTCACCATCGAGAGCTGCTAGTTCCTGCTTCATGATCTTTTCTTAGGGGGCCTTTGTGCTGCACAGGAAGGAGATGCAGTGAGATGAACAAAGGCAAAGCAAGAGAAAAGTAAGAAAGAAGGCCAGGTAGAAGTGGGCAGCAGCTCATTTAGGTGTGGGCTGAAGATAAAGTACTGCACAAAGGAAAAAGGACAGGAAGGGAAAGATGGTGAGTGAAAGGGGAAGGTCTGGTGAGAAACCAGGAGGGACACGGAGAGTAGACAGCTGCTGAGGGAGATCAGAGCAGGAGCATGACAGGGAGACTGAAAGACCAGAAATGGTGTTTCCATTTGTATTTTTATCTGATCCAAAAATGTGCTCACATAAAAAATGCCAGCTTAGAGAAAGAACAGCTCAGACAGTAAGAAAAGTGATCCTGACAGAACCGCCAGCTTAGGAAAGAGCTGTCTGCAGAAGTGATCAGTTCACAGTAACCCATGAGCTCAGGCAGTCCAACCCTCCTTCTGATCCAAACTCTCTTGTCCTGGCTTTCCTCACACTCCTGATTGGAATAAATGGGTCCCCACCAGCACATCAATGTAACTGTTCTGGTTTTCAGACTCAGCCTACCACACGCATCATGCTGGCTTATGGAGATACACCAGTGCTCTCAGAGCAAATGTAAGGCCTTCCAACGCAGCTAGCATCGCAATTTTCTTGATGGACATGTCCTGGATTTGTTTCAGGTTTTGTTTAACCTTAATAGTGTTGCCCTTGAAAGACTGGAGGAGAAGAGTCAGTCTTAAATTGAGAGGAGAGAGTCAATAGGCCTCCTTTCATTAGATAATGGCTCTGCCTGTACTGTACTCGAGATTTAACTCTAAGCCCCTTCCATGAAGTAAAGTAGTTTTGCTTGGTTTTGTGTGTGCGTATGTTAAAGGAAGAAGTAGATCAAATTCAAGAAAGTGCTGAACACTCCTGCCCTTTACTTTGTTGGTTGTTTGTCCTTTCTGGCAACTGGCCTCCCTGTGAGACAACCGGCTTGTGGATGAAATGAAATACAATACAACTGTATTTTGTATAGCATTTCTCAAGTAAACAGGACCATAATTGCTCTGCAGGCTAAGTGACAAATAACTGCACAGAGAGAAGGAAATCAAGAGGCAGAAATGATGGAAGAAAACCAGCTGCTTCCAGAGGAAAGAAGTGAGGCTCGGGATTGAGAAATGATGGTCACACAGAGCTCTTAGCTCTGCCAGGGACTTCATGTTTTTGACCTTGAACACCTGCCTGACCTTACCAGTGCATGACTTCTGGTTATCAACTCCTCCGTGTCTCAGGAGGAGATAAATGCATCCCTGTCTGCGGGTTGCTTTGATGCTACCAAGGCAAGTGCTTGATACTACAAAACTGCTGAGTGGGCAGAAGTGAGCTGGAAGGTAATGGCGAACAAAGCAATTTGAATCTTTCAGGTATCTTTCAGGATACCAATATCTGAAAAAGAATCACAATACCTCACTAATGACACTGGAAGGATTTAGCAAATGGTGTTGAAATAAGGAGGTGAAAAGAAAATTTCACTGCAGTAGGACCAGCTAGGAGGTGGCAGCCATTGTATTCCTTAAAAGCAGTTTCACTCTGGGGACAGCTATTAAGGAATGGAGTAGCTGCTAGTGACAGAACAGTGTGAGCATGTTAAATTTGGATAGCATGTAGTACGGTGGTCATTTATAACCATGATACTAACAGTACACAACATATTGCTTATCACTATAGAGGGCTGGGAAGGACAGCTAGAAAAATGCCTTGCAATCTGCTGCTGAGCAGCTCAAACACAGAAAAGCATGAGAAGTGATGACCCAAATGGCTAATGAACGTGTTTCATTACATGTTGAGTATGAGCAGCAGACTGACATAATACTTTTCAAAACAACAGATGATTCTGAAAGCCCTTTCCATTTTTTTGAACAACATATCAGAGCAAGATGTTTGTTTCAGAGAAGCAGGAGCTGGTGCCCTGCCCAGCCTGACTGTAGAGAGGGGAGGCTGCAGGGCTGTGCAGGATAGGATGTGGATTAAGGTGGGCAGAAACTAACTGAGAGCTTCCCAAAAGGGAATGGTAGCTGCTGCTTCCTGCCTGGAGGAGGCAGGGTGCTGCGCCCATCCGCATTCTCCCGCTAGGGAGATGTGGGTGTATGCGCTGTCCTGGTTGAAGTGGCCTCTGCGGGAAAGTGAGACTCAGTGTGTGAATATCAAGAGTATCTTTAAATCTCCTAGAGGCTTTTATGTCCTGTGAGAGAGTTTCCCAGGGCCAGGCTCTCCAGTCTGACAGCTCAGGAATCTCGCGATTGCTTTTGCGCCAGCTGTGGGAAGCAGAGACTCCTCTCTGACGCATCTCCCGCCTTGCATAGGACATCATTCTCCTCCTCTTTTCCAATCCTTTTTCAATCCACACCGAGGAGCAGTATGCCTTAAGCAAGCCACATCCTGCCACGTGTTACCACAGCAACCAGGCCCAGCCCACTGTGGAAAATGAGGAAAGCTAACAAAAAGAAGCAAGGCTGAGGACACAGGACAGTTATTGACTGGCTCTATGCCAAGGCCCTCCAGCCCACTAGGCATTAGCACCTTTATCACTGAATTGCAGTGCTGTGCCACTCCGAGAGCCCAAACCACGGTTGCACCAAAGTATGCTGGTATTTAAGCTTTGCTGCAGAAACTGTTCTCTGTCATGTCAATTCTAAGAGCACTAGCACCAAGCAATACAACAAAACACAGCAGACCAGCTGCCCAAGTCAGAGAGAGACATCCAGGCAGCCTGGTGAGGAGACCCAGCTATGGTGGAAACAGAGGGGGGAAGGCCTTCACAACCAGCCCTGGCACATCCCGGCTGCCTTCCTGCACAATGAGTTCTTGCTCCTGTACCCACCTGGATGAGGCCATTCCTCAGACTCTGCTAGGGCTCCAGACACCTCCCTCTGTCAGAGTACCCCACACTGTGAGATAAATCCCCCTGGGGCCTTTCCCTACCCAATCACCCTTGTTCAGACCAGGGCAATAAGCCGAGAGCCTCTGGAGCTACTGCTGTGCCTAAAGAGCAGCTCCTGTCTTCTCCTCAGCTGTCCCCAAAGTGGATAGCTGGCAAAAACGTTTACGGAGCCAAAATACTAACACTTTGGGGAAATCCTTTCTTCATGGAGGTGAGTAGTCCTGGGGCAACTCCACGCAGGTCTGGACCTTAGTGCACAGGGCTCTAATTTTCATGCTGACCTCTGCTGACTGAGCTTTACAGAAATGATTAGGAAACTACTACATGTTGTCAGTAGGGGGAAGAAACTTCTTTCAATGACAGAAAAGCTTTGCAGCTGACAGATCTCAAGTTTGGTCTGGGCCCTCCAGGTGAATGTACATGTTTTTTATGCATCTGTCGTTACCCTTCTCAGTAAAGGCAAATTAAACCATAAACAACAGCTGTGGCAACCCTGCCTGCTCCCCTGCCACCCTCACAGGCAGGACTCCATGCAGTTCATGCCCCGTGAAAGCAACATTTCAGACTCCCTCACTGGAGTTTGGCTTTGACGTCCAAGATTTAAGCCGCTCTCAGCAACATCTGGGCTTCATCTCGCCTTGGCTATGCTCATGCTACCGCCTCATGCAGCCAGGCAATCAGAGTTTAAGCTTTCTTCCTGATCTCCTGCTTAACCTCAGGCAGCCTTACATAGCTTTAAGTAGCATATTATGGTAATGAGGGGCCATGACTATTTCTGAGAATATGCCCTCCTTCCCATTAGTAACCTCCAATGATAAGCAGCTCCATCTTCACCGCTGCCACCAGCAGCTTGCAGGCCGTTGAAGCTGTGAAGAAGGACAGAGCAGCCTGTCATGAAGAAAAAGTGAGAGGAGTGCATAAATGGGGAAAGAAGGTGGGGGAGGGAGCAAGCATTGACAGTCAAAATGCGAAAAAGATGAAATGCAATTTTTCTTCAAATGCCTGGAGACAAGACAGATCTCCCAGCTTCTTTCCCCTCCCTTGCCCTCCTGCCTGAAAAGAGAAGAGGTAGTTAACATAGGAAAGCCCCTCAAATAAGCCCTGACAGCCACATATTCAGGAACTGATGGCATTTCCCTAAACACTGTTTGTAAAATGGTAATTATCCAGCAGGCAGTGACAGCTGGCACTTAGCACTGAGAGAGAACACGAGCGGACAAGAAGAAAGGGATCCTACTGTAATTGAACAAAGGGTAAAGAAATATATGAAACATAATCAGAAAAATACAAAGATTGTTGGCTGTGCTAATAGGTCACTTCAGCTTCCCCGTTCATCTTGAAGTGATTGAGTTTGAATGCAGAATCAGACTGACATCCTCCAATTCACTCGGCTGGGAGCAGCACCTCTGAGGGGAGCACCGGCAGCAGAAAAGCCAAGAGACTGAGCAGCCAGCATCGAGTGCATGGGTGCCAAGCTGGTGGCCTGCCTGTTCACCAATTGTCTGGAGCACGTGCTCTCCAGATTGTGTCACAAGATCAGCTGCCAGGAATGACAGCTTCTGGGTACATGTTTCCTCCCTCCTGCAGACCACCCCACCAACTAAACTGTGCCACAACACAGCAAAATACAATCCTTCCTTGGAATCATCTAGACTGGACAAAGCACCAGACAACATTTTGTAGAGAAACGCCTTCAATTTGACACGGAAACCACTAAGCTGGTCTTCTGCTCCCCTGGTATTAATCAAGAAGTCTGCTTCTGGGATTTTTTAGGGCAATGGAGCAGCTGTCAGTTCAGATATCAGTTCTACCTCCTGTATGGCCTTGAGGTGGGGGTGTCCTTTCTATATCTTGAGTCTCCACCTACAAGGTGGGCTGTAAATTGCTGTATGTTAGCTCTGCCATACGTTCAAAGCAGAGACCTGCTTCCTATTTTGTCCTACCCAAAACCTAGGAGGACAGGGTCCTGAGCTGGATTTGAGTTCCACCTATGATTAGTAACACATCAGAGTATCTTCCCTCATATAAGAGTCACACACAAACAGAATAAAAGAAGCAAAATGAAAAGAGCAACAACAACAACAAAATGGTATTAATGAGCTGGCTGCTAGCTTTGAGTTTGCAGGTTTCCAAATTCTTATTCTGTGGATATTTTATTTGCTTCCTCATGGCTTTAGTTAGGATGTCACATCCCTCCTGCAGCAGAGAAAGCTCTGATCTCTCCAGAATGCTCAGTGAGTTTTTTTTGCCTGGATTCTGCCTGAAAAGGTTACTGCCAGGATCCAGTAGCATATATGTTTGATTACAATTCATGACATGCCCATGAATCACTCTGTGAGAAACAGGCTAGCAGTCCTAACAACAAAGGCTGCTCAGATGAGTGTGGTCAGACAAGGACGCATAACAGAGCTCTAGAAGGAGGGAAGGAGGTTTGTTTCTCTCTTTTGCACCAGGAATCAGCTTAGCACAGAGTTAAGACTACAGCTGAGATAAGACAGAAATGGCATGCAAATTTCTTGCCATTCTTCTTTGCCATTGCTTCTCTTGTATCAAAAGACAGTATTTGTGAAAAAGATAAAATTGTCCTAATGGACCCATACAATTTTAGCAATTGAGGGCAAAATTCTTAAAGCTTCTGAACTCCTGCTAAGCATACCTTCCTCCTCTTTTCTTCTTTACCTTTCTTTTACCAGGCTTGCCAGTACTTGGTCCATCGCAGCAAATGACCTTTAAGCTTCTTTTTATGCCATGTTCTCCTTGATGTCAGGCCTCTATGTTAATAATTTTCTCAGCACCCACGCACATTTAAAATAAGATAGATTTTCTCTGCTGCAGACAGATACACCTCTGCACAGTAATTCATTATGCTACTATCTCCAAAGCTGTTTCTCTGAGAAATATGTGTACAGAGTTGTATTAACGGTGTACAGTTTTTGTGACGATAACTGATGATTTGTTTGACTAGGTCTCTTATGTATCAATCTAACTATTTTGTAGTTTGCACGTGATTTATTTTTGACTGCCTTAATAAAGTTCAAATTTTACTTGCTCTGGGTAATCAATCTGATTTCATTAATCTATTGTTAAATTCTTTCTTTAATGAGTGAGAGTTTGAGTAAATAATTTATCCTACAAAACTACTGATCTGAAAGTTACCAATACACTTCTAAATGGACAAGTACAAGTAAATTGAAAAGTGAGATTTTCTTTCATGAGATAACATTAAAATATATACATGTTTTCAAGTACAAAGTAATTACTTTAAGCAGTAATAGAGCATTTCTCATAAGATATATTAAAAAAACTCCAACAATGAAATTGCTAGTGTTGCAATTTCATTACAAACCCTTCTATATGCCAGCACACCTTCACTATTTCTTTTGTTGCCGTTCCTGATCAGTAGCATATCGTCTACCACAATTTATTATGCATTTTTTGGGACAAATTACTTTCATTGCTTCTGTTCATCTGCCATATATGGAAAAGCACAGAAGCACAAAAGATGCTACGCAATGATGATTAAGGTTAAATTTAAAAAACAATACTAAAATGAGAGTAACCTTATATTATGTGAAAATTTTATGTAGCCATGTAATGAAAAGCTTCGCTGTAACGCACACTTGGAGGTACCAGTAGTAAGACCAAAAGTTCAGGTGTAATTTTGGGAAGTAATTTTAGTGTAGCCATTATAAGATAGTGCCAGATGACTTCTGAGTAAACACGCATATTCATTCTCATTATTAATGAATTTACCACAGACTCCTTTCTTCCCTGTGAGGGCTCGCATATAATCTAGCTCAGCTATCCCCTGATGTTTAACCCTTTCTTAATATGAGGGATTGATTCACTGATATTTAAGATGAGAAGGGAAGAACTCAGATCACACAGGGCCTCTCCCTGAGGGATGCAGGCCTTACATTTAACCCACAGTCTCTCCATTTCTAACCCAGCAAAGTGAAGTCAAGAAAGTCTTTTAGAAAGGTATCTGATGTTGATCTGAAAACAGAAAGTCATGTAGAGCTGAGCACATATTTGGGTAATCTAATGTAGTTTATGAAATAAATTCAGAGAATACACAGATTTGTGTGCATACACTTGTATACTCGCAGTAAAAGCATCTTAATGGTGCTCTCTGTCAGAACAACAGCAAGCACACGTCACTTTG
>VXAV01003348.1:195728-241093 GCA_013399715.1 Alectura lathami
AAAAAAAAAAAAAAAAAACAAACCTACAGTCAAAATAATCTCTTACTGGCTCTGAGTACTCATTTGGTACTGTCTTCTGCAAAATGTTTTTCAAAATCGCAAGGATCTATCAAGTCCATCCCATACTGGTTTTACTCTTTGATTTGTTTCTTAATGCAAATCAACAAAGCGTAACATGCAGGCAAAANNNNAAACTTAAAAAAAACAGAAAAAAAAAAAAAAAAAAAAAAAAAAAGAGATGAACTCCTGAAGGGGAGCTTCCAAAATAAGGTGAGAAAGACTTCTCAGTTGTTGAGGTCATCAAAAGTGATGCCTTGCTCCTCTCTTTTACCCATGAACTCTGTCTTGCCAATTTGATGCATTCCAAGCAAAAAGAAAATATGGGGCAAAGCTACAACAATTTAGTGCTCTTCCTGCATTTCCTGTGCTCTTAGTTTCTTCCTCCCTGTATGACTTAAGAAAGGGAAATAAACACTTGCTATTCCTACAACAGACATGACTCAGAGACAGGCTGTGGCAGTTGCAAAGCCCCTGGGCCTTGAGTCACTAAATTTCTGTCTCAGTCCTATTCCTAGCAGATGCCTCTGGGAAAGCATCTCACCAGCCCCTTTCTGTCTTCTGGTCAGGCTGTCAGGGGTGTTTTTAGGCTCCTGTCCTCTTTCAGGACTCCTGAAAGCACGGGGCTGTCGCTGTCCTATGAGATTTTCCCTAGAGCAGGCCTAGCTGGTAGGCCACATGTTGATGCAGCGCTGGTGCACTACTTGTGCACCTCTGGTGCACTACTTGTAGGGAACACCACCTGCATTCAACTTTGTAGGGCTAAGCCCTACAACAAATGAGGAACATTAAATTCCCTTCTTTTGTCCTGTGCAAAGGAACAAATGAAATTGGTGAATAACAGTTTTCTGGACCCCTCTGATGAAATCATCCCTTCTTCTTAAATGTTACTCGTCAATGGAAAATTGGCATGTTTACCTCCTTCCAGGAGACCAAATGCAGAACTGCCTAGCAAAACATGCAAACAAAGGGAAGTGTTGTGAGCCAATATCGTTGACAAGTCAGAGGGGAAAAAACATTGTGCACGGATTACAGAATTTATCATTAAGAAGAAGAAAACCCAAACTCAAGAACTTTGCATGATACTTCAAAAGAAAAGAAGGAAAGGGGAGGTGGGGGTGGGAACTAAAAGAAAAGAAAATCTGTCAAGAATTTTCTCACTGTATCCAAAATGCCTCAGTGAGCAGTGATACAGAAACAAGCTAATTACTGTCTTTCTTTTACTCTCCTGGTTCTGAACTCCACACACAACATTTTTCAAAATTATTAATAAGGAACACTTTTATTTCCTCCTTATTAAGAGTTCTGGGGGTAAGAGCAGGGCATCTGACAGATATTGTATGGGATAGGGTAGAAACAGTAGGGAATGAAAGAAAGGAAAACGGAAGCAGGGAGGCGACTCTGAAATCCCTCCGTAGCTCCTTGGATACACAACCAAACTACCAGAGCTTTAAATCTAATTGGAGCCATTTCTGCTCTGCTATGCTCTTCAATATTTATCTCCAAGGCTCTCAGGCTTAGGGCACTGGGGAATGGAACACAGGGTTGTATCTGAACTGAGAAATGATCACTTCCATGAGTCCCTGAAAAGGAAGGCCAGCACTTGGGAAAATCGGGAAGCTGACAGAGAGATATGAGGAGCACAGGGAGAGCTGAGCACAAAAGCCAGGCTTGTAGCTGCTGGCGATGCTGTGCTGGGGGAGATGATGGGGGCAGACTCTGCCTGGGAGAGCCCAAGGGCTATGGGGCACAAGCAGAGGTGCTGTGGGAGCAGGAGGTGGACTGTCAGGCCCAACAGGGATGGCTGGTTTCAAGGCAGGGCCAAGGGGCTTTGTGTGGCTACAGACTATGTGTCATCCAACACCAGCCTTTGTTTTTGGCTCCTTGCTTCCATACGCATCAGAAGTTCAGATCAGAAAAACAACAGAAAGTCTTCCAGCACAGCTCCCATCCCCTCTGGGTACTGAATATTTTCTGAGTTTGGCCGAGCAGCTTACACCAGCTGCTTTTTTGAGTAAGTCAAGGAAGACAGCAGGAGCCGGGAGGCAGGGAGCATAAGCATCAGCTCTGACTGCGCTCTGCCTGTTCTACACGACCAGTTTAAATGCCTGCCTAACTCTTCACCAACACTAAATCACCATCTCTCTCCTCACAGGACCATCACATGTCGCATCGCACTCTGCCTTACATGACCTGCAGAGCAAGACAAGCTGGAATCACCAGACAATTGGCATCTGCGGGCGTGGACTCTCAGCCCAAGCCAAAAGCTGAGTGCTTAGCAGCAAGGCAAACCCTCTTCGTCATCACTGACAGAGCACTGTCTGAGTGTTACAGTCACACATAATCTGCTAAGCATTTCTACCTTTAGTCCTAAGGTAAATACTTAAATTCTCTCCAGGTTATAAATTTTCTTCAGTAAATGGACAGCTGTAAAATATTGCAGCACAAACATCTCCAGACAATGCCCTTTCTACAGCCTGCGCCATTCTGCACACCAGAGCTCTATAGCTAAAAGCCACTGCTTGTTCAAATGCAGCTCCCATCTGCTGGAGTTTTACCATTGTACTTGCCCACAGTCAACAAGAAGAAATGCTCCCTGCCATTTACCTTGGCAGATAGTCCAATGATTGCAAAGTAACTCCTCATTACAGAGCAGGGCTTACTAACCACTGCTCTGCACAGAAAGAGAGAAAAACAAACAAACAAACAAACAAACAAATAAATTTGCCCCTCTTATGGGGTCCTACAGGGTTTTAGGAAGAATTTTGTGATCCGTACATATGGATCTTTGGATTAGTTGTTCTAATTCTCTTTCTGGGGACCTTTCTAAATTAAAGATATTACATGATTTAAAGAGACCAGGCTTGATGATGCCGCTGGTCCCTTCAAATCTGAAGCAATCAGTAAGATTCAGCTCTGAGCCTGGAAATCTTCTCTAAAGCTGCAGGAGACACACAAGAAGAATGTGTCCTAGGGTAGAAGCAAGGCGGAGCCACTCATCCTGGCCCTGTACTGCCTCTCCTCCTTGTTCTGCCAGAAAGATGGGGCTCTTTTGTAGTGAGTTGTGTAAGCAAACCAAGCCAAAAACCCTCAAGTCAAGTGTCAGTCTCAAGCAACTCTACCTTGCTATACTCACGAACCTCTTCACAATGAGTCTCTGAAGTCAAACTCCCCAGAATTTTACAAAGAAGGAAAAAAATCTGTGCTATTCTGCCACCACCACCAGGACTGCAAACAGCCTGAGGATCTAGGACCTGTGGAAACAAAAATCTTCTTCTCAGGCATCCTGAGAAATATTTATACTCTCTTTGGATTAGCAAGGGGCAAAGCGGTGGCAGAATACCTCTTTCCAAAGTACAGAGCAATCACTGCTCTTACATAAAACAAGAGTTAATGATTCTGCTGATTTACAACCTATTTTCCACTAATACTTCCAGCAGTGGATTCTCAAGAGGCTTTCATGGTACGCAAATGTGGAATACACGACAGTGATAAAGCTATGTTTAGCTAGAAGATGAGAAAACAAATGATAGGTAGGAGCCAAACTTTCAAATCTGGGATAATTTGTTAACGCCTTGCAACTGAAGAAGAAAAAAAAAAATACTTTGACTAATTTTCTTTGAGTTATAGGATAAAAAAATCCCCTTTGCTTTCTAAGTAAACCCAATAGGGATCAGGGCACATCAATTCTGCTAATGGAACCTGGTTGCAGCCTTAATTATTATTATCTCTCTGTAATAGATTAACCATTTACCCAGATTATATAGACACAGTGAGATTAGATTAGATAGCCCAGGCTCCATATGCCTTTTCTATCTCCCCGTGCATTACAGCAGTTGACTAACTGAATCCCTGCTTGTATTCCTGGTAATGAGACACCTTAGTACCTCTATTTCCTGACCAAGGTTCAGGAAAGGAGGCTGTTAAAGAGGCAGTTAGATTTGAGGGATACACTGATTTCTAAGGTGATGGGATGTAGGGCCAAACAGTTATCATCAATGTCAGCTGTCATTTTTACAGCAAGCGAATAGAGATGAAAATTACTACCCACAAATACAAGAGAGGCATTCCACTTCCCTACACAGGGTCCAGCTACTGCCAGCCTCCTACGAGAAAATGGGGCCACTTTAGTTAGTAAGCTGTATGGGATGCAATCTCTTTGAATGAACAAACCCTGGGATTAGAAGAACGGGTTTGGATAAATCATGTGGGATTTGGGGTATTTTTAACAAGGTACAGCCAAGTTTTTGTAACCGAAAAAGCAAAAGAAGAAAATCTATATGCCCATACTGGGCTTGCAAGGTTACCTCAACTCGCCAGGAGGTTTTATCATCATGGGATGAGATAGCAAGTACATAAGAAAAGAAGAAAAGGCCTCCTCTGTCATAAAAAGCTGAAGCTTGCAATATTGTAAAGCAGCAGCAATGGAAATGCTGTGTAAATTCGGAAAGAATACCTCCATGCAATTGTCTACTTAGTTGTCAGTCTGTCTGTAAATGTCTTAAACAAATGATTGATCTGTTCTGAAACAGCAGAGACCTTAAGAGTTAGGAGAGGACTTCTCCTTTGGAGTCTTCATCTAACAATATCCCTTCCTACCCCTTCTACATAGAACAGATCACCTGGGCATAGCCCTGAGTAGGGGAAGCTGCATTTTGAATGCTCTGTACCAGGAGGGGTTGTAAGGGAGTTTGGCACCAAAGGCAGAGAAGAAACATAAATCCCTTCATGACATGTTGTGATTTGCAAGGTCTAGATTCCGCTCTGAAAGCCCCTCAATGATAAAATCAGGCGTAGTGAACAGCAAGGACAGCGCACGTCATCTCTCCATTCCAGAAATCCCTGACTTTAAATTCAGAGCAACTACGCTCGAAATTCTGGTGCTCATTGTGCTCATGAAAGCCAGCAGAACATAGTCACATAAAGAAGCCTTAACAGGTGAAATATGCGGAAAGTTTCATCCAGAAAATTATCCAATTCTCTTTTGAAATTTCTGGTTACCAAGTTTCTTCAGATGCATTCTGCTCACTGTCATGGATTCTCCCATTTACCATTTTTGCACCCCATATATTCCTTTTTCATCTGCTTAAAGAAATACAGTCTCTTTCCCATGGCACATCTCAGATGTAGATAAACATCACTGGGTCATCCTCTCAGGAAAAGTGGTCAAATGTTTGGAGAAATGCTTTAAAATGGCATTTATTCAGTGCAACTCATCAAGCTGCTCTGAAAAACATAAATACTGAGGACAGATGGAGAAAGGTTAGAAAAGCAAGTTACACTGACATTGTTCCCTGGTTCTTCTTTGTAGGAGCCCCACGTTTGATATTCCATGGAGCTCTGTGATTTGAGTTGGCTCGCTCCCTCCCTTTGCCCTGCCTCATGCAGACAGAATTCAGCTTCATTTCTTCAACAGCTAGAGAGAGAAAGAACAACATGGTTCCTTCTCCCTGCCTTGTAATAATGAAAAGCCGCATGAGATGACAAAGCGATGCATAGAGACCACTCTTACCCCCCCTTCCCACAAAGTCTCTGGAGTGCTGAGCTGGGATCTGGCATCCACTCACTTGATTGAAGTGCTTCCTGCTTTTGAGATTGCATTTACTTTTCTTTTTCTTTTTTTTTTTTGGCCAAGATATTGCATGGAGCTCAGTGTTACTTCTTCCCCCTGGTCAGGGCTCGCTTATTTATATTTGCCCGTTCTGAAAGCCATGAGTCACACTTTGATTTACAGCCTGTCCCAAGAGAGACAGGAGACCCTAATGAAAGAGCAGACTGCAAGGGTAATTAACACTCAGCAGACATTCAACTGTACGATTAGCGAGCAATATGTGGCTATGTGAGCACTGTCAACTGGAAAGGAGCAGGCAGAGGAGATACTCGCATACGCACCTTGCTACTCCACAGCCTTAATAAAGGAGAGACGCCCAACCCAAATCCCCACTGCAGGGAGCAAACCTGGCAGGGGTCGGGGCCAGGGAGAGCTGAGGCAGCCGTGGGGAGCCGGGGCTGGGTCACTGAGGGCTGCGGGCAGGAGGCTGGCGCAGTGCATTGATTGGGGATGCTGCGCTGGGGAGAAGGCGGGAGGGTGATGGATCGCCCCTGCTTAAAACAAACAAAAAACAGGCAGCTTGCCAGGAACGGCTTAGGCCAGTTTCATTAAAACTCTTCATTCATCATGCTGAAATGAGGCGGTGTTTGTTATTGCAGCGGTGCTGAGCTGGTGCAGTAGCTATCACGGGTGGGTGGTAATGCAGGGAGGGGGCAGTGGGAGGAGAGGGAGGGTAATGAAGGATGGAGGCGACTGGGAGGCAACAGGGCTCAAGTTTTGCTTCCCATCCACTGAAGGGACTGAAAATCCCCCTCTCTGCCTCCTGCATGGAGCTGGGCTGATAAGGCTTCACACCTATCCAGCCCAAGGCCAGGGATGAGAGAGGATTCCCTCCCTCCAGGTGTATTTATTCCCTTCATTAGACCAAATAATGGCACCACAACATGCTGGGGCTCACTGTGGTGTCAGGCTCAGCCGCGGCCGTGAATACACTTACTGTCACCTCAGGAAATCCTAACAGCATGATGCTCAAATAAAGGTCCTGCACCTGCCTGGAGAGGGAGAGGATGGAGCCCTCAGGCCTCTTCCATCTCTGCACTTGGTGACAGGTCCTATTCTCACTGCTCACACACTCCAAAGTATGGAGAGAGCAGAAACCACCCGGGGTGGAACCTGCCTCATACATACACAGCCGAGGTTCCGTGCTCGCACTGCTGCTTTCCACTCCACTGCATGTCCCAGGTGGCACTGGATACACAGTGCCAGCCACACTGGACAAACCACCTTGCCCTGGCAGTGTCTGCAGAGGGCCTGGCTGCGGCTGCTGAGCAGCCTTGTGAGCCACCTTAACACCTCCTGGAAGATGCAGTCCATCCACACCTGAACAAACCTTGCTCTCAACGCCCTTGTCAGGCTGCGGCCCATGCACCCTGCAGCAGCACATCTGGCACTAAGATCAGCCTGGGATTTCAAAGCCTGGCCACTGCAGTTCCTCCAGAGAAATCAGGCTCCATGTATGTATACTTA
This sequence comes from Alectura lathami, assembly GCA_013399715.1. NCBI lineage: Eukaryota > Metazoa > Chordata > Aves > Galliformes > Megapodiidae > Alectura > Alectura lathami. Next base: position 202,864 of record VXAV01003348.1, read on the forward strand.
CAAAATGACATGTAGACACTCCCACTGGTCTGTACACAGGGATATATCTTTGTGCTTGTACATGTGAGGGAGGGAGAGAGAAGAGACTTCATTCTGATATGCTTTACAGAGCAGCAAGAGACACTGCTGGTACAATTATCGTAAAAATCCAGGAACACAGCCATCTCAGGGATTGAGATGGAGGAAAAAATATGGATGACTGGGAACATTTACAATATATTCTTATCTTTGTGAATGCCCAACAAAAGAGAAAGGAAGCCTTGAGGTCTGCACATGCACATGTCTAAGCTGCATCATTAGCCTGGACTGAAATCACAGACCTCGGGTTCCCCAGCCTGATCTCCTTCTAACATGAAGAGATGACATTCATTTCCGTAGCAGGCTGCCCTTAGACGAGAAAAAGCTTCAGACGTGTTACCAACAACAAGCCACTCAACCATAAGAAAGCTGCCTCTAGGGAGACACTGGGAACACAGAAACAGGTACCTACAGAGTGCTCCAAGGAAACCTTAATATCCCTGTCTAGGTGCTGGGCGGCACCCGTCATCCTCACACCCTGCTTATGGAAAAAGGTCTAGTCTCACGGAGAGTAAGAATGAAGGCTCTACTAGTTACACTCGTCAGACAGCAATGCTATTAGCTGAAGAAATGAAATATCCCCAGTCCACCTTGGTGTCATCAGGTACAGGCTGCAAACTCAGGTTCTCACTGGCTGTTTTCAAAGCATCTACCACGGTAACAGCAGCTGCATAATGGTAATCAGCATTGGCCCAAGGCTTTTGAAAGGAACATTTTCTGGGAGAAAATTCAAGTTGAACAGAAAAGGCATGTTTTGCAGGAAAATATCAATTGTGCTGAAATCTTCAAGGAAAATTTTCATGACAGCATCTCATTTGGATAAGGCTGAAAAAAATTGCTTTTGCCTTATATGAATATAACACAAAGATGAAGTTAAATGCTTCAGTAAGGTTGAAGCAAAACATTTTTAGACTCTTTATAAATGCTTGCAAGATTATAGCATTCCCTACCATCTACTCTCAGTTCAGGTGCCACTAGTTCTGAACTCTTAGATTTTCCAGAGATGAAAAACTGGTTTTCGATCACTTAGAATTTTCCTAAGAATGTTTTTTGGACATTTTTACAATCTTCCACCTAGCTCTCTGTAACAAAGAAATAAATGCCTTCTCCCCAGCCATGCAGATGGCACACATAGTCCTTCAATGGAGGTAACCACAAACCTGGGCAGTTCCTGACCTAGCAGTTGTGCAAGCCAACGACTGAGCAGCTGCCAGCATTCACACCACTCACGTCCTTACAGATGGGTGTCTATTATGTGGCAATGGGCCTTTTAGAATGAACATAGCATACATTTTCCTGCAGGTCCTGCAAATCATATCTCTCCACAGGACTGCTAGGACTCAGAGGCAGGGACAGGACTTCACCCTCATGCCCCCAAGTCCCCAGTTCCCTGTTTTTCCAAACAAAAATCACTCATTTGTTTCCTAGCTTGCAAGTACAGGCCTGGTTTCCCAACCTCCACTGCCTCACCTTTGCTGATTAATAACTCACCCGCTAGAAAGTTTCTTCTCCTAATACTTGACCTAAAAATCCTCTGCACTTCCCCTGTTGGCTGGTGAGAATAATTGGTCTCTCTTCTCCCTGCAACACATCCCTTCATGTGTCAGCAGGCAGTTCTCACAGCTCCCTTCTGCTCTCTCTTCTCCAGACTTCAATGGCACTACCCCAGGGACGCAGGTGTAACTGGGTCCATTCACGCCCGGCTCTCTCAGCCTTCCCTCAGGGATCTTCCTGCTCTTGAAGAGCAGGTTTTCGTCTGGTTTTCTCTGCTTTAATGGTGCATGGGGTCGTTCTCCCTGCTTCTCTGACGTGTGTCCAGCACAGCTGTATCTCAGGAAACTGAATTTAAAGAGAATGATATTTGCCCATTTACATTGATTGTGGGACCGAAAGGTTCTAACAAACCCTATTCTAAAATCAATTATTCTGACTTAAAGGGCCCCTGCTGTATTCCAGTAATGAGAATCAAATATCACATTTCACCAAATCCCATTATACTGGCATGAATCTCCCATTACACTGTCAAGAACCAGGCAGTGTTACTCCATGGTGTCTTCTTTACTGAGAGACGATCATCCTGCCCAGAGGCTCACTTTGAAGGAGTTCTTGAGAGGCCCAGATCCTTTCCTGTGCTGCACCGAAGCCCTGAGTAGCACCCTCCTCGCTCACCCCTGGCGGTGCAGATCCCCTACGCAGTGCACTAAGGACATCTTCCAAGACGTGCCTAACACACAGCATTAGGTCCTTAGCTGTGACAGTTCAGAAGACAGAGGTGACATCTGTGGCCGCCTTCCTGCAGATGCATGTTCAGGAACCAGGGCTGCAGCAGTTTCTATCAGGCAACAGCTCTTGGCCCAACATATCATTTTGCTTTTGATTTTGCTCCATGCTCACGTCTGTAAGATGGTGGTAATTTCTACCAGCAGCCCTGGAAGGCAGCGAGCTCCTATTTAATGCTTGCTCTAACACCCCAGGACATACTTGGAAATGCCATTCCCCACATTTACGCATATTTGTCGCTTCTCACTGACCCCAAATCAAGGCCTGGACATTTCTCATTGGTCAGAGAGGGAAAGGAGAAAAGCTGAAATAAAATTTGAATCAAAACTTCCTAAATCTTGTGGAAAAGAAAAACTCTGAGTCCAGATCAAGGAATAAATTTTACAACTGGCACCTGTTTGTCTTCAGTACCAACAAAATGCAAAGCTCTGATGACAAAGAAAGGTCTAAGACTAAAAATGAATCCTTCTGGGCAGATCAAACTTTTTCAGATGAAGCCTTGTTCTACCAATTCAAATTAAATTCCTGCTTTCTCCAGATGGTCTCTCCTATCACTTCTCTAAACTAAAATAAGTGTGCAAAGGAATCCTTCTGGGCTGTCTTTCCACCTTTCATTTAAAGGACACTGCTATTCCTTCCACTCTTCTCACAAAGAATCAGGAAGTCAGGGCCTCGCAGCAGTGCAATCATAACCAAGGAAATCCCACCAAAACATGAAAAACACTTTATTTTTTACTGTGACGGTGGTCAAACACTAGAACAGGTTGCCCAGACAGGCTGTGGAGTTTCCATCTGTGGTGTTGCTCAAAACCCAAATGCACAGATCTCTGGGCCACCTGCTCCAGCTGACCCTGCTTGAGCAACTCTGTACCTTATTAAACCTTAACAGTTTCCTAAAGTAGGGCTTTCCTTCTTGCCTTCACCTTTCTATTCCCTTTAACTTTTTTCCTTTCTTAGAAAATGAAGATAATATTATTATTATCATTATTATGACCATCTGGGTCTTGGGCCACACTCACAGACCTGCTGCGCAGCTTGCAGAAATCTTTCAGAAGCAGCGAATAAGGATAGAAAAGCTCCACCCAAACCAGGACTTTTCTGAGGGATTGCTGGACACCATCAGACCCCGCTGGGTTAATCTGCTCTGCCCAATGTCATCCCATGGGATCCCCCCACTCCGTGGCCAGCCCTCCCAGGCTCAGGACTAGGGACTAAGTGGCAAGCAGAGGTTCCTACATCTAGGGTTTCACATGGAATGGGCTGGAGCCAGCAGGAGGGGACAGGAGACTTGGCAAGTGGCGTGCCAGGAGCAGATAACCCAGGCTCTCAGGCCCGGCTGCCGCCGCATGCCCTCAATAGAGGAGATGAGCACATTATCTTCCAGCTGCACATGCCTAGCAGCTGCTTACAGTGATCAGAGGGGAGATTTAGGCACACACGTATAAATACAAAACACTTACAGTCTTTTCAAAATTTTAAATCAAATGCATGTATCTGCTCCCGGGAAAAGACATGAAACAGGAGGGATTCACTGTGCTGCTGCACATTTCCCTCCCAAAGATGCCCCACCCATGGTCAGGGTGCTGCACGAGGCTGTTCTCACATGGCTTTTCTTCAGTGGGGGTGGTAAATGCACCGTCTCAGAGCTTTTTCCCAAAAATATGAGGGGAGGAAAGGCAAAAAGGAATTCTCCTTGAACATAAGGGTAGAGGCTCCCCAGAGCCTCACCTATAAAGGCAGGAGAGATCCCCACTCCTCACCTCTTGCGTCCCACTATCACTACACCACGGAGTGCAAGGATGTGGCTCCAAATAACACATACAACAGCTGTTTTAAACTAAAAAAGCAGCAAGGAACATCACGCATTGCTGACTTTTAGACGGAACTTAGCCGCAAATAAAACAGACAATGTGTCTGTGTGCTCATTTGGGGTCTTTTGTTTCATGGCTGATTATTTAATTTCAAGTGCCCTAAGTGTCTCAGGCATTTACCATAAATGAATGAAGATACTGCTCCTGTGTGTCAGGAATATACAAACTCCATTCAACAGGATACAATGAGCCAAGGTCACAAACAACCAGGGGGATATGCAGAAGAAGGAGTGGGTGGTTAGAGGCAGATTGCTATCACTCAGAAAGGCCTGGACACAACACGAGGGCTTCTGTTCAGCTTGTTTTGGAGGGGCTTTATTAGCTCTTTCTTCTCCAGTAGGCAAGAGGGAGTTGCTTCCTGAGCAGGCTTGGGGTTGGTGTAAGCAGGTAGCAGAGGGGACACACAGAGGAGAAAAGAGATTATGGGAACATCCAGGCATTCCAACCAGGCCCAAAGTCAGCTGCCTTCCACTCCACACTACCTGACACTGAAAATCTTTCCTCCCCCGTCAGCAGGTGGAAGTCCTCAGCCAGCCCAGAGGTAGTCTGAATCTCCTCTATCATTCCATCTAGTACAGAGCTCCACATGAACCAGCCCTGTCCAGCTCCTTCTGCTATGGAGCAGCACAGCCCGTGTTTCTTAAATAATCCATGGTCTGCAGCCACTGACAGTTGTTAAGCAAACAGGTGTCCTACTTATCTGTGCTTGCTTTTTCTGAATCTCTATGGTTATTTTGCGTGAACATCACAGTTTTCAGGGGTACATTTTGGCTCTTATCAGGTAAGAAAGGAAAAGAGAATAAATAATTTCCAAAACATTTTGGTCTAAATTTGCCTGCCAGTCACAATTTTCAACTCGAAAAGCTCTCTGGCACAGCGCTAGGAAAGCTATAAGCTGCAGAGCTGCATTATTCAGTTTCCTCCATTTCTAGATGTATTATTTAACTTCTTGGCAATAATGTCAGGGACATAATCCAACAGAAATGCAGAGAAACAAAGGAACCCAAAATTTCAGAACAGCTCAAATTGGTTTTTAGTGCTTGCTTTATAGAAACTGGGGAAGATAAAAGAAGGAATATCATGATCAGTTTAGAGATGACAGCACAGGCAGACGCTTAGGGAGGCAAATCTAGAGCCCCCTTCCTTTGGCTTTTAGGAGGAAATTTTTAACTACAGGAGACAATGGGAAACTCCCCTGGCTGCTGCTTGTCCCCCCTGTCATCCAACGTTGCTCACCCACTCACCTCCTTCTCAGGTTAAAAGCCACATTTCTGAAGAGGAATTTATTGAGTGACCAGTCATTTACATGCTCCACTACTCAGCTTCCCCAGGGCAATATAAATTTCTTTTTCACAGGTGTCCATGAGACTGACTTATCCAGAATGCACATCCCCATGGGTGAAATACCACGGACATTAACCACCCATTACCAGCTCACTCCCCGGTTGTTTTTGCCACCCTAATCCCACTTGTACTCAGCCCCAGTTCTCTCTAATATTTGTTTATTCTCGCAGTAAGATCATCAGGGTTCCTTGCTTTATTTTACAGTGATAAAATGCCCACAAGGAGTAACAAGACAAAGGAGAATCAATGTTTATAGTTTACAAGGTGCCTTGAAATTCTGAGATTAAAGGTCCTTTTTGCTATTATTCTAAAGTACGCTTAAACAAATACCCGCTGCTCTCAGATACCAGAATATGTCCCTTTCCCTCCATTATTATTATTACTCTAAAAATATTAAATGGCCCTTCATTTTCTTCAAGGATCAAAAGAGCTTATGACAAATACCAATTTGTTCCTGACACTGAGGAGCAAGCTGAAACACAGAGAAACCAAGCACACGCAAGTCCACAGCTGAGACACGAAAATAGATGCCCTGATCCTATCCATGCTGCCTTCACTCCAAGGTGCGCTTCTTCACTGTCCCAGGAGCACACGCTGAAGGTGGCAAGGGATTTGCAAGTGCAAAGAATGAGACTGACTAGAGAGGGGGTGAGAGGGCTTGCTACGAGGGTGAGGGCACAAAACAAAGATCTCACTGACAAGGAGCATGTCTGCATTGCCCCTGTCATGCCATGGCGGGGGGCACATCTGCCTGGCTAATGCTTCATAACTCTGAGGTTATATATTTAAAATATTTTTATATTCTCAGACCTTTGATATCATAAAGTATGCTCTGTACTGCATAGCATAACAGTAAGATGTCTGAGGCTTTAGGGAGAGGGGGCTGGGAATAAAAGTGCCTCCCTACACACAAACCAAGTCCAGAGCAACCTAGCTATTCTACAGTAAGGGCTCTTAAAAATGCAGTGCTGTCATTTGATATAGGTTCAAAGAGACAGCAACAGACCAAAAATAGCTTTAATACAAGATCTTCAGCCACCAGTTTTTTGAAGAGCTTTAACAGCTGTGGGGCTACAGGGCAGCCCCTGGCAGAGCCCCTAACCCAGCCCGAGCAGTGAGTCTATCAGAGATGTTTGCCAGCCCAGAGATTGTCACAGATTTGGTCCCTGAGCTACATGCCAGTGGGGCACAGAGATCTGCAAAGGACAAATCATATTATAAAATCCAACAGCCAAGAGCTCTCCTGGGATTGCTTTTGGATGCCAAAATGCAGTCTGCATTCATGGGGCTTTACCAGTTGAACACACAGGCAGAGCTCTTCAAACAACCTTTCTCTCACTGGTACTGGTGGGACAGTGGAGCAGATTTTATGTGGAAACCGAGCAAAAATAGATCTAGCCCTTTGGAGCTTTCCAGGTTTGACACCCAGCAGGAGAACGTGCTGCAAAACAGCCCCCTCGAACATGAGGAGGACTGCAGCAGGAAGCAGGAGATAGTCTCAGGCCCCCAAAGAAACTCCCGGAATGGCAGGATGGCAGAGAGAAGCGCGGGTGGATTCCTGCCCCTCACGAGGGGAACCTGGCAATCATGCAAACAGGGTTAGGGGGAACAGAACACGGCTCCCACCCCCATGGCTCCCAGCCCCTCACACCCCCTCCCTGTGGCTGGGGAGGCAAAGGGGCACTGCTCTGAGCCCCTGAGCCCCTACACCGGCAATGCAAATCCCATGGGAAGCGGTGCTGCTCGTCCCCATTTGTCATCGGGGCCGGCATTAACTGAATGTTTAAAAGTCATGATGTCATCGCTATTAATCAGGGCCCCGCTGGGCCATGCTCTGGCGCTGCATATTAATCACCAGCGGCCCCGGGACTCACTTATCTGGAGAGGCTAAGTTTAGATCCATAAAACATGATTTATTTTTAAAAGTAGCATTATTAAAGATGAGCTACAACTTCGTTCTTGCTCCCGCTGGAGTCTCCTTTAGGAAAGGGTTGGTATTTTGGAGTCAGTACGGAAATGATCCTTGTTATTTTGAGCTTGACAAAGATGTCGGGTGTGATACCAGCCTTTGAAAGCCTTGGATCTCGCCCCCACAAAACAGTCATCCCTATGCCCCAGCGGAGTCAGAAACAAAGATCCCAGATGAATCAGTTTCAGCTGCAGACAGGACAGGGCTAACAGATCAGCAAGGAACACAGGTGATGTTGAAAGGACACTGAGATACAGCCTGCACTCCATTACAACAGCAGCTAACATCTCTGTCCCAACCCACAGGACTGGATATGGCCTTTACCATCAGGTGAGCCCCTTGAATACTGGCCCATAGCTGACATCCATTGAATTACCTTATTTTCTGTGCTCTGCAAAGTGCTTCTGTTGGATCAGCAGCACGATTGATCCACACAAATGAATTTGCAAAAACCTGTCTGCACTCAAATTTATACGAGTTTAACTACAATCACTTTAACAACCGCTTTAGCCCTGGCCCAATCTGCACACAGGAACTGTACCTGTTTAATAAAATCATTTTCTAAAACCGTCTGCTAAATTTTATTTCTCTCCGTGTGCATCTGTTCTTGCTTTATATTACAGAGGTTCTGGTGCCAGTTTAGCACAACAGATAAGTGGGGTCCCCCAACCCAAAGTAAGAGGCTCCACCAACCCATTCCAGCAGTTCAATTAACCCTGTCCCTATGCCAGCCTAGTTAGCAGCACTGCAAATCCCATGTGCAGGGCAAGACAAAAGATCTGTCAGATAGAGCAGGAGAGACTAAAGCCTTGCTGGCACAAGACGTGCGATGTCCATCCCATCAGTGAGGGAAGACTGCTCGTTCATCAGCCATGACAGCCATCAGCATGACCACAGCCTCCTACCACAGGAACCGCTTGGTTCAGGTCCCCACATGGCCGCAGGAATCATAGGGTCTGCATCATTGCCACACCGCCTGGTCCCAGTTGGTCACCACAACCTACCCTAATCTCTTATGGTGACAATCACCTGAACCCTGGTCTTTACGCTAGCTTCCCCACCTCCTGCTCCCATTCCCATGAGGAGTGAGTGCTGAGGCATTAGACGGCTTCATTGCTCCTGAGCTGCCGACCCTGCTTCTTCTCAGCCAGCCATCCCAGCCACGCCGTCCCCTCAGGCAACGTCCCCTCAGCACATCCAGATGGGCACATTGCCTCTTATCATAAGAGAGACACAACGCTACGATCAGTCACACTGACAGGCCTCAGGATGCCACACAACAGCAGCAAGGGGACTCGGTGGTTCAGGAAATTCATCAAAGTGCTTCGATATGAAACTGGCTGGCTACTGTTTCCAAGGAGCCAAAGATCGGCCTACCAGTCTACAGGCAGTAAACAATCCCTTACTGCTGGGCTGCTCCCTCAGCCCACTCCTCTCCCTTCACATAAGGCTCCTGATAAACATGATCTCACACACAGCTCTTCTCCACTGACCTCATGTGAAATCCCCAAGCCTGAATAGTTTGACTATTGATGATGCGCTTCAGAATTGGCCTGCCAAAGCACAACCAGCAGAGGTGAGCAGGGCTCCTGCAGTCTTACTACAGAGGGCTCTGGCAGTGACATCTGCTCCCAGCGGGGCCAAGGGAGCAGGGGAAGGCTCTCGAAGCATCCTACGTGACAAGGTTAATTTGCAATTGCCTATTACCTGTACCTCTGACAACAAACACAATTACCACACGATTTACCAGCACATCCCTTTGGGAGGCAGGACCACAGCACGGTCCCTCCACCTCAGAATTATCAGAGTTGAGCTCACCTTGGAGGGCTTACCCTGACTGGCTTAGCTGCCATTTTCTGCAGAGCCTCTGCAAGGTTCAGATTAGAGGAATGCGTGTGTTACATTTAAACAGGTACTGTGGGCTTTTTCTTCTTTACCTTTTTTACCTTTTCGTTTTACTGTCTTTTGCAATCCAAGGCAAAGGATGGAGAATGTGGGAAAAAGACTGCAAGAAGACAAAGTCCAAGCTTCCAAAGCTCTGCTTTTCCTTCTAGTGGGAGTATGCTTGGACATCTACCTCAGGCCAGCAGGCTGTGGCAGGATGAGATAAAAGGAAGCAATGGCAGCTCCACAGCAGCTGCTCAGAAAAAATAACAAGTACCTTCCCCACCCGGTTTGACTAGGCAACTCTCAGATGGAGCAAGAACGGGGCTTTGGATCAGCTTTCCCTATAGAAACCTACAAAAGACCATCACCTCTTACCTCCATGTCCACATGTTAACGGCTCTGGTGCCCTCTAAGGGGAAAGCTGTACGGGCTCCTTACCAAAAAAAAAGAATCTTTCTGCAATCTACTCCTGCATATCTCCTCTTTCCCATTCAAATCCCCGGTGATCTATGCTATTTAAATCCCTATTTCACTGTAGCTGGGTCGTCATGTTCCTCTGCTCATTAGGCTGGCAGCACAAGCTCAGCAGCATTTGCACTTCAGCATCAGAATTTTTGCTGTAAAGTACAACTGTCATCCACTTGCCTGGACACGATGCTTCTAAAAATAGACTCATCCATGTTGTCTCACTCTCTAACAAAACCAGCAGTCTCTCTTCCTGAAGCTTGATCACCAAACTCCTTTCTCAGATCTTCACAACTGCTGCCTTAGTCTCCTTTTTGCTACATAAAATATTGCTGGTAAAACTCTTCCTTGCCAAGCCACCAGCCCACATCAGACCTTCTGCTGAGCTCCTCCACCCTCAGATCTCTGATGGTCAGTGGATGGGCACTCACCCCACACATACTTATTCTCCTGTGATTAACAGCTTAGGCACAGCCTGTCACTGACAGTGAACAGTCACAGCGGGCTGCGAAACCATATGAGGGCACGTGAACAGCGAGTAACGAAATCCCTATTTATGACAAGAGTGTGTCAGCAAGGGAAAGTCCCACTTCAGACAGAAGCAAATACCTTATCCTGTCTGGAGCAGGCTCATCCTGCAACTTGGAGGGACAGGAAGAAATTTATGTCTCCCATAAAACATGCAAAATCTCAGGCAGGTTTTTTGGCTATACCCACAGCGCAGAGAAGCCATGCCAAGGAAAGCACAATTGCAGCAGCATAGAAGTGACCTTCTTGCCTCCCCCAGCTTAGCCTTCCTCTAGACCTCATAGTGTCTGACACCCACAGGGCCTCACACAACTTAACAACACAGAACAAGGCAGAGGAAGAAGAGTTACAGCCCTTCCTTCACCACAGGCGAGAGGCTTTTTGGGCTCAGGATGGTTCTGGTGGTTGTGTCCTACTGCTGGTGCCCTCCATTTTTGGTCTCTCCAAGCAGTCTGAAAAGATTGCAGGTCTTCAGATTGCTGTAAGGGAGAATTGAGACTTCATTATCGTGTGGAATTAGTGATGAAAAGCAGTATCTCTGCATATCCCAGGGCTCCAGAGCAGAGTACATACCAAAGCCTTGCTAACTGTTTATTATGGAGATCTAAAAATCAGTTGTGCGTCTGCCTAACTCCTGTTCTCGATTGATGAGAAGAGAGCCCTGAGGGAAGGGAAAACATTTTCCAGGGAAGAAGCTTTTAACATCAGAAGGCAGGAAACCAAACAGCACTCCTCATGTCTCTGCCTTACATGCTCAGTGCACCACCAGCCCTGTGAGAGGGAAGAATCAAGCCATCAAGCTGGCCGTGGGATGTAGGGAGCGCTGGGCAGCTGCTCACCCACTGCAAGCACTCAGCAGTGCTAGGAGTGGAGAGGAAGAGCTCTTGCAGCCATCCTAGCTCACTGCAAAAAATCCACCTCTCTCTCCCTCAAACCACAGTGGGAAAAAACTCTGGCAATGAGCTCCACACTAGAATTTGAGCCACTCAGCTGTAGTTCAGTCTCCCATGGGAGAGAGGTGAGGTCTGTCACAGATCTCAGCAGTGTCTGGTCACAGAGTGTGGGCTGGGAGGTGAGAACATCCCACTCCTGAACTTTGGCTTTTTCGTGGTCTGTGCCGTGCCAGGGGCAAGGATGCTCCTGGTTCCCACCAGCAGATAGACTGTTTCCCTAATGCTTTGAGCACTGCTTTTTTAAAAAAATCACCTGGCATCTTGAACTATCATTTATAGATCTGGGGAAAGCAGCCACCTAACAATCTCCTCCCAGTTTGGTAACGGCTTAAACACAATACAGCTAGCATATGTGAACTGACAATCTTGCTTGTGTATAATCATCAAGAACCTGCAGCTCCTAGTGTCTCCTGATTTCTCCTCTTTCTGACAACACATCTTTTCTCAAAATCAAAAAGGTCACATTGAGTCTCTGTGCTGTACCCAGAAGGTACAGTCACTGCATGAGCTGGAATATCTAATGAGGAGACCAAGTCTCCTGCTGGCATCCACTGCAGATCCAGCATTGTCTCAGCTCCACCACAGCACATCCACACATCTTGCAGAGCAGACACAGAGCAATGCCAAGTACTGCAATGGTTGAAGGGGTCTGAATGGGTTTTATGATGTATTGCCCTACATTATGATGGATTCTCTTGCTCAGATGGATTTAAGTTTCTCTAGCTCAGCTCCAGAACATCCATTCACAGACTCTAGCACTGCCTGTGCTTTTCAGCATCACCACACAGAGTGCCCTCGAGTTGTTATTAGGATTATCCGCAAAAGAGGCACACTACTATGCTGCAGAGCCCTTCTAGGAGCAGGGTGAAAATACTCTTCAATTCTACGACAGCATCAAACCAGGAGAGTTTTGCAACATGAAGCTGGATGATAGCAAAGTATATCTGCAATTGCTTCCTTACTGAGAGACAAACTAGGAAAACATGGTTGTGACAGATGCAGCAGAAGGACCAGGTCAGAGGGGACCACAAGAGCTGGAAGGATTTCTTCCCAGTCCTCACCTCACCTCACCAGTGAAAGAAGTTGATTCTTTTCTCTGCTTACTTTCCTTTGGTTCCCAGCTGCATCTCTTCAGAAGGCAGATCTAATGAAAACACAGGAGGGTCTGTTCTTTGTGACCATGAGGTTAATAAGAGTCGAACACAGGAGCAGCAGGAGCTGCAGGAAGAATAATTCCTTTTAAAGCTGGAGATAGGAAGCCTATAGGTGGTAAGTGTGACATTTCCACATGGAGGAGTCCGGTTTAATTACCTACAATTCAAAGGTAGGAACTTATACATTAAGGAAGGCAAAAAGAATGTGGGGGGAAAGGGTGACTTTGGCCACTCATGTAGATTTAACATCATTAACTCTCTGGCTTGCAAGCATGTCACTGTATTTTCACTGGCCAAATACCAACACAGCTAATTGCATTCATGTTACCTGCAGCTCAATGAGAAATAGTCTCTTCCTCATTGCCTGCGCTGTAGTGTAGTACGAAAACACACAGCAACACCAGGCAGGGCGGCTCTGCTTCATTTGCAGGTAAAACAATTCCTGTGTGCATTAAGCTTGGCACAGTAAGACACACAGACAACATCAAGGAGCTGGAGCTGCTGTTATTCAGATGGCATTCAGTTCTGGCACGCTGACAGAGACAGCATCCACAGGTGTTAAGTGCCTGAAAGTTATTTGGCAGAGCCTGCATGACTGAGTAGTGCCGGTAATCATAAAACCTGGCCAACTGAACATCTGAGTCACCTATTCACCTACTCAGTATTTGTGTATGCTACAGGCAGGCATATGGTTTACAGCAAACTGGGGAACAGACTCCGCCACACACTCATTTCTTCCTCTTCCCTAGGATTCGCTGATGCATTCTCAGTTGAGACGGACACGGGCCAAACTTCCTTTCCAACATACCACTAAAAAGGCTATATCCCGGCAGCTGTTGTTATTGCCTTCATCTCCTCTCTGTTGCTTAGGCCTGATGAAATGAGGAGCCAGTGGCTAAGTTACTGGGCTTCCAAAGTCAGACATACTGAGAGGACCAAGGTCTTGGTTCCCAGACAGATTTTCTGGTGTTATAAATCAGTGTAAGAGTCTCCCATTATCCCTGTTCTCATGTCTGAACACTATTTGCATCTCTTCAGTTGCACCAATACAAGTGACTGTAGAGTCATAGAAAACAAAATACAACTAGGTTATTTAAAAACACACACACACACAAACACCCACAGACAAATAAAACCCAGCAGCAAAATAGCGTTATTTTCCTAAGCTGCCTGATGGCAGCCCCTCCAGCACTGCAGCTCATCCAGAGGAAAACAGTGCCCTGAGAAGAGCTCCTTTCCCTGGGCCTTCTCCTGATCCCACAGCAGCAAGGTGTCAGTTCGTATTTTATGGATTACAGACAGCAAGAGAGAAGGCAAAGGAAGAGAAACAACTTCCACGTGTGGATGTTAGAGGAGGCAGAACATTACATGGAGTCATCTAACGCTCTCTTTGCACCTCCCTCCACCACCACTCCCAGCTGCTTCATGATCTGGGGGATCCCTTTGGCACCCCTCTCCCATGTCACTGGAGTTCCTGGCCAGTGAAAATGCCTGTGATTGATGTGACTAGGTGATGGATAGAGCAGCACCAGAGATGAAACAACAGCCTGAGATGTTAGGACAGGGTTTTAGCATAGAGATGACTTGTACACATGTTTGGGAGCGCTCAGGAGGAACTCTTTCCCATAGAGTTGAAATAGGAAGCCACATCCAGAGCATTAGCAGGTACTAGGTCCAAAAGGGCTCTGGCTTTTCTGCTTTTAAAGACTACCCACTGTCCTCTGTCAGGAAAGCTGCCCTCCTCCTTTGTTCCCATGAAAGACTTAGGGAAAATTAAAAGGCAGCTTTTTCAGAAGTTGACATCTCCAAAGCAACAGAGGAGGAACACCTATGATTTCTGACACCCTTCCCCTACCTCATTCTCTATGTGCTGGCTACAGGTGACTAAGGAGCAGATGGCAGATCTAGAAGGGCAAAAATCTTCCAGAGGGTATCCACTATGGTTTTATTATGGAGAAGCTGGAGTCTCTCCACGGCTGAGGTTGTAATCAGCTTTCACTCTCAGCTCTGACTTAAATAACTCTTCATATGCATTCTGCTAACTTCAGCTTGTAATTGCAGGGTTTGGTATTGAAGCTAAAAAGATTGTTTTTCCCCCTTCCCTCCTCCTCATCGCAATTGGAAGAATTTGGACCCATAATTCAAAGAGTTAGGCAATGCCAGACTGAACCTTTGCCAGGCTTCTCACTTCAGAAGAAAAAAACAAAGCAACTCCCCCCTAAAAAAGACCAAGAAGGTTTTTTCTTCTCCATAAAGGACTCAAAATTAAAATCTCTTAGAAAACATATGCACAGGCAGCAGTTGCAGAAAATAAGGTGCAAGTCAGAAAGTCATAAACCACCAATGCATTTATAATCGCAATAAACCAAACATACGCACAGATGATACTCTGGTAGCCAACGCTAGCTGGAAAACATCCCAGAAGCTGAAATCACACAGCTGAGGAATATTGGGGGGTTTTGGAAAAAGACAAAATATCCCTAAACCAGACTCTCTTCCACTTAAAACATGGAAAATTATCAAAACATTTTCCACTTCCTTTGGAAGTAGCAAATTGCTGCATATAGAAAATGTGAGATTCATCCTATGCTGCACTAATGCAGATTAGTCTTTCCATTACTTTGGCTGTGTTTTTTATTTTAGAGTTATTTATTTTACGGTTTTGGCCCCAATTACATGTGGAACCTAGTATTTTTGCAATTTGCATAAGTTGCACTGCGTTCAATATAAAATACAACCCAGCCACTTAGTTTTCTCCTGAAAAAGTACCACTCCTTCCCTCAAAGAAAAGAAGAATCCCTCTCTGAAAATTATTAATCTTCCAGTTTTTCATATTAATAGCTGTCTTCAAATTACTTCTTGTGCCCAATTAACAAGTCCTTTTTATTTTTTTTATTTTTTTTTTATTTTTTTAATTATTACCGAGAACCCAACTGTATTTGCTGTAGTAGAGAATATCATGTGGGAGAGCCGTGCATCTCCCATTCACCCCTGACAGGAGGCCTGGGAAGCCTTGCAGACATTTTTTTTTTTTTGGCCTGAGCATTATTTCATTCCCATACCCACAGAAAATTCCTGTGAGAAAAGGGGAGTTACTCAGGCTGCAAGCTTGCAGGGCAAGGAAGCACTGCATCAACGGGCAGAAATCCAAATGTACCCAGAGCAGAAAGATGAGGGGGGCAGGCAGGGTCCTTAAGCTGCTCACGAATTAGCCTGCACAGAGTACCAGAAGAAATATGGGCCCCGCATAAAGAAATTAAAGCCTGTACACGCCTCATTAATTTGGATTTAATGATTTCCAAAACTTAGACCTGTAAATACTTATGCACATGTATAACTTGAGTCACGGGCAGTTCTCACATTGGCAGTATGAATTCACAAACTTTATATCACTCATGTAGTTACACGGCTACAGCACCCAGTGGCTGCTGCGTCAAGCCTCCCTTCCAGGCATCTAACAGGAAATATAAAAATAAGGTAAAAAGAAAGCAAGTACATTATTGAATGACATCCTGCAAAGTAAGAGCTGAATTGTTCAGCACCCTGCCGCATGTTCCAAAATACCCTTAATTTGGCCTCCCCGGTGAGCAATGACTACCCATTTCAGAACAATTGCAACCAGACATTTAAAAAATCATTGTCTACAAGAAAACAAATCCGTGGCAGGCATGACGTTTTGACATCCTTCCCTCCCGTGGACAATTGAAGCTGGCATATAAGTAATGTACCAGTCTGGTTTGATGAAATGGACACTGTGACCCTTTCTTTACACTCGAAGATTGATTGATTGTTTGTACCTGAACAATCACGCCTTAGCAAACAGTCCAGGAGAGAAACAAACCTTTGGCCACAACATCTAACTTCTGCTAGCAGCATTTCACAGCTGTTACTTCCCTGTTTACTCAAAGGAGCTCACATCTTGCTTTGTAAAACGCTTTATGTTCCCATCCTCATTTCCATACTCTGCTGTAGGTAAAAAACTATTTCCTTTGAATTCTTTAATTGAAATACATCTGATTCCACAGGCGCTTTCCAAGATTTGTTTACAGCAGAACTAGCCATTTAAAAAGCCACAATGTTTTTAAAGGAACACATCCCCTTAGTCCTATGGCAAACAGCTCCTCAGATTACTGTCAGGAAGAGTATTCTCCAACACATTTTGTCTTTCACCCTCTCCCCGTTAGCTTTTTGCACTCCTCCCAGCTTGGACAATGAAAATCAATGCAGCCAGTTTCCTTTTTCTCTCCAGTCAATTTTGGCATAAGGTGAGGGAGGGGATGGTTTTGTTTTAAGACAAACTTTATGTGCTGTAAATTTAAAAAAGTGAACTGCTTAATGGGAATGATTTGCTCTTTGATGGGAGGGGGCAGGGAGTAAAACCAAAACCTTTTTTTTCCTTTGCTTTTTAAACGAAACAAACATTTGTCAGCCAAACGTGAATTGACAGCATTCCTTTAAAAAGCAAAATGAAGCTAGCCCCAGCTGGGCACTCACCAGGCTGCTATATTTGTGCCTCACGTGTGGGGCCCATGTGCTACCCAGCCTCCCTGGATGCGAGAAGCCCCGCTGCACTGTGCCCTCCCCCGCCCCTCTGGCACACTCCAAGAGCACAGCCGTGCTTCCCCCAGCATCCCACTGGCACGCAGCTGAGGCAAGCCCCCGCAGCATCTCTGCTCCATGGCTGGTTCCAGCCCTCTCGTCTGATAGCACCCATGCCCATCCTTCCTCCAGACTTCTGAGCTGCATGAGGAAATCGGCACTCACCCTTCCTGAAAGGCATCCTAGGGGAATAGTACAAGCTCTACTGAGCTTTCACAAATCAATCCTTCTTTACTTTGGCTAGTGTAAGAAACAGCAAAATCTATAAGGAGACTAAAAAGCATTCACAATAGCATTCTGACTTTGTTTACTCATGACTTGGAAACATTTTTTGGATGGGCTTGCTAGGTAGCGAAGGATCCCAGTTCATAAACAGGAAGGAAACCCTCTTCTGTCTTTTCAGCAGCTAAATTTCCTCCTCCTACCTGGTTTCACAAAAGATCCCACCACTATTAAAACATATCTTTCTGCTCCTCCATGTAACCAGCATTCCTCTTGTTCTTAGCTCTCCCTGAAGGCTGTGGCTCGCGAGTAATGCTGACAGCCATCGTGCTGATTTAAAATGTCCTGCTTCTGTCTTAATGCAGAGAGACTCGAGATACTCATAAAAAACTCCTAAAGCTCCGCAGGTTGCAGCCTGGAATTTTAAAATGAATACAAATTTCGGCGTACTTTAACTGGACCACAGCTGCAGCCGTTCAGGAGCTGCTTCTGGAGGACCCCAACTGTCCAGGGGCAGGAATGATCTGCAATGGGATACATGGCACAACTTTGGAACTTACAAATAGGAGGGAGAACGACTTTTTGCACTGTCTGACAGTGAAAGGACAAGGGGGAATGGTTTTAAATTAAAAGGGGTGAGGTTTAGATCAGATATTAGGAGGAAATTCTTTACCCAGAGGGCGGTGAGGCCCTGGCCCAGGCTGCCCAGAGCAGCTGTGGGTGCCCCATCCATGGAGGTGCTCAAGGCCAGGCTGGATGGGCCGCGGGCAGCCTGATCCAGTGGGTGGCAACCAGCCCACAGCAGGGAGTTAGGGCTGGGTGGACTTTAAGGTCCCTTCCAACCCAAGCCATTCTGTGATTCTGTGATCTTTGCTCATGTGGTGGCAGATATCCCCTCTTCCTTCTCTGAGAAAAACAGGCATCTGCTGTGTGTGTGGCTGTTTGCCTGCTTTCCTCTTCCCCCCAGGCTCAGGCTGTTACCATTTCAATGAGACACACCAAGACTTAATGACCTTTCCTTACTACACCAACAGCTTCACAACAGTTTCAGAACACTGACCACAATTCACAGCTGGTTCTCCGAATCAGTGCAGTGTTGATTTTAACAAAATTACTCATTTTAACGAAATCCAAAATAAGCAAACACCTACAAACTGAGGGCACAACTCTGAAACAGAAAACGAAACGGTGGATCTCCTTGCTTTGCCTACATTAGCTCAGAGCATTTCTGACCAACATAATCCTTATCAGCATCAGACAAGAAAGTCCTCACAATTACATTTTTTTTTTCTGCTGAAACACTGTCCTAAGTGAAGTTTCTTGCCATTCAAAGGGAACAGAGACTTCTGGTTATGGAGTTAGTTTTCTCTTGGGGTCTGTTCAGCTCCTCCTGAAGAGCATGGTTTTTGTTTGCTGATCTGTAATTATATAATCTATAAATGCAGGTCACTTGAGAGTGTGGGAGAATTTCTACTAATAAAGCCACTTCGACAATTGCTGTTTAGTTTCAGGATTTGTGTACTGCTAAAGAAATTAAGAAAAGAAACAGAGACAAGAATTAGGTCTTCAGCAGTCATCTGACATCCTATTTTAAGCCTGTTTCTCATGACATGGCCTCTGACATTTTTTTTTATAATGTCAGTGACTTTCAAAAAAAACTAATTTTCCGTGCACTTGCGCAGTAGATCTCAACACGATGAGTCTACTAGACTGGTCTTACTCTCTCTGCTGCTGCTGTTGTTGTTTGTGTGATATAAAATGGCAAAGTGAATGAAAGGACATTTTGGCAACTGAGAAACTCCACCTTTAGGTAGCTATAACCAAGAATCCAGTGTATCCTATTCATTTTATACCGTGAAAAAAACTACTAGTCAAGGCATCACGTGGTCTGTCTTTTGGGGAGGGTTTTATTCCCTTGTTTATCTATCTCATAAGGCAAACATCTGTTCAAAATCAGGTAAGCTCCAGTTGAAACTTTAACTACAGAACAGCTACAGTCAATTCAGGATAACTTCAGTTAGAATGCATTCACCAGAGCCCTAGCACAAATTATTCACCATATGCAGAAAAACTACAAACAACAATTTTTTACAGAACTAAACACACCTTAAAATTTGCATTGTAACACAGGTATCTTTAAGATTGGAGTGTAGAAAGAGTTTCCACATAAAATGGTAAGGATTTTTTTTTTTTTTTCATTTTTTTTCCATTTACACAATTATGGCCAAGGAACAGAGTATTCAGAAAGAAATCAAATGGGAAATGTAAACGTGAAGGCACTTCAGAAGCCACTTCTGTTAGAAACAAGATGTTCCTGTGGGCCTGCATCAAGCACAGGAGTGACCGGATTTGACACAAGAAGATAATGCAATCAGGTTGTTTCTGGTGCTAATACGTAAATCAAAGCAGAGCTGCAAGAAATGGGCTGTTCAACTTCAATGAGCATTAAATGAGAGAAAGAAAATGCAAAGCATCCATGAAGATCATGCAATGTGAGGCAAGCCCAAAGGAATTCAAAAGCCCAAGTAAACAAAACTGCTAACCAGTGACCCAGTGGGAGAAGGGCAGTTTCAGCAGCTCAGATCTCCTGCGTTCACAGCTCAGTCATTGCTTTCAAGTCTTGCTGCAACATGTACATCAAGTAGGGGACAGACAAGGAGTAGGAGGAGGATATGAAAGGGAAACACCATTAGGGCAGCAAATGCTTTGGAGCGGAAAGAGCTGCAGTCACAAAGACAGAAATTCTTTGCTGAAATAAGTTTAATACCTGGAACCAATGTAAACTCTGATTATGAAAGCAGAAGGCGGGTGAGTGAACAAGGAATAGCAGAGTTCAAAATCCATGACATGAGTAAGAAGACAGCAGCATGAAAACAAGGAGCATCGATGAGGCAGGCTACAATAAACACAGATGACTGGTAGGTAAGATTTCATGAGAAGAGAGTCTAAAGGAGAAAGGATACAAGGAAAGCTGGGAACTACTCCAAGAAGCAGTACTAAGAAAGCCCATGCCAAGTATCTTATTGCAGAACATGGAAAGGCAGGGGGAAGGAAGCAGGAACCAACTTGATTTAATCACGCATTTCGTTGAGCTCAGGCATCAGAAGGGAGCACACAGACCAGGCCACTGAGGGGACGCAGGCATGCAGCTGAAAAGGAACAAGAAAATATCCCCTTCCATCACCAACAGAGAGAGGAACACAAAGGAAAGCGTTAAATGGAAGATACAGACAACACTCTAAAGGCCAAATCATTTTAGGGGGCCAGTTGATTAAGATGGCAGAGTGCAAGTGTCTTAATGCTGTGCTATTAATGTCAGCACAACGACAGCTCAGTCTATGACAGCCTAGGAAAAAAAAAAGAAAAGGGAGAAAAAAAAATTGAAAACAGAGGAATACATTTTCAAGTTGGCTGGTTCTGATGAACTTCTTCCTCTGAATACTTAGAGAAATTGCTGAAGCAATTTGAGTTCATGGAGAACATGAGTCATAGAGAATAGAAAAGATTTTAGAAGTCTGGAAAGCGGAAACATGGTGTCTGGCTTTAAAAAATTATGCTAGGGAATTACTGACTGTGTCGTTAACTTCCATCCCAAGAAAAAATATTGAAACAAATAATCGAACTATACGTAAGAAGCTAAAAGGATAAGTACGAAGAGATGAGTAACGGACCCTGTTGAATTGTCAGAAAGAAATTGTGTCAAGCCAATTTAATTTCTTTGTGTGACAGGTAATGGGCCTTGGGCATAGGTGACAAGCAATAGATGCCATATATCTTGACTTTTAGTAGGATTTGTGACACTAGTGCCTGCGATATTCTCTTTGGCAATCTCGGAAACGTGGACTAGTAATGATTCAAGGGTAGGTGTAAAAGCAGTGGCACAGCCTTACTTTGAGGGTTGTTCTCAGCAGTTTCTGTCTAAAAGGGAAGCTGCACCAAGTGAAATTGCTTGGGCCCAATATACTGAGCATTGTCTTCAAGCTGAATGAGGGGTGCCGTGTAAACTTTATAAATCGTGTAGATGACACCTTGCAAGGAATACTGCAAGAATGTTGAAAGCTAAAATTAGAATTTAAAAGGACCTTTACAAATTGGAGAAGAACTCTTAAAAATGAAATTAATTCAACAAAAAGATCTATTAAAGCCTTTCACAAGAATAAACAACTGCATGATCGCAAGATACAGGAATAACTAGCTAGCCAGACTTCAGAAGAAGAAGAACGCAGTGGTTTGCAAACTGGACTTACATCAGCAGCGTTACAGCATTGCAAAAAGAACAAATATTGTGTAGACACAGGAATTTGGATGTTTCAATCTTTCCAGTCTACCAAGCATTGAGTCATTTCAGCTGTGTCCTGTTTTGCACATGGCACTTAAAGAAAAATGCAGACCAAGAAGACAAAGCTTAACAGAGAGCAAACTGGAGCAGTTACTATTCTGGAAAACACCTCTTTCAGGGAAATTGAAAGCACTTGGGCTAACCAGTCAGCAGAAGGGAAGACTGGGTGTGGTATGACAAGAACCTTCACTGTACACAAGATTATTGACACAAGAGAAGGGCCTAATTTGTTGCTCATGTCCAGTGTGGACAGAGCAAGGTGTAATAGTCATAAACTTCAGAAAGAAAGATTTATGTCAGCCAGCAAGAGGAATTAAAGCTCTAGTGGTAAAGAACAGCAAAGTACTAGAAAAGTCTACCTGGGTGAAGGTGGGAAGCTCTGTGATGGGACAGCTTTCAAACCAAGTCATATGGCAGGAATAACAGGTACAGCTGACTCTGCTTCAGACTAGAGAGATGGGCTTGTGGCATCTTTAGGACCCTTTCAGTTATTTTTTTAAAACCCTGTGAAAATGCTTAGATAAAAGCACATTGAATGCTGGTATCAATTTTGCTTTCCACTAAAAGTCATGTTTGAGAGACTCAATTGAGAAAGGAAGAAATGATTTAGGTTCATTTCCTGACAAGTGTGTTAGCTGTCACTGCTCTGAAGGATGAAACTGCCAGAACTTTGACTTCTGAGATTCAGATGGTGAGAGTATGTTATAGCAAGGGTTATATTGGCATCAATTCAACGATATTATTTATCTGAGAAAACTTAAAATTGTATTGTGGCTTAAAGCTTGTTAACACTTGCTCTTACAAAGCCCCAAGCATCTGGGTAGCATATTCCTAGAGAGAAGCGTAAGCTGATTTGGGTAAAACAAGAGCAACTGTGTGGGATTTAACTTGAATGTGAGATCTCAGATTTCCATTGTGCAAACTGTCTTTGAGTATGCTGGTGGGTTAAGAGACATGCTGAGATCTTAAGGGAACACTTCTAAGCACAATCCTGAAGTAATTGAATTAAATCACTCCTCCATACACAAGTTTTCATAGGGAGAGCTAACAATAAATACACAAATAATATCTGTGTAAAGGTTTCATTAAGACCACTTGTGTCAGATTTTTTTTCAGTCCTCTCCAAATGCCACCAATTTTCTAGAGCAAGCTTTTCCAACCTCCTGATGACCAGGACAGCAAATTCTGCTAAAGCAGTTGACTGCGGAGCCCATAGGGAAAGTATACCTTACTATATTACATACTAGCAGGAAAACTACTTCGATGGTAGCAGGAATTGTCCCTGGGACCAAAACTCAGCCTGGAGGCTACCAGAAATCAGCCCTGAGTTGTAAGAAGCTGAGGGGCTTCAGCCACTGACTTTTTTGTCATATGAGGTCTTCATCCTACTTGTCCCGAAGTGCAGAAAAATCACATCTTTACATAAGATCCAATTGAAAGTTTTTCTTAGGAGGTACAAACAGAAGAGATTCTAAGTTCCTGTTCTTCTTTACCCTTCCTCCTTAGATTTATTCTTCTTTACTTTACTCCTTCTTTACTCGTTCCACTTTAGATCTTCTAAACAGGCACTTTGATTCTTTAATGCTTAGTCCCTGTAACAGCCCCTACAATGGTAAGAGTGCTACGGACTCTATTTCAATTATGGAGAACATACAAGACACCTGCCCGAGTGGATCTGTCTTTATATAACTTTATTGCACTTACACTAGAAGGCAGAGCACTGTCGAACCCACAGTTGTCCAAGACACCAGATAAGAGTCAGTTTCAATTAGTTTTGACACAAAAACAGTGCTCTCAGCCTCCCACAAACTTCATAAATAAAGTGATAAAAACAAGAGATGCCCAGTTATTGCAACCCCTTCCCAAAAAGAAAAGACTATCACTTATTAGACATCAGAGAATCCCCATGGGTCAGTGCTGTTATGATTATCCTCCTGAATGGAAAGCTTCAGCTTGAGCATTTCCTGACACCTGAGAATCCAACCACAGAACAAATGAGATGGCATGAGCTCCAGTGCTGAGGGAATTGTGCGCGTTTTTAGCTCAACTAAAAGCAGTTTTAGGCCACTATTACTGCCAAATTCAGAGATTCTGTCTTCCAGAGGAAACCAAACCACTGCCAAATGGTCTGAAAGCATGATGAGAGCCATGGAGGAGATCTAGCCTTGAACTGAGGCTGCCCTGTATTGCCCAGCTCAGCCTGCCCTGAAGTGAAAGGCAGGCAGGGTGGGAGGCAACGGGCAGTCCCTGTTCTCTTCACAGCCATAAAGAGATGGGAGGGCCAGAGCACAGACCGCTGGCTTGTGGTTCTGGCTAGTAGATTAGGGGGTGATTTGACAGGTGGTGCTTTAAGGCCATTTGGAGCAAAGCCCTGAGCTACCCTGTGCAATCCTTCTGTATCTTCAGGCAGCCCCTTGTGTAAAGGGAAGCATCTGAACCGGTAGGCCTAGCCCCTTCCTACTAGCAATTGCAACCCGGGCAACTGCTCCCACCTACATGCAAGCCTCCCATACTGCCCAAAGTACAATTTTTCCCAATCATTTCTATTTGGTGCTCCAATACGTTTCCAGGGTGTCTACAAACATCTGTGCTAGAGGCATTTGTTCAGGGAGGACATAGCTGGCTTCACCGTTTCACAGACACCAAGAACAGTCCACAGCAATCTCTAGCACGTGGCTGAACACATAAACCACAGCCACGTGGTTGGTGAGAAAGAGCCACAGCACTCAATCTGTTCAGGGGTTGAGCTTCAGAGGCTGGGACCAGATCAGAGGATAAACACGACATCAGAGACTGGTGGAACCATGCAGGTGAAAAGGTGCTTCCTGAGGCCTCAAGTCCAACCCCTGCTGAAGGCACAGTCACCAAAACCCGCATATCTGAGAACTTCCCTGAGAATGAGTTTGCTTCTTGGCTTCGAACCTCTCCAGAGGTGCATCCCTGCTGTGTTCACACTGTTTATCTTTCTGCTTGCTTGTGATCTGAGTGCTCTTCTGCCTGGGTTGCTAGCTGGCTTGCATCAACACGTACGTATTTTGGAATCTGGGAGAGGGAAGAATGGTTGAAATGACATGAAAGAAAGAAGGACAGATAAATGGCCTTGGATGTCTGAAACAGTTTTGTTTCCTTTCTCTGCCTGAGATTTCCTGCTTAGCCAAGGACACCTCATTTAGAGTTCATCTAACCTAATACTTTACCTCCAAAATAGACTTCCATCATCATCTCTCATTAGAGCCTACACACTTCCAGATAGCATTTCATCCCATCCTGAAATAGGTACTTCTTTTGGGTGATCTGACCCAATATTTAACCTCTGAGTTTCTAAGCCTCCCATGAAGAAAGAGGAGGTAATGCTCTGTTATTTCACGGGGGTATTGAAGGCCTCAATACAGTAAATATTTTCAGGCCCACAGATACTAACTGTGATCAAGAGCATGGAAGAACCAGAGACACAAACTTGCCCTGAGAATGTTCACTCATTCTTGCTCATCCTGATCACCAGAGCTGGATAAATATTTGCAGCATATTTTTGTAAAAAATTTGGCTATGCTACTTCATGAAATTTTGGCACACAGACATTTCTGATTAATTTGTGCTTTATGGAAAAGTATTCAAGACAAAATTGATGAGAACACATTTCAACCTGTGGACTTAACATAAAACTTTTACACGTGACTACAGCAAATTAAAAATTTCAGATGGATATAGAAATGTATTTATTTTTGGCTAAGTAAGGGACAAAACGACAGCATCCTCACACATTTCTGTTTGAGTAGGTTAAGCCATAATACCCAGATGTAATTCTTTCAAGAGTTCATATGCTCTCTGAAAGCTGGCTAGCAAACCACTTGGTGTGACAAAGTAAAGTTAAATAATAATGGTGATTCTCCCTGTTCGCGTGAGTTCAAGCTGACTGGACTTTTTTGGAATAAGCAAATATATTATTCCATTGCTTATTTCTGTTACTCCATAACCATAAATGAAATTAACCCAGGAAATATTTCTGAAAGAGCACTAAAAGAAGCCTTGCCCACACACAGGGAGAGTGGATATGGTGAGGTCCCACACCAGAACTGGAAGACCTCTAAAATCCTGGTAGCACAGCTGAAGGTGCTCCATGTGGACAGGAGAGCCAAGGATAACAGGCCAGGTGGCAACAGTGGTCTGTAAGGTTTGTGACTGAGATTGGAGGCAGCCAAACAAACTCTGCACAAAGAAACACCTCCCTGCCCATGACAGCAAGAATTATTTAGGCTGTTGATGTGATCCCATGTTAGGAGGTGCTGAAATAGGCCAGTTCTGAGCATCATCCCACTGGAACATTCGGTGCAGGAGCTCCAGCTACCCTGTTGCACTGCAGCTCCTGAGGAAACAAACATTAGCAAATGCTTTCTTATGGAATTCATTTAGCATAGCTCTTTCTGATGACAGGCTGCTGGGGAGCAGAGTTATGACATCCAGAAACTGACAACAAGAGCAATAAAAACTGACATATATCATGAAAGCCAAGCTATGGTACTACGTGTAATTAACAGAGAGTGTAATTATTCACCTCAAGAAGGACTTTGATGGATGCCTCCTAGTTAATTCTTTTCTTATTTTTTTTTCCTGTGTTTCATCTTCTCCCTTTCATAGCAGCTAGCTTGCAAGGTTCAGTTTTTTGCCGTTTCTAGTCTAAAGATGTTGTATCTTTATGGCCCGAAGCCAGGCTTGGACCAAGCCCAGGATCTTTTTGTCAAACCCTGGAGGTGTTTCGTTTCAGGCCTAGCTTTTGGAGCTGTGGTGGCATGATGTTAGCACAGGAGTGACAAGTTCAGTGTGTGTGTATTGAAACTGCGAGCATGCTCAATATCACTTGCACATTTCCAGGATCCTGAGTGCAATCCTGTGCAAAAAAGCACATTTTCCTTTTGGTAAAAGCACCGTGCCTCTCCTTCTTTGTGCCCACTAAATCATGACCCAAGCTACGGCTGGAAGAGGAGCGTTTATTACCCCTAAATTCTTAGACTGTCAGGAAAACACAACAGAAAAGAGAGCATCAGGAAGAGTTTGAACCGTTGCCCAGTGCCAATAAGCTGCAGAGAAGGCACTTAAAACGCCGCAGTGCCACTCACACAACGGACACGGTTGTGTTTGCTGGCATGTGCTGCTTTTGCATGGGAGGAGAACCAACTGGGAAGGATTTGGCTCAAGCTCTGATAATCAGAAGGAGAAGCTGCTACTATACAAAATGTGATCATTTTATAACATTGCAACCATGGGTAATGTGATCTAGCCAATGTGTTGGGGTCTGGATAGAAATTTAAGCATGGTCACGTGGATTTGAAGAGCTCCACAACCCTTAAATGAAAGAGAAATTCATAGCCTTGGGACAGAATGGCCTAAGCCTTATCTACAGCCCATTGAAGGTAACTAGAATTATTCCACAGGCTTTGGGGGGCATTGGATCAGACCCCAGATGGACTCAGACCTCTGAAGAAGAGGCTGCACGATCTTAACCCAGGAACAGAGACATTTTAAAAGGCAGCAGAATGCACAGCTGGGCTCTGTATGACTCAGTGATGAATGAGTGTCCATTCTGTATCATTTGAGAAAGAGGAAACTGGGGATGAAGGAAATCTGAAAAAGAATCCAGAGGAGAAATGCAAGCTCTTCTCCTTATCGCAAACCCCCAGCCACACAATGATGCTGAGTACACAAGCCAAGAAAGACCCTAGAATTTGGACAAACACATTACAAATGCAAAGACAATAAAAATCATTGATTCAAAGCCGTGGCACATACATTAAAGCCAGGAAAGTCCACACATTTAGTGAGCAGAAAGTAACAGCTTATATATTTTTGTTGGCACAGAGAGTACAGAATAAATGGCTCAGACAGGCAAACACAGCTAAACATTAATGGCATGGCTGTATTTTTTTAAATGGGCAAACTGCAGTGTGTTCCAGGGAAAATACTGAGACTTGAAAGTGACATAGCCCGAGTTAGTAAAAAGCGATGTGCGCTGTAATCTCTGCTGAATCCTAAACAGACTACAGCAATCCTCACGTCTCCAAATACCACTGTGATAAATTAGTAATTCCAATGCAATGCCCATCCAGAAAAAGGTACCATTCAGCCTAATGGGCAGAAAAACTAAATCTGACCATATGAAAAAGCAAGTGCCTATTGGTTACAGAAGAAAAATTTACAGTTTGAAAGAATTATGGTGTTGTAACTGCGAAGTCAAATATGCTATGGATGTGTATTGATTCACATGCATGAAATGAAGTCATAAAATCTTTAAAGCATCTGATCAAAATCACCAAAGAGAGGACAGCTAATATCTTAGCAGAAAAAAAAAAAAAAAAAAAAAAAAAAAAAAAAAAAAAAAAAAAAAAAAAAAAAAAAAAAAAAAAAAAAAAAAAAAAAAAAAAAAAAAAAAAAAAAANTTAAACAGTGAATTTAAGCAAAGACCATTTGGTACAAGTTCTGCTCCCGAGGTATTACAAAGAGTAATTGCACAGATCTTTGAGGGATTACGAGGTGTCAGACTTTTAATGGATGATGTTTTAATTTGGGTACAGGGAAGTTAACACAAAGAAAGACTTTGGCAAGTCTTGCAGGAAGCCAGAAAGAGATGCTGATCCAGTATATAAAATATATGTGGGTCTAAAACATAACCTTGTGGCCAGAGGTTGGGCAAAGGTGGCTTAATTGGGGTTCCAGACAAAGTAAATGCCATAGCAGGATGTCCATCTTATAATGCAAATTAGATCTACACAGATTTATGGAGATGCTGTATTCTGTAACTCATTCCAGTTCTCAATAAGGCCAGTACGCTCTTAAGGAATTAGTGGAAATTAAACTACCTGGCATTGGGAAGATTAATATCAACAAACTAGTAAGCAGTTAAAAACATAACTGTAAACTGTAAATAAACTGTAATCCACCAGATTAAAAATATCATAATGACTAAGCGAGTTGGGCATTTGCTAGACTTTGTGTGGAAAGCTGTAATACACACATCTCTTAACTGTTTAGACTAAGATTTCTAAGCAGAAAAGACAGGAGTTATTGCCAATTTGACAAAGAAGCACCAGTAATTGTATTTGCTTCTCTAAACTTCCTTCAATCTAGATAAATATGAAAGATACCAAGAAAAGAGACAACAAAGCACTTCGAAGTGGTTGTAAAAAATCTTTTGCCTAATTTTCGCAGATACTAAGCATTAGCTTGAATTGGAAATGCAGACAGTAAGCACCTTGCAAAATCAGTCCATTTGTCTTCAGCATCATCTACAACTTCATAGATAAAGCTGATGTTCTGTTACTAGGGAAAAAGATTGCAAAGGTAGAAATTGCTGTGATGCCCACTGTCCAATGCATAGCTGTGTTCCAGGCGGAAAGCTGAAGGTTTCAAAAACCTCCCTAATTTTCATTTGGGGTGTAATTGAATTAAAAATTTCATGCCAAACACTGCTATCACAGCAGTAAAAAGTAGATGATATTTAGATTCACCTAGCTGTGTTTTCTGATATATTCAAGACATCCAGTAAAGATCACATCAGCAAAACCCAAACTGCCGCTATCTGTGGTGTGGGATGCAGCAATTGTTTTGCTGTGCTGAAACAGACCAAGGGGACAAAAAAAAAAAAAAAAAAAAAAAAAAAGAGAGAAAAAGGAAAGAGAAAGGGGAAGGGAAATTCTTATTTCAAAGAGGAGGAATTCAGAAAGTAGGATGTAAGGATTTGTATCAGAATTTGGCCAAGACATTGATATGTTGATGTTAACATCTCTACTGTTATGGGAAATATCATATGACCTTGAATGGCAACAAACGATCAGCACCTCATTTTGATACGGGATCTGAAGGACTGTTCCTCCAGCAGCGCAGGGATCTGTGTGCTGCAGCAGGGCAGCCGATCAATTCTGGCTCACAGAACTTGCCTCAGTGGAGCTCACATCAGGAGGTTCTCGGGCTTCTCACTGTCAGGGAGCTGACCCCACCTCACACTCTTCAGTTGGAGAGATCTGTCAGGATCACAATATTAGGGGATATGGCTTCAGGCCATAATGTATTGTGCCTCTAGAGGTAGGTGAAGGGAAGCAGCAACCAAGGTTTAAAGTTGGCAGAGTTCACAAGAAACACAAATTTAGTGGTTTTCAACAAATGTCCGTAACATGAAACACATAAAAAATGTGTCAGCCATTTGTCAGACTCTCAGGACAGGGATAACAAGGTGTGCAATAAATTAAAACTGAGTGGTTTAACTGCTTTCTGTGTGAAGCCCAGGACTGCCTGTTAGCAGGTTTAACAAGATGGGATAAAATTAACACCAGTAGGACCTGTAAGAAACCCATAGTGATAAGAAGGGTACCAACCATTAGGGCTGAAATACACTGGGAGAGCTGCTGTGGGGAATCCCGAGCTAGGAAAGCCAGCACTAGAGGTACAGGGCAGGAGGGGGGTGTGGGCAGAGCTTTCTAGTGTGTGGTTGTTTCTGTTCAGCCCCATCCATCCTCCAGTTTTGTATGCTGTGTAGGACTGTGGCACCCAGAAGAAGAGCAAACACGAGCCCTACAGCCCCAGTTACTCCGCTTTGCTATTAGAGGGCTCTTCCATAAGCTGTCCCTGTAACGCATGAAGTGGGCCAGGCCGCAGGAGGGGAGTCCCTGCTGGCAGGACCGATGGGCAATAAGGCCTGTGCTGGGCACAGAGGTGTGCAGATATTGCAGCAAGAGCCCACAGCCCCCACATCCTTCCATGTCCTTGGGCTTTGTGGCTTTTGTGTTTCTCGCCCACTCACTCCAGCTACTGAGTCACAGGTTCCTGAGGCTCTTTCTGATCTGCATTGAAATGCTCTCACAAGGTTCAAACTCTGCTTTGTGGTCTCTTTCTCAAGGCTTTGTTTCCCTCTCTGTGCCCCCCTCCTTCTCTCTCTCCCTTTCCTCGTTATTGTGGCAAGGGAAGGAAAGCAAAGAAAACACTTCAGAAATGAAAGATTAGTTTGCTGTATCATAAAGATGAGCTTTGTAATCACTTTCCTTTAAGCAAAGAATTAAAAGATAATAAAAGCCCTAATTAAGGACCTCGTTAGCTTAACTAGATTTTCATATGCAAAGTGATGTTCGCCACGTGCTGCTGCCTCCTGAAAATGCCGCCTGGCCCTACATGGAAAACACCTGTGCCAACTCCTAACCGTATTCTCCATCTTCACTTCACTCATCTTTATTTCTTTGCTCCTCCTTTCTCCTCCGTGCCAGGTTTCAGCAGGCCCTGGCTGACACAAAGCCACTTTGCACTGGGAGCACACAGGGCAGTCTCAGCACACCTTATGAACCACGTGGAGGAAACCCCTATGAGATGAAATGGCATGGAAGACAGAGGAGAGCAGAAAGAACAGAGCAGACACAGATGGATTGAGTACACAGGCTTGTCCCAAGAGGAAGACAGTGGTGACACACAGGAACTGCTCAGTCCCACCGGGTTCAGTGGCACGTGGATACTGGCCAGGTGCAGGATGCCAGGTGCAGGACGCATCTGTGTCCAGCTGAGTACAAGGATGCTTTGAGTTGCTCTGGACTGCTGCAGACCATAGCTGGAGGCAGCACAGGCTAGCTGGGGCTAGAAACAAGAAAAGCTGGAAACAAGGAAAACTGGATCCTTGCAAACTCTGTGAGGGTCTTTCCAGAGATCTCTTCTTGGTCCTAAAGCAGGGAGGCAGGTATGTGTTTGGGAATGTGCTTAATAGGGGCAATTAGAAAACCATTAATGACAGCACAGGTGATTGAACAAAATGACTGCTCACTGCCATATGAGAAAGCTGGCTGGCCTGGCCTGGCCGGGCAAGGAGAACTCCGTTATCTGCAGGCAGTGCCAAGCAGAGGCCATGGCAGAGCGAGAAGCAAGCATCAGTGTAGCTGTAACAATCCGATAAATTCCTGCAGCTGGGAACTCAGCACGAGATGGGAATCGGGAATTTCATCCTCGTTAGAACTGTAATCGGAGCCTCATTCTACTCTGTTTAAGTCCTGCTGTGAATGTGAGCCAGAACCTCATGGTGCTGAGCAGGAGGTCACCCCGGGTGATGCTGGGTGACATGCCAGCCAGGAGCAGGAAAGCAGCAGGGAGGGCACCAAAGCAGAGAGTGCTGGGTCCTGAATGCAGCTTGTGTAGGTGTGCAAAGACCTCTTTGTGAGGCCCCCAGCTTTCATTATATTTTTAAATTTATAGAATAGGAAAGATGACAGTCCAGTGCTGACTTGAGGTGGGTTTGGAACGGAGCCTCTTAGCGGAGCAGGCAGCCTAGGCACTACCATCCCAGAGCCAGCGGACCTCAGATCCTGAGTCCCCAGTGATATGATCAATGGCCCCTGTGCCAACTGTTAGTCCAGGACAAGACCTAAGGAGGTCCTACAGTGCATCACTAGACTGGAGACTAAGTCAATTCATTTACTAGGTGAGAATTTTCTTTGTTTAATATAACCGATTCCTGCCTTTTCTCTACAAAACATGGGAGTAGCTTGATATGGGAGTTTTCATTCAAATTTGGAACAGAGAAAAGCTATAAACCAGATCCAGCCACTGCATCCAGCCTTCAGACACCAGGCTCCTGGCTGGGACCATCTCAGATGGTTATATGTGCTCATGCAGAAGAGAAAATTGCTGATGTACCTTAAATATATTTTATAAGTAATCATCGGCAGTCAAAGTACTTCTACTACATTACGGATTGAGAGCGAGGCGATTTGTTACTGAGGGTCAGGCAAAGTACTTTCATTTGGCCTTCCACCACTTCCCACCTCCTGGACCAACAAGTGTATCCTAACTATTAGAACAACTTCACAGAACGTTACAATTACTCATGTCAAATGAAAACGTAATGCAGTTAACGCGCAGGCTGGCTCCCTGCTGCTACTGCTGATGATTATTGCTATTAGAGCATGACCAAACAGTCATTCAAATATAAACAGCAGATTTGTTTTGATGGTGTTCGTGGCCCATTTTATTCGCTTGCTGCGAACATTAACACAAATGGCTTTGGTTTGCAAGACTGTCCCCAGGGAGCGAGACAAAGTCAGGAGTGCCGTTGTGCTGACTACGTATCAGCACTGCAAGATTTTGCATAGTGCTCTGGAAAACTTGAGAGCTACCTCTGATGAGAGGAAACAGCAGAGCTATGAGAGTGGTGGGTGCACGAGGTGAGCAAGTAGTACCTGAGCAAAGAACCGTGGCAATCCTCTGCCGGCAGCTCTCACTGAAGCACTTTCCTGCCAGCCACTCAGTGAACGCTTAGGAACAACAGCCACATCGAACCTTGGTACCTGGCTCATTTGTAAGTTTCTGATCCAAAGGCTGCCAGGGGAAAAGGTGTCTGTCCATTGACATAAAGGTTTGTTTGTTAGGCTGTAACACATGGGGCTAAACTCACTAAAAGCTCTGCTTAGTGAGAAAAGATTACTTGATTAAGCAGATTAATTATTATTATTGCTGTCAATTCTGTGTTGCTCTTTAGTGGAATTCCTTATCTCTACATCACTTTCCAAGATGGGAGCTCTGTTGCTCTCTCCATCTTTTCTGAGCTGCTTACTGCAAGTGGATTTTACCTCGTAAAGATCAGAGCTAATCCTAATGGCCACTGATGTGATTACACTGTGCAGCTGACTGCAGAACCGCTCCTCTGCAAAAGGATGGATGCAGAAGGTTGCAATCTCAAGGTGCCAGGGATGCAAATAATTACCTAACTGCACCAAGGCCAGGACTCTTGCCAGGTGCTTTGGTGACAGCTCTGGGTTATCTCTTTTGCAGAAGCACGTACTCAGGAATATGCACTCTGAGAAAAGGCTGAGACCCCTGCACACCACTGAGGCCAGGTCACAGTCCCCCAGGGGCATTAATTCCGATGGGTTTGTAAGGTGCCAACCTTCTCTGAGCAGTGCAGTGCCAGGGTCGCTGCTGACAGTTGGTGCAGTCAGGACAGCTCAAGAGCCTGAGTCATGAAAATGAGCAAGAATACAGGAAATGCAGTGAGCAGATGTTCTTCGAAAGACTTTTAGGGGGTGTGTTAGATACAGGATATAAATATCCTTAGCGTACAAGAGGCAGAAGGACTACAGGAGTGCTGGTTTGGACATGAATACGGTGCTTGCGGAGTCACTGCCAGGTTGACCTCTAGTACGAGCTAAAGGAGAGGCTGCTACCTGTGCAACATGCCAAGAGCTGAGGATGCTTGGGGTGCTACCTCAAGCTTACCCTGGTTTGGGTATTTCTCCACAAGATAAAAACACTAGGTTTCTTCAGGCTACAGCATAGGTGACTGAAGAGAAATGTGACAGAAATGTAAGATCATGAGTGAGTAAGAAAGACCATTCACTGCCTCTTCCACTATAAGCAAGATGGGTGATGAGTAAATGCAAAATACAGCCGGCAGAGCACAACTCAGCAGTGGAACTCACTGCTATAGGACACGGCAGGAGCTGGGAGCATACCACAGCTCAAAGCATGAACCACACAGCACAGAGCACACACTACAGTATGACTGGAGGCTCAGAGAGTGGAACAGAGAGTTATCATTACATGCCTACACCACCTTATATTTGTCTCTTGGCATCTGCTGTAGGTCACTGCAGGAGACATATGTGGGAAAGGCAGCTAGATGGATCCTTGGTTCTGCCTGGTGCGGCAGTTCTTATGTTCCTGACTAATTGGGTGAGCTGTGCTGCTCAGATCTTTAAGCAGGAAGTTAGGCATGTCTATGCTTGGAGAGCGAAAAAATGACACGTTTCTTTTTCATTCTCTTGTCCTTGTCCTTTTTTTTTTTTTGAGTGTGTGTGTGTGTATGCAGTTCGACAGAGCCCATAGACCATCCCAAAGAACAGAACAGGAGCACCTGGCAAAGTATGAGAAGGAACAGAGAGTCATACCTGTACAGCACCAGCATTCAGTGTGACGAGGAGACACCATCACCACACATATGTACTCTTACTCAGTAAAGCAATTCCAGCAGGAGACAAGGCAAGCAGCAATGCCTTTCTAAGGAAATCTGGGAGCTAGGAGTGCCAGAACAGCATGGCAAGGTATGCTGAGGAAGATCTTCCTCTAATGCCAAGCTGAGTGTAAGATAGTACATTCATGCAGAGCTGGTGCAAATGTGAGATAAATATATGGAGATGCACAGGTAAATATGAAAGGAAAGAGAGAGAGAAGAGAGAGGAGACTATCTGCAAATATTTTTTACAGTGCACGTATTCATAGCATTTATCAGAGTCCATCCATCCATGCAGTCTACAGGAAAGTGCAGCCTGCGTGGCAGTGGTTTGTCTGACATCAGGTGCGTGTAAGTATCTTGCGGGACTGTGCCAGGTAAATGCACACCAACATAACAAGTAAACAAGCAGCAGACAGCAGTGTCAGGATAAAAGGGTGTTTTGTGGGGAGACTTGAGGTGGCGTCCAGGGTCACTCCCCAGGTGAAGGAGGATCTGGGGAGTGATCCCCAAGGAGATTTTTCCTACACAGGCAGAATGAAGTTCCTCACAATTGGAATGCTTCTGCAAGTGAAGTGAGGTATTTCAGGCATGCAGAAGGGGAAGGCATCCATCCCACTGACAGAGCATAGAGCTGAGCAGCTGAAAATACTTGTGTCAAATCCCCACTCAGGCATATCTTCCCCTTCCAGCCCTGCCCTACCCCCTCTTCCCGATTCACTTTTTAATTCTGCAGTGCTTCAGCACTAGGCCCTTCTCCTGATTAACATTTAAAGCCCATTGATAGTTTGTGCTGGCTTAGACAAACTAATCATCATTGGCACTTCAAAAACCTGTCCATCCTTCCCTCCCAGAGCCACAGGTGCCACCCTCAGCTGCTTGGGGAAGAAACACAGCAGCTACAAGATGCTCTCACCAGGACATCAGGAGGCACCAGCTCACAGCTCTGGCAGGCAGGGAGATTGCGGTCCCTGGGCTCTGGTCTCCCTGGATCCAGGCAGCGGATAAAGCATGAGGCCTTCAGGCAGGAGGGCAGAGGGGTGCAGACATCTCCTCTAATAGGTGTTACAGGAACGTGCTCTAGTACAGCACAGCCTGGGCTAGATGCACTCCTCACTGAGGAAAAGCTGAGCCAACATACCCGATGTGTTGTTTTCTTCCCACCCTGGCCAAGCTGGAGAGAGGTCTATCACTGAGGTTTGGCCATAATTCGCCAGGCCTTGTGCGGTTACAATCTGCCTACAGAAGGTGAGGTGTTTTACCCAGTGACCTGTGTATCTTGTGTTTGTGAAACAGGAAGAGAGGGAAGCAAATAACACAGAGGGACCGGGAACAATGCAAGAACAGGTGCCTTGGTGAGCTGCCCATGCCTGGCCTGAGCTGTAGCCAAGAGATACAAAGGCCCTAGATAAATGCAGAATAAAGGGAAGAAAAGGAAATGGAGCCATGTGCTGGAAGATGCTCTGTGACACTTGGACACCAGTCCGCTATCTCACTGCCAGGAAGGCTGGGATGTGCCTCTATGCCCTTTTCCTGGGCTTACCCAGATTGCCTCCACCAGGCAGGGTCACCCCATGCACCCATTTAAAAGAGTGACATTGTTTTGGCTGCAGTGGGGATCAGGTGGTATTCAACATTGCCATTGGGAATAAAAAGGCAAAGCTCCTTCTGAGATTTCCACCTCGCTTCTGCTAATGCCAGCTGGGCCCTGCAGTGAGTTCTGCAGAGATGAACCCTTCCTGACAGTGGGTGAAAAGAAGTGGGTGAGCCCGGCAGACCTGCTGTTCAGCTGGGATGTGAGCAGGAGGTCAACACAACTCCAAAGCAAATATCTTCCTGGGTCTATCTCAGACTCACAATGTCGTTGTTGGGCAGACTGTTGTTAAATCAACAGCTGGGCAATCACTGGAAAAAAAAAAAAGAAAAAAAAAAAGAGCCTGCTGGAAGTACTGTACCTCACATGGCTCTCTGGCCCTCATACGGTGGGTGCAGGGACTCCGCTGAGCCTGCCTGGATTGCAGTCACAGTGGGAAAACACCCATCTCTTTTGTAGCTGCTTAGCAGCATGTACCCAGCCTGCGCAGAGATCACATCGGAGATGAAGGGATTATTCGTAAGACATCTAAAACCTTCCTACCGAAGCCCAGAACTAATGCTGAACAGCAAAATAATATCAGGAAAAGCTGCCACATGCCTCTGGAACTGAGGCCAGAAGAATGCAGTCCTCCAGGTGAGAGGTAGCCCATTCCGGGCAGGCTGGTGGGGAGATGTCACAAGCCTGCAGGATTCCTAGCACTGAGGCTCATCCCAGGCTCCAACTTCTCCCCACACTTCAGCTCTGCCTGATGCTCCAGAGCCCTCTTCTATCAAGCATCCCAAGCAATCTGACCAGACACAACTAGCTTTGCTAGCCTGTTAGACGTAGGGCAGGG
Source organism: Alectura lathami (assembly GCA_013399715.1). Taxonomy (NCBI): domain Eukaryota; kingdom Metazoa; phylum Chordata; class Aves; order Galliformes; family Megapodiidae; genus Alectura; species Alectura lathami. Next base: position 239,952 of record VXAV01003348.1, read on the forward strand.
TAGAGTGTCAGTGCCATCACCGACATTACTTAAGCAATTCTGTCACTCCTGCTGTCCACCAGGAGACCATAGGAGTATCCCGCATTCGTGTTCCTATGAGGTCTGCACGCAGGTACTGACCCCTTCCAGGACAGCAGCCGTTTCACAAGTGGATCTGGTGAGCAAAAGTACTTCAACATCTTCCAAGATCTGTTCAGCCACTAGCAGTCACCCCTCAGCTACGTAACTCCTCTGCTCCAGCAAATATTTTCTCCTTCCCGTACCCCTGCCAACTTCACTGCCCCAGCGTGATACCTTCTGACCCCAAAATAAAATACTCTTGCTTACGGCACAGTTGTCTGCCTTTAAAGATGAGCACCTCAAAGGCTAGAGTCATGATCTCTGGCCTCCCTGCCTGTAACCAGCAAGCAGCTGGGGAGTGGCTGTCGATAGCATCTGTACAGCCAAATGCACCAAGCACAGCAACGCAGAGCCAGCCCGAGGCAGCAGCTCGGGTCTGTTGCAGGATGCCGACAGAAGGGGGCAAAATCCATCTGCAGTCAGAGCTTGTCCCTAGTTTTGCTTCCTTTGCTCTCTCTCAACCCTGGCTTCAGCCTGGGCTTCAGCCTTTGCCACTCTTGCAGCCTCCAGCCAGTCTGGCTGACCATACAGAGTCCCCAGGAACGGGTAACAGAAACGGGGGGCCAGGGATGACCAGCTTCTGACCACGAAGTTCTTGTTTGGGGTTAGATTCTCCTTCCCCTCACCTTCTGTGGTTCAGGGGAGGGCGGGTGCACACCACAGTGTAGGCAGGATTGTAGGGGCCACGTGCATGTGGCATTGGGCAGTGGGCAGGCAGTGCCCACCAATCTATGAGAACACTGGCAGGAAACAGCAGCAATGTTCTGGGGCACAGGGCATGGAACATTTCCAAATGATGCTATGTTGATTTAAATCCTTCTCTGCATCACTTTTGGAGTCAGCTTTCTGCGTTAGGAAAGCCCCTGTGCAGCAAACACCACCACCTCTCAGGACACGGGGAGCTTTGATTCCCTGTCAGCTGTGAACCTAGGGATGCTTGTGGGGTGACTCGTGCCAATTAGGAAAGACTGAATAAGTGGGGATGGGAACAGAATAGGAAAGCAGGCAATTCCTCTCAAACA
>VXAV01003348.1:241109-258364 GCA_013399715.1 Alectura lathami
ACTTCCAACACAAAACCCCCCCCCCCCCCCCCCCTTTTTTTTTTTCTCCTGTGAGCAAGCAACATTTTCTCCTTTCCTCCCCAGCTGGCTTGGTGACTTTTATTTCTGTGTACACCAGTGAATCCCTTCTCCTTACCTCATCTGACACGCGAACAGCCAGCTCCTCTGAATTTCGTGCGAGTCTTACTATAGTTGGCAGCTGCCCTTAAAGCCCCTCAGCTAGCAGACTCCCACAGTTAACTGTGAAAGAGCTTTGGGTTCCGTTGTTTGTAGAACATTGAGGAGGCACCTGGGGAAGAACGAACAGAAAAGGAGTACCTTCTGAAGCTCCACCCTGGCTTCCCTATTTCTTTTACCTGAGTTGCAGTGCTTTCCCATAGGACATTCTGGGGCTGGTAACAACACCAGCAGTAGGACCTGCCATAGCAGAAGTGGCATGGGGTCTTGACCGACTGCTGGCTGGAAAGGTTTCAGTTTCAAGATTCATTTGACAGGTGCTGCAGCCTGTGGTGCCCACCCAGCCAGCACCCTGCGGGGAGACCTGCCTGCGCTTTCTCCTCCTCTCTCAAGCAGCTCTGATCAGGGTGACAGAGGGCATATTTCTGCCTGTCTCTGGGGATAGCCTGCTCTCAAAGCTCTCAGGCTGGGCAGGAGAGAAGTTAGTAGAGATGAAGCTAGATTTTCCCTTGCACGTTGGATAGGCTGGAGCAGAGAGATTTTGCACACTTCGTTAATGTAGTCTGCAACCCATTTCTGATTATCTGAATTTTTCCGTTCTTTAAAAAGGTTCCTTGAGCAGGAATTCACAGCAATTACAGCAGCAAGAGAAGGAGACATACTACACACCCTGAAACTACAAAACCCTACAGGGGAAGAAGTATACCCTCCGAACTGAAGAGATCCTCTCCTGAGCAGAATTGGAGAGGGACAGAAAAGGTGCTGGGCTGTGGCAGCCAGGAGACTGGTGAGCCTAGAGATATTTCTTTGCCTCATAGACTACGCTGTATGCTGGTATCAAGAGGGGCAGGCAGAATGGCAGAATGTGACACAGCAGCACTGCATGTCTGAGGCAAGAAGGGTTACATCACATGGACTTTGCAAGTCTCTTGTTGGCCAAAACATTTAAAGAATAATTTCCTGAAGTTCCTTGGAAATGGATCTATATAGCTGTGTTCATCATAAATCTGTGATTCCTGCTGTGCCCTACTGAAGGAATTAAGATGCTGGTCACACTTCAGTCTTATCCTCAAGCAAGCATCTATGGGTTAAACTGGTGCTTTTTAGGTATTTTTACCTCCTTGCCAAGAACAATGCCACTTCTTCCTTTAGACCTCAGCTATCCTGCTGAGAAACTGCAGGTCTCTCTCCTGGAACTCTACGGTGAACAAGAGAAAAAGATGGAAAAACTTCTTTTCCATCTTGACTGAGCAAAACTGACCTGGAGTCACACAGGAATTAGAGCAACAGTGGAGGAAAAGGCTATTTTTGTCGAGTCGTCTTTTTTTTTTTTTTTTTTTTTTTTTTTTTTTTTTGATGCAAGAACCACATTTTAAGCTTTTAGTCTCCATTTTTCTCTCAACTCTCTGAGGAGCTGGCAACCGGCGGCAGGGCCTGACCTCCAAAAAGAAGTAAGAACAATTAACACTGGAACAAACCCAGGGTCATCCAGGAATTTTGCAGCTGTCACTCTGCAACAAGCGAGCCCTCGGCTGAACCTCGCAGCAGCAATGAGGACAGGGCTCCTCTTGCCCTGCTGGCAGCTGCAGCCATTAGCTGGATGGGAGCCGGGAGAGCCTCACAGTACGGCCACATCCAGGGGAGAGGCAGCGAGAGATGAAGGATGTTAGGTGATGAAAGGCTGCTTATGTTAGGAAGGCTGTCTAAAACATTTCAAAGAAATTAAAGAAAGGAGAAATTAAGAAAGATGTTGAACTGTAAGCCTAATTAGAGTAGCGGTGTAGTTATAGTCATGATAGCCTAAGGACACAATTAGATGTGTCTAGAGAGGAAGGCTGATCTTGTTGTTACAGCATAAAGGTAGGGGACAGGATAATACGGGCTGTGGTCTGGTGCTGCCTCCCAGATGACTCTGATGTGTCGCAGTGACTTCTCCTGACTCCACTGGGAAACTCCCGACATCTCAATTTCAGTGCTTCTGAATACTTCGGGACTAGTCCGAGGGTTTCCCAAGTGCAAGCTGAGGCATTTTTATGGCATCCAACCATCAGGATCCTCTTTAGCATACTCAGGACTTGGAATTGGATGTCTTGGTGAAAAAACTGCTAGAGGAGAGCAAAGCTTTTTGCCAAGAGAGCCAGGAGCTAAAAGAAACCAAGGCAGCTGCCTTAAATTACCATGAAATATCCAAACCAGTTGTTTTCTAGTCTCACAAAATCACCCCATTTGCGTGGGGGAGATGCTGAAAGAGACGCAGCCCTCCCCTTTGCTATTACAGAAGGACGTTCCTCAGCAAACTGACTCTGGTGACCCTGGGTCCAATCCTTAGCAATAAACAAACACACCACAGCACGCAGGCATCATTCGCATTATGGCTCCAAGGCCCCAGCTGTTTGTCAGCCCTTCTTTGCCCAGCATTACTGCCCTCCTCACTCTGCATCTGCAGGAAGGAGTTGTGACAGCAGGAACAAGAGGAGATAAATAGGAGATTGAGGCTGACACAAGCTGCGCCTCTAGAAACCTTAGCAGGCAGGCGCAGGAGGCTGGGCCACACAGGCGCTTCTCTAGCACATGGAAGGGAGCACCTGAAGGATGCAAAGGGAAAAGCTGGCAGAGCCCTACTGCAGAGGGTGCTAGGAGAGATGTCTGACTGCTCGGTGACCATGGCACCTGTAAGAAACAAAGTCCTCTGGCTTACATGGACATGAGCCCTCAGCTTCTCAGGGAAACACTCGACACAGCACAGAGACATCCTAACAGGGATGTCCTGCACAACAGAAGTCCCAGAAGGTAATGGGACATGGGGAAACATTGTCACGGCTACCTGCAGAGATCCTGGTGGGCCCTGGGATTGGGTTCACCCCTGACAGGCCTTGGCGGGAGGGAATTCTTACCGTGCCACCTGAGTGCCAGCTCTGTGTCGTCTGGCATGAAATGACTGACACGCTGGTGTGCAAAGGTAAAACAGGATGGATTGATTCATCGATCAAGGAAAGGCACAGTCTCCTTGACAGAGATATGCTGTCAAATGACGCCAGGACGTGCTGCTAAAAGCCCTCCAGATTGATTACTTTACTTGCCACCTGATCCTTCACCACCCAGGCTCTGGCAGGTGAGGAGCAGGGGGAGATTTACACGTGGATGCAAGTCAGGCAGGGAAAGCACAAGAGATTGAGAGCTGCATGGGGGTGGCTGCAACCTCATACCTGCTCCCCTGCCTGCCTGGGGCCAAAGGGCCCCTCAGCCCACAGGGAGCAAAGGTGGCAGCAAGGAAACCTCCCCATGCAGCCAACTGAATGCAGCACAGGGGCAAGAAACACCTGCAAATCCTGAAATGCTGCCATTGCCCTTCCCCATCTGTTCCCTTCCCTGGTGTTAAACTACTCCCTTCTGTACAATGACATGACTTGGGAGCTGCTCAGAGAGCAGTCAGGCACCTGGCCTGGTGCTGCTGTCAAAACCTAGCACCCTGCAGCCTCAGCCTCTTGCAGATGCCCCATGGCAACCAGGGCACCATGGAAAATGGCCTCCTTTCCACCAGCTGTAGTGGCACCACCTCAAAGCCCACGGTTCTGTGGTCACCAGCCGGGTTCTGACATCGCAGCACAGACACACTGAGCCAAGCACATCACTGATTTGTAACGAGCTTGTTTAGAGAGCTGTAGCATGAGACAGGCAGTAGGCAACAGACGCAACAAAGAGAATCCTTTAAATGCTTTGGTGCTGCCCAATTTACCAAGCACAATATGCTGGGAAAATGCCACTCCAGAACTGCTCTCATACCTGCTAAAGGGCTTGATATTCCCCATATGCGGCAGCTCTGTCTTAACTCTGTGGGCATTCAAACCAGATTTGGCTGCACACCAAATCCAGATGGCTCTCCACCTCTCTTGTGCAAAGTGTGAATATCAGACCGACCGCAGGAAAAACAATGATCCCACAAAAGGCAGAGATGTGAGAGGCTAATGTGTCTTTTGAACGAGCAGCTCAGTTAACATCCACTTTCTCCCCACCTCTTCTCTGGACCGCAGCAAACACCATCAACGATAGGCGAGCACCCGCCCCAGTGGCAGTGATGGCAGGACATGCATGAGCACGGCAGGAGCAGCTGTGCACCAGCAAGGGCAAGTGAGGCGGGCACACAGCAGAGCACTGGGATGGAGCTCTCTAACCTCACCCTGCAGTTCAGATTGGCCCCGAGATGTGCGCAGGTCTCCGAACCCTGTGAGCGGCGACAAGGGAACAGTATCAATGCGAGAAATCGTAATTCTGCTTCCTCCTTCTCTAGCACTTCTATTCAAAGATCTCAAAGCCCTTTAAAAGTTGTGCCAGATTAATCTCATTCATCACCTCAGCTCATTCCCTCCGCATGTCACAACCCAATTTCCCTCTGCATTCATACATATGTATATTTGAGCAAGGACCAATTCTATTAACAGCAGCTGGTGATTTCAGTGTTTCTGGGTTTGGAGAGTATCTGAGTACTCAGAGGAGCTGCTGCACCCCAAAGCCAGGGCCACATTTGAAACATTTCACAGCAGGAGGAACAATTTCCTGCTTGAGTCACAGAAACTGGACCAAAAGCTTCTATTCCAAAAACACTCCTGAAATCTATAGGATTTTGGATCTTGCACCCCCTTGCCTTCAGAGCTGGAAAGAGCAGTAACAAGAAAGCTGCCTAGACTTACAAGAGCAACAGACAAAAAAAAATATATCACAGGGAAATTTTCACCGCAACCAAGTGATGTTTTGGCTGAGACTGGATTTCCATTGCTCATCCTGGGAATGGGAGAGGAGGAACAGAAGAAGACATCTGTCATCATATTTAGTGGTGTTTCTCATTGTACAGTTTTAACAATTAAAGAAGATTCACCCAAGCAGAAGGAAAGTTAGGACTGAGAAAGAAGAAAAAGGAAAATGGAAAAAAAAGATCCTAGGCAGTTGTGTAACTATTTTTCCCCTGGGCCTGGGAAATGTTTCCACTAAGTAATCCAAGATACTGCTTAAGATTCAAACTACTGCTTGCTGAGGAAAGAGAGGGAGGGCAGGGGGAGAACACTGCAACAGCATTTGACTACATCTGCTACCCACTCATTATTGTAATAGAGCGAGGCAGGGATAAATCTGACTACACGGGTGAGGGCAGCAATTGGTTGTTAGGTTTTAAAGATGCTATTACATCCTGGAGGAGCAGGGATATACGCAGGTGACATTCACCAATTTCAGTGGGGCGGAGGGAAATCACACACTGGAATGAAGTTAATAGCAACCCAGAGGGCAGGGTCCATGATTGCCAACCTGATTTCTATAATTGGTGTGATTACTACTATTGTAACTTAAACACAACAGCAAATCACTTGCTTAATTGAATTTTCTTTCTGTGCATGTTTGGGAGGGGGGAGGACACAGAGGAGGATGCAAATTTCTGCTCCAGCTGTGTGAGTCTTCTCAGGCATGGAGCAAGCAGAGGGGTGATGTGTTTTGGGGCAGCCCTGGGGGCAGATGGGGAGGTTAGGCATGGCCTAGGACAAGGCAAGTTTTCTGCCCTGATCTTCGTGGAGCATGCTCTGGGTTTCTAAACAGAGCCAGTGAAAATTTTGGACAGGACCTGGTCACATGGGGGACCAGGCAGATGGCCATGCTGCACCCAGCACCCTTGCTCTCGAACACATCCCCTTCTACCACCAGCAACAGCAAGAAAGGAGCATCTTTCACTCAGCCTGTAGGATCAGTTTATTCTCTCCAGTTTTTCTTCTAAAAGACATTTGCAGCAGGAAAGAGACTCCAGAAAAAAACACAGTTGCATCTGAAATGTGGGGAAAAAAAAATGCAACCTGAGTGTACCTGTTATTTCTAGGTCAAAGCACCGAATCTTGACTGCGTCTTACTCAGAGGTTCACAAAGAGATGATGGAAAAACAGGGCCAGCCACACCCTCTCCTACCTGGTCTGAAGAGACACATGCCCCATTAAAAATCATCTGTTTCCAGATGCCATTTTGAAACGGATCATGAACAGACTCATCAGAATTTTCACTCTTTGGCAGACTGGGGGATTATCTGGTGGCTTTAACGGGACAGATTGCAACCCTTCATTCAGAGATTCTGACCAGATTTTCTGCAGGGTATCCCATCCAGCTAATTCGGACTGGATCCAGAACTTCTGGATTTACCATCTCTCCTCTGTGAAACCCGAAGGAAGAAAGTCTCTACTGAATTCATTTGAGCTCAATGCATTTGAAATCTTTCTGAGTCTCTGGATGAGAAATCTTCAAGCTAGTTCCAGAAAAATACAACCACAAATTTTGCTAGGCCTGTGACACCAATGGTAGGACACAGGGGAATGGGCTAAAACTGGAAGAGAGGAGGTTTAGGTTGGACATCAGGAAGAAATTCTTCGCTGAGGGAGTGGTGAGGCGCTGGAACAGGCTCACCAGAGGAGCTGTGGATGCCCCATCCCTGGCTGTGTTCAAGGCCAGGCTGGATGGGTTCCTGGGCAGTTTGATCTAGTGAGCTAGTGGCTGGCAGCCCTGTCCACGGCAGGGGGGTGGGAACTGGATGATCTGTGAGGTCCCTTCCAACCCAAGCCACTCTATGATCCTATGATCTCTTTCCTTAGAGCTTCTCACACATTCATATTATCACAGCATGCTGGATAAGCAGGACAGCATTGTTTTTCACATGATGCAGCACCTAAAACCACAGGCAGGGCTGGGAGCAAGAAGACGCCATCTTTCTGATTGTGAACTCCATCCTCAGACGCTGGATATCTCCACAACGTACTAAGAGCCAAACCTCAGGAGTTCTTCTCAACAGAGCCCTAATGATGGTCTTGCTGAGTGTCCCAGTAAGACAAGCAGGACTTGAGCCATAAAGTTAAGCATGCAGAGGGTACTTCTGTGAGCATTTGGAGGTAACTTTGAGTACTGCCATGACTCCAAGCCTAACAGTTACTGTTTGTTTTTCCTTTCAGATTTTCCTTTATATGCCACAGAAAGCTAGGGAACCAGGAGAGACTCTGGGAAAACATGATCCTGTCAATAATATATGTCTCCCACACAGCTGCACAAAAATAAAATATTAATTCATCTGATTTGAAAGTGAAAGAAGGAAGAAGGGGAAATCCTGGCTGGGGTTATGGAATGTTTTCCATGATATATTTATGTTTATGTTCATACATAATGCTTCTTTGCAACATTCCTTACCTTCCTCCACTGAATATTCTCGTTACTTCACGTATCCATCCTTTTAAAAGGAGGAAACAAAGACTGGCCTGTGGTCATCTCACTGGGAAAAAGTACTGGTGGTAAAAAACAATTTCTCCTGAGCCCCTCGGCTGTATTTTCATAGACTCCATCTGAGTCCTTAGCTATTCTACTGTCACATCACAGCCTCCTTCATGCCTTCTAAGAGCACTGCAAGTGAGAATATATGGGACTTCTCTGTTACCAAGAGAAGGCGTGATGAGTTCTGGAAAATAAGCTACTTTCAGGCCATCCCAGCTCAAGGAAAAATGTTAATATGTCTTGATGGGATAGTAAAGTCTTTATGAAGGCATAAAAGCACCAGGAAGAGACATAAGTATGAAGCATGTCTTTCAGATCGGATTTGGGAAATGGGCCTACAGTAATGCCAGCATTTCAGTCGGGAAGTGTGCAAATACAGGCCATTTATCACCTTCAGGTTCTTCACTCTGGCCAAACAGATATCTGTCTAAAATAACACGTTCTAAAACCCACCACTCTCCACTCCACAGGAGAAAAACCCTATCATATTACAGGAGCAGTCTGGATAATCTCCATGGTTCTGGAGAAAAAATAGTATAGTTTCTTTATATAGCTCAAATCTGAAAAAGGAAAAGAAAGAGCCTCCAGGAAGTCCAGATATTAACAAATAGGGCAAGAAAAAGATAACCAAACTAATACAAATAATGTTTTTTTTTTGTTTGTTTTTTTTTTTTTTTCCCTCACATCTTCAGCACTCCTGTATAAAAATTATCAGCTTGTCTATCTATTCCCACCAGGGATAATCCCCCTCCAGCTGCACTAGCTGTCCACAAATGTCCTGTCAAACAGATGGGCTTTGCAACAAGCTCGTTAGGTCTCTCTTGTTAAAGATGCTCCACTTCTACACGGCTGCGTCTGGCTCCTGTTTCACCTGATTATTCAGATGGGACCATGCATACACATACATCTACAGCACAAAAAAGTCAGCATTGCTAAAACATTAAGACTGAGAAACCAAGCACTTAGAAGACAAGCCATTCCATATGTTAAAGTTTCTCCTGCACCATTGCTTCTACCCCATTGTACATCCTATTTATCACACGCTATATATGAAATTGTACATTTTGCAGGTAAGTAAGAACAGAGAATCTATATATATTCTGGTGTGCAATGAGATCAAGTTAATGGTGCAGAAAAAAACCAAGCTCTTGGAATATTCTCAATTCTATCTTAGATTTATATTCCTAATATTACATTACATTGTTACCTTATGCTTCCACCTATATCTTTGTTGTATCTATTTCTTATCTTTTCCTTTATTTTATGCACACTGTCTGCAAACCTCACACAGGCACTGAATTTGTATGCACTGCAAGAAATCCCACAGAGGGTCAATGCTCAACATTTCCACTGTAAACTTGTCGGTTCTGGAACTGTCTTTATTGTGTATCATTAGAGGGCACAGTAGCCTGGGCTCCTGATTTATATTTGGGAACTGCATGTTCCGTAATAGCAATTATGATCAGTAATAATTGCAACATACTGTTATACATATTCTTAAGGCTTTGCAGGATGTGGGCTTTAGATCACTAGCTTTTCTGAGGAAGAGACTGGTTCTTTGATATATTTTTGTACAATGCTAATAATGACACCAGGGCTTCTAAGTGCTATTACAAGACATAGAATAAGTTAGTGCTTCAGCTATGGACAGGGGACAGCCTGCATTTAGCTTCTATTTTTCTTCTTTTCAAAGAGAAGAAGAAAGAAGGATGAAAATTATTTGGCTTATGCTGTTTCTGTAACCCACAACCTTCATCTGCAGAGCTCTGAAACTCCCTGTACAGTGTTTACAACAATTTTTTTCCCCAGTTAGTCTAACCCTTTGATTATCTACATGCCAGGGGTGAAACTCAAGTTGAGAGTGAAGGTCGGGTCCTGCAGAGTGTCCAAGATCTGCAAGAGCAGAGCAGCTAAGCACTTTGGCCCTGAGGACTTGTCATTATATTCCATGCCCATCATCCACAGCTAGTTGCCCTGAGCTTCCAGGATCCATCAGCCCCACACAGAGCAATTTACTCTTTGCAGATAACCAGTCCTGGCAGATTCAGCAGTGGAGATCTCTACCTGACTGCATGGCTAATAGCTAGGCTGTTAAAAGGTCAAGATGTTCGCCTGGTACATGTGCTCTGGTGTCTAAGTCAGCCACTTTTCCCCGTACTGGGATGGCTCTTTTAATACTTTTGAATAATGAAAATGCCAACGTGTTTCGTAATCACAAGTAAAAAATTCAGATTTGGAAGTTTAGCAAGTCAGGATTCTAACATGCCGAGTATTTGCAAAAGGCAGCTGATATAACGGTGCCTTATGCCATCAGAAAACTGATGCACTGCAGGCCATGTTTGTAGCTTCCAGAAGTAAGGCTAAATGTTTGAACCTGCCTGACTTCTATTTTACATTCAAGGAAAGCTACAGAGAGAAAGAAGAAGAAGGAAAAAAAAAACTCATAAAAGAGAGCTAGGAAGTCTCTGCTTGAACTGAAACACAAAGCAGCAAATGTCCATGCTAGAGAGGGATTTTTCTCCTAAGAAAGATGCACACTGCCAAGTGCAAAGAGGAGGTGGTAAGCAAGCCAGATACTGAAACTCCACACTAACGGGTGCCTTAAGAATCCTAACACTGATGGATGGGTGGACAGATGCTAAATGCCTAATCTCTTAGCAGATGGACAGTAACATGCAAAGGAAATGCTATCAACATGGAAATATTGCATGTTCAGGCAGATATCTGCATCCACAGGGAATCAACAAATGACTGTATCTTTGGCTTTTTCCATCTGTCATGCCTGGCAGGACACAGATACCTGGGCTGCTTTACCCACTTCACTCTGTTTCAGCCATCCCACTGCCGCAACCTTTCCTCTCCACGCCTGGTAGTAAGTGCCAAAAAGGACAGAGTTCCAAGACTTCCAGACCCACGAGATGTCTTGATAAATGCTGACAACTCCCTGATACTTGGCAGAGCTGCAAGCAGCCTCTGAACTCTGAGGGCAGCTGTCACCACCATGACATCCTTCAGCCACGGAGAGCCCAGACTTATGTCTGCATGTCATCAAGTCTTCCTAACGCATCCTCTGAGAAGATGGCAGATGCTACCAGTCCAGCATGCAGCATCCCCTTGAAGCCTGCCTTCTGATGCACCAGGAAGTGTGTGAGAAGCTTGTGTGCCCAGGGTAAATAGCAGAGCTGAGCGTCACTGATGGGCACAGTGGCCTTCTCTGAATGATCTGCTTGTTGGTTAATCAAGGTGGCTGCAGGAGGCAGTGACTGCTTTCTGTCCTGCCAGCACCACGATCCACAAGGTAATTTTAGGATGGGAAAAAAGATGCAGAAGGATCTCCAAGTTCAGTACAGATCCCTCATTGCCTTTCTTCTCATGGGACATCCTCTAGTCTAGCCAAAGAAAAAGAGGGTGCGTGGGTGTGACTTACTGGGGCTGTCCCTCTGTCTTAGAAATTGAAGAAACCTCTTGTGGCCCTTCTAGACCTAGGACTGGGGAAAGAATGTCTTAAAAAAAACCTCCTGAAGGGATGTGGGAAAGACAGTGTATGAAGCAAAAGAAAAAAAAAAAAAATAATAATAATAATAATAGAAGAGAAATGCAGTAGAAGGCCAGAGACTAGACAATACAGAATTGACTGTGTGACAAGGACATTGGCAGATGCAACAGTAAAGGCACCACTTGTTTTTTCAAGTACTTAGAGATTGCAGACTGCAGTGTGGGGACTTGAAAAGCCTTTTACACAATCTCAACTAGTTTCTTGCTCTGCCTCTTTCCTCTGTCCCTTTCCCCTTTTTGTAGTCATCTGCTTTGGGGCTTCTTTATTTTTAGTGCATCTCTCCTCCTCCTCCTTTAGCCAGCCCTCCCCTTATTCCAAGCAAGTGCTGCCCATCGGCTCATCCTCCCTCCCCATCACCAGGGCACTTGCAGGAAGGCAGAGAAGCATGTCTGATCTGAACTTGTCAGACAGAGGAAATTTGATAAATGCCATCAGAATGAAAGGCGAGAGAAATTAAAGAGGTTTCTCTTTCTCTCTGTTCAGTAACTCTGCGTGAACGGCCATGCCACCCTGCCACAGATCTGACACACTAAGCAGAGCTGAGAAACGAACTGTCACTATTTGGATGGGAGATCCCTGAAACTGCAAATAATGCTGTTAGTGACTCAGAGACACACCGATGCTGCCACAGAGCCTTAGCAGGCATTGTGGAGAGGGATGTGCTAGGTTCTGCCCTAAAATTCCCCCGGAACAATAAACTTCTATTCTGTATTTTAAAAAGCAACGGGCATTTACGGCAGGGGGGTTGGAACTAGATGATCTCTGAGGTCCCTTCCAACACAAGACATTCTATGATTCTATGATTTGATAACTTTCATTTGACACAGTGGGTCTTCGGGTTTGCCTGCGCAGGAAAGGTTTACCATCTATCCGTAAGGTGTGATTCTGCAAAAATATAGCTGCACCTACTAATTCCCCCATATAACTCACCTTCACTCACAAATGGCCTCATTCACTTGAACACCTGGAGCAGTTTTTGTAACAATGTGTGTGTGACCCCAATTCTCTACCCCAACCACAGCTGTTGAAATCCACATCTCCAGTCACACCTGCACAACCTGCCCACCCAGAACAACCCTTAGGCTCTAAGGTCACTCTCAAAGACAGGACTTAATACCTATCTAAGCAAAGAAATTTGCTAGCATTGTGGTTGCGCTATAATCCTGCTGCTGCGTTCTGTTTGTACAGCAATCCACCTCACCTTTCCTGTTGGATAAAGCCGATGCTGTATGTTGGTTTAGCTGATGCAGTGGGAGGGAACTGCTCTGTTAAACACCTGTTATATTCTGCCGCAGAGGTGGCTGCTCTTCGGCAGCGGTTTGAGCATCGTACGTGTCTTCTGTAAGGAACTTTGGGATCAATGAAATGAAATGACCTGCCAGAATAGATGCTAATATTCCAAGTAGATCCATAAACCAGAAGACTGGGTGGTTGGAAATGCAGTTTATGAATATGCAACACTCAATTTAAAATAATTGTGCAGTTCAACAAATACAAAAAGGGAAAATTTGGGGACAGACTCTGTTTGGTACTATTGTTTAATTGGCTATAATTTCTCCTTCACAGCAGTATAGATTTTAAAATGTATCATAACCAGAGTTGGGAAAGTTACAGAATCCGTATTACAAAAGAATTTTCCCCAGTTGAAGAATGGTTGCTCTGACCATCTCGACCCTCTCCCTTTTTGCATTTACTTTCTGCACACACGCTCAGCAACTGGGAGCTGCTCCCATTAAATGCTGGCAGAAAGCCATTTTCAGCTTGCCAACCCACGTCCTGGTAATGGCAGAGAACAAAGAATAAGCTCAAACACATCTACATATTTGCGTCGGAAGTCGTACTTTACATTGGACCAGATGCTGCTTGTCACAGCAAAAAAAGGAGGAGTTCCCAAAATCTCTTGCTGCAGCTCCAGCTCCAAAGCAGTCATGCATACACCTAACTCCAGGTAAAATGTTAATGCACACGCAATTACTTTATGCAATTGTGCTTGCAAAGATTGCCTTTAAACTCCCACCCAGCCAGCTAGTTGGACAGCTGCCTGAATTCCCTAGGAAGGATGCTTCAGGGCAAACAGAGGAGGGAAAAAGGCTTTGAATGCATTCCAACTAGTCTAGTTCTTATTTATTCCCTTTTCATAAATTGATTCCTCTTCCAGAGAGAGTGATGGCCACTGGTTTCTTCATTATTCCCTTTGGCTACAGGAGATGGCCTCAGTGAATAAGGAAAACAAGAGAGTGGGATCTAGCACAGCTAATACAGATCCAACAGAAAACCTCTCATCTTTGCTGCTGAACTGACTGGAAAAGAGAAACCAAAAAAAAAAAAAAAAGAGGAAAGCACAAACACAAAAGAGCTATACAAATAAGAAAACAACCATTTCTTGAGTAAAGTCAAGGCAACCGCCTTCGGCTCACAGGCAGCTGTAATAGATGGTGCAGAACCACATGGGGAGAGCAAGCTGTTGAGAATTATCCTTCCAGGCCCGAAAAACCAGATACCACCTTGTTTACAATAAAATAGGACATGGCAAGTGGGGGAGCAAAGGTAGACAAAGAGGGGAGGGGAGGAGGTGGCAACAAGCGGATTGCCTTCAACCTCCCAAGCGCTAAGAATTACGCTTCTGTCTGCGCTGCCTTGGCAGGAATTGGACAGGTGAGCGCATCGGCTGCTGCACTGGGGATGCTCCAGTCCATTTCTGATGGAAAAGCAGCCCCTGCAGCATCACCATGCTTCAGCGGAGCGTTTTTACAGTATGTCGGTTTGATCTGATATTTTCTGCCTGATTCTTCCACCTATTTAGCTCACTCTTTCCCTGCTACCTGGCACTACTGGCACCAGGTCCCCAACATCCACGTGGTTTGAGCTGAGCTGACAGAAATCAGCGTGCCAGACACCCACGTGTCTAGGCACTGGGCAGGAAGCAAGTGGGACAACTGGACTCTGTGCTTCACCCCTGAATCACCACTGATGACCTTCTGTAACCCCCCATCACCTGTCTGTGCTGGTTATATTCTGGCTATAGCAGAGGCTCTGGTTCAGACTCCGAGGATACTTGCAAGTAGGATGCCATGAAAGTATCAAAAGCTTTACTACTGTAAAAGCATAGGATATCAAAAGGAGGGCTGAAAAAATGGGGAAGGGTCTGGAGGGCAAGAGGTGTGAGGAGCAGCTGAGATCCCTTGGTCTGTTCAGCCCAGAGCAGAGCAGTCTGAGAGGAGGCCTCATGGCAGCCTCCAGCTTCCTCACAGGGGAGCGGAGGGGCAGGCGCTGAGCTCTGCTCTCTGGGGGCAGCGACACGACCCAAGGGAACGGCATGGAGCTGTGTCAGGGGAGGGTCAGGCTGGGGTTTAGGAAAAGGTTCTGCCCCAGGGGGTGGTGGGCATGGCACAGGCTCCCCAGGGCAGTGGGCATGGCCCCAAGCTTCTGGAGCTCCAGGAATGTTTGGACACCGCTCTCAGACACAGGGTTTGGGTTTGGGATGGCACAGCAACTTGGCAAGGAAGGGGTGCCTTTGACATGCCATGAGATCCTTGAGTCCCCTAAGATGCTGCAAGCAATTAGAGAGGCATTTGCTTCAGACCTCTCTCACTCCCAGCCTACCTATTCTCTCTGTCTGAGGATCCTGCCTTTGTCTGGCTTACACTCCATTGTCAGTTTACTTGAGAAAGAGAGTGGGGTCAGAGAGGAAATTCCTATTCATTTCTGAGCTGTTAAAGCATCAGTGAATATGTGTTATTAGCCTATTTTAACTTAATTTATTGTTGAACATACAACAACTGTTGTAATAAATCACTTGTAAAGGCCAACAAAACTCCCCTGTATTTTAGAGAACAATGTTGCTGAAAAATACTGGCAGCCTTGTGCATTGTTGCCATTAATTATAAGACCCCTCAAAGAAATCCCATACAACCCAGAGCCTGCTTCTTCTGAACTTCCTGCTATCCAGTCTCAAAATCCTCTGTGCCCTCTCCACATATACAGCCTGGTTTGGCCAGTACAAGGTCGAGAAAGATTATGAGTTTCTACACACAACACATATACTTATGGAAGACCTTCTGCAGACATTCCCCTTCCCATGGCCACTCCCAAACCAAAACTGAGCAGCCCCATGTTCCTCGCTGATCCAGCCACTGCCCTTTCAGCTGCTGCGTCGTTGAGGACACAGGACTGCTGCAGATGTATGTACTTAACATCTTTTTGAGTCCCTTCCTTCAGATGCACCAACATCCCCACCCCTGACATTCCACAACAAATCTATAGCAAGGCAACAGGGATGGGCAGACTGGGGAATGGATGAAGAGCAACAAAGCTAGAACAGAAACAGTTGAAGAGGAACAATGTTTGGTCTGATGTCAGCAAAATCAGATGATTAAGTTTTTTTTCCTAAGGAAAAAAAAAAAAAAAAAGTCCCTAAATCTCTCTTTTGTTGGGCTTTTTTTAATATATATTTTTAAACTTGTGTGTTTTCATTTTCAGTCTCACTCTCTTTCTTTTTGAATATACATTTACATCAGTGTCACAAGAAGCAGCAGAGATCTCTAGCACAGTAAAGTGCTCAGCACAGCAACACGGAAGTTGAGGACATCAGCAGATAGAAAATGCCATTGTTTTGAATATTCTAACCTTAGCTGCTGAAATCTGGGCCACAGTTTTGAAAAGGCAGAAAGCATGAAAAACAAGAATATAGCTTTATCAAGAAGAATCCTTACTTCTTCTCTAGGTGCAATCTGGGACAGCAGCATTTTTGTCCACAGCTTAATGGTGGAACATTCTGTACCTAAATTTAATTGCTAGCATAAAATTGATGACCAGCCAGGCACTGATCAAGGGGCATAAAAATTGCATCCAAAAGCAAGTAAGGTTCTGTTGGTTTTGTTGTTGTAGTAATTTGTTTTAACAAAGAAGAAAAGGAGCAAAATTTTGCAGAGTAAATTGTACACCCAAGTGAGAGCTTGTACCTACTCTCTTTCTGGAAGAAATAAGTCAGCAAATAAAATGATTTCATTCGCAGTTGAAGGCATCAGAGCTCTGTAGTGGAACCCCCCCATAAAGTCAGCACTGAACATCTCACATGAGGCACCGTAAATCCTCCAGTCAGATGCCAAGATCAGCACCTGCAAAGGGATGTTTGCACACCAGTGTTACTGTTGGTCTCCAACCGTAGCAGTAGCCAGGGGAGCCAGGCTGTGTGCATGGCACTGTGCAAACGTGGAGAAATGCCTTCCTCATCCCAAAGTTTTTCATTCCAAGGCCAGGCATTTAGCACCTTATATTGGAGAAGAATACGATCAATACGAAGTATAATTCATAGTGCACTTTTATTTCCTTTGCTTTCCCGGTCCAAACAACTTATCTGACTGCCCCTCAGCCAATATTCAATTAGGAGGTAATTAGTTGCTATGTGTAAATGAGTCTAGATAAAAAAAAAACAAAAAAAAAAAAAAAAAAAAAAAAAAAAAAAAACAAAAAAAAAAACCAGGAATGAAGAGGGAATGCCCATTTTACTGATGAGCCTTCCTGTAGAGAAGCCTATAGATTTGGGGGCTGCGATGACCTCGTCTTGCCTCTACCCTGCTGCTGACTCCCTGCACTCAACCACCCTTCCCAGCTCTCTCCAGCAGCACTGCTCCTGAAAAGCTTGCAAAGCAGGCAGCAGACCATAAATTGCCCTTGCCATGGATCACATCCAGGTCCCTGCTCAAGTCCCACAGTGCAGGTGGCAGCAGCAAAGAGACACCAGCACCGCCATGACAGATAGCACAGATACAACAGATGAAATTTCACTTTCAGCGTTTTTCCCGTTTGTATTTCTGGAATAGCCTGGTCACCAGGAATACCTATCATTCTTTAAGACTCAGTGAAATGGTACTTTTACAGACACACACTATTTTCTCTTCTGATAATTTTGCTTTTATTCTTTCGTGCTCTGTTTCTTTTCTTTGGTTAAATAAAGGCATTCAGAAAGAAGTAAAGGTTTGCACTTTGTACATGAATGCTAAGACAAACAACAATGTTGCCACGGATTTTTTTAAACTCCAAATAAAAATAAACAAACATATCCTGGCAGTGTTTGGGATAGAAGCTAGTGAATAATTCACAATGAATAATTGATTTGTTCAATTTACCTTAGGTTTTTTGTTTTTCTTGTCTGCTGGTGGAATGTGCACTACCAGATGGTGAGTTCAATAGACGTATTTGTTTTTCCAATTTATCTGATAGATTTCCACCACCACCA